>OY740772.1:42893805-43254257 GCA_963513935.1 Aphrophora alni | reverse complement strand
GATACTTAGGCGTATTTTGTTGTGAGAATTGTGTTTCTGTGTGTTTGTTATACTGTATAATTTTTCTCATAAGTTCAAGCTCAACATTTAATATAAGTTATATATATATATATAGAGAGAGAGAGAGAGAGAGAGAGAGAGAGAGAGAGAGAGAGAGAGAGAGAGAGAGAGAGAGAGAGAGAGAGGAGAGAGAGAGAGAGAGAGAGAGAGAGAGAGAGAGAGAGAGAGAGAGAGAGAGAGAGAGAGAGAGAGAGAGAGAGAGAGAGAGAGAGAGAGAGAGAGAGAGAGAGAGAGAGAGAGAGAGAGAGAGAGAGAGAGAGAGAGAGAGAGAGAGAGAGAGAGAGAGAGAGTTAGTTTTGTAAATTATTATTTCTAACTTAAACTATTTATTATTTTAAAATTAAATTTACAATATTTAGTATTACTTTTGAAAATTATAATTTAGTTGTCTGCGCCTGAATGAGTAACGACAAAAATGCTGTAGGGGCTGAAATTGGGATGTTCGACTACAAATAATAATTTAAGTAAACCTAAATTCATCCAGTAAGTATCCTTAAGCATTTGTTTGGGATATCCCAAAAATACTTCCATACAAGTAGTTGAAATTAAGTTGAATATGGAATATAGATAGACTCTTGAATAGAATAATAAGGAACAAACGCCATAAACTCATGCCAGTTATATTATTTGTCTCTGCTGCCATCACTTTGAAAAACAATCGTTCATTCTACTCTCCTTTCTCTTTTTGAGGCTGACATTTTGCGTGCGTGGTGACTTCGTGTGGATAGCGTAACCTCATATCGAAGACACGCCAAAAATAATCAAATGGACAAACCCTTAGTGAAGACTATCAGAATGGGGAATCTTCCTCCTCGGCAAGATTTTCTCAACAACTTGTAAATAATAAACCTAGCAGAGAAAGTTGAATCAAGTGACTCAGTAGGATTCATTCTACTGATGAAAAAGAAAGACTCCAACACAAAGAGCCTCTCAGAAACATAGATAAATGGTCATCCTTATCCCGCCACTTGGACAACTTGGCTGGACAGATGACCCACTGACAAGAGGCCTGAAGACTATGCAAACACTTTAGAAGGATGGTAATAGAAAATGGAATATCTGCAGAATTCGTAGCTGGGAAGGAGACCCACACAATTCATTATTCGAATACAGTGAGGTAATTGAAGAAGGGCGGCTAGAGGTATGGGAGAGTACCTGAAAGATGTAGAAGAGATACTGGGTCAAACGGTGAATTATAAATCGTCTATAACAATACGTTTTAAATACAAAAAAGGTTTAATGTAATTTAACTCTAGGAGCTGATTTCTAGATGTTACAATATTTAAATTTCTAATTATGTGCTTTCTAAGAAACGTTACACTAATAATTATTTATGTAAAAATGGATCCGTTATGACAGCCCTTAACGATTGCCAATGCATTGTTTCAAACTTCTATCGAAGGTAAATTCAATATTCTAGCATAACTTAAATACTTGAAGACGTTTCCTTGAGGTATGATATTACTGTAGCAAACTATGTTCAAGTTGATTAGGTCTAAATAACTTTGATTATAATTAATATACTCAGAAATACGTCAATGTTAGCACGGATTGATCATGTAAGTAATCATATCCATAATGATATTATTAAAACACATTCACAATAAAGGGTAGTAAATTCTGATGCATTTGAATAAAACACAATATTGTTGAATGAAAAAAAAGTTTAGATTTTGAGTTAAGACCTATTTCGTTAAATAAAAACTGAAGAGTCCTAATAATATGGCAATAATGAAATATTTCTTATAAATATTCATCATCAGAATATTGTTAGCTATAAAAATTGATTCGTTACAATACTGGTTAAAAAGAATTATATCAATTTAATAAATAAATAAATAACTTCTTTTTTATAATTTTGACGTTACAGTATATTTTTAAACTTAATCCTCCTGCACGAACATAAGATATCACATTGGTACGACAACTTGAATGAACTGTTCTTATGAAGGTTTTATTTTTGTTAAATGTGTTACACTTAAGGTATTTCAAATGGCATCATAAGAGGATAATCATTCTTATATATGTAACATGGCTCGTTAGATAATGTTTGATAAATGCAAACATTTCAAAACTACATTGTCCAAACAGTAATTTAGCCGAAATCATGAACAACTGTTTTGAAGTATAAACCTTATAAGTTATTACTTTTGTAAAAGTAATATGTTTTATTTGAAAGAATCGTAAATACTAATTGAAGTTTCAAATCTAATAGCCTATCTGTAACATCAAAACTATTGTTTTCATTGAGAATATTAGAAAGAATATTCATTTATGAAACGAAAACTTAATTTTATAGTTGATGATATTGTACCACGTGCGTTGTAATTTACTTGGTTTTCAATCTTTTGTTTTTTTTTTTTTTTTAGTAGAAAATAACTGAATTCGTATTATAAATAAAATTGTCAGAGCGTGTATCAATAAAATTATTTTATAAATTCAACTCGAGATAGTGCGTGTACTATCACAAATAATATTTTACTTATTGTAACATAAAGAGCGTATGGTCGTTAAATATATAACATTTTATAGTTTGTTTCAAATATCTTCGTCTAAATAATTATAGATAATAGTAACCATACAAATTCGATTCGTTTTGTTTACCCGGAAATTTGCTATATATACACTAAAATCCGAAATTTCCAGAGCATAAATCAACTTCCATTATCAAGTGATAAGCCTGGAACATGAAAAAAATTGAAAAACACATCCTACGTGGCCTAATAGTAAATCGAAAATAGATCATCCCGTAATTGTCTTACGAATTTCTATGTGGGAGGTTGACGAGTAGACTGAGTAATGGTTTATAAGTTCCTCCAATATCATTATACAGCGTCTAGCCCTATTATATCAACTTTCTTGTATTTCCATTATTTGTGTCGTGTAATAACCTGGGGTTTTCATTTTCCATTTGCAGAGCTAGCAATAACAAAACAATAACTTTTCTTTTCCGAACATTATCTATCTAACTATATATATATATATATATATATATATATATATATATATATATATATATATATATATATATATATATATATATATATATATATCAAAATATATTGACTAATCACGAAATCTCTGGATCCAAAAACCCTAGAGCAATGCATTTTTAACCTGTTTTGGGGTAGGTCTGTAGACGCGTACTAAGAATACGTTTTGAAATGTTCCATTCCAAGGGTGTTATTTTACCACTAAAGCATATCTCTAGATCTAAGAAACCGAGAGCTATGAATATCTTGACAAGGTTTGTGGTAATTATGTAAATCTGTAATAAGAAAGGGTTTTGCAAATGATCCACTCTAAGTGTGTCACAATAAAACATAGTTTTATCCAAATAATATTATTAAGAAATCATATTAGGTATCAAACTTATTACGTTTAGATATTTGTACTTAAAAGTTCCGACTGTAAACGTAAATATAATTCAATGTTGAAATAAATGGTTTACTCTACCAAAAATGAAGACTGTTCTTATTACTTTATTGTTTTATGTAGTAAATTTCATAAATATACAAAATCCTCAAGCATTTAAAGAAAAAGTATTTTATTTTAAAAAGTTTTCAATTCCAGTGTGATGTTCTTCATGGGTTCTTGCTTATCAAATATTGCAATTATGGCTATTCCTTCTTTCACCGATAAACAGTGCTATTATAATTATATATTGTTTTGCGGTATCCTTACTGCCAATATTTGTTAATGTTTTAATTAACAATATATTTAGAAAAAGACCTTGTACAAAATATTTGAAAAACAACCTGTTTAACATGATTTTCTTACTTTAATGTATTTTGTCACTAACAATACAACACAACACAACACAACAAAAAACTTTATTTTAAATCACCCAAATCAACATATTGATTACGTATTCGAAATACGTTACCAATTTTTGAATAATTTCCTTTAATTCTACCTTCAGTTACTATAAATTTATTTCCACATTAAAAATTATTTTGATATAGAAATGATGAGTTTTTTATGAAGAGATACAGATTACTTTAGAGTTAAGGTTGGTGTCAAACCTATGAGAGTAACTTTAACCGTGGAATTCCATACTTTCCGAGTTTTTTTCGTCGGAATTATTTTAATTACATTTTTAAATGTTTAGACTCTTTTGACCTAGAGACGACGCCTACTTGTTATTTTGCCGCATTGTATTAGTAAAAACAAATTGATTTTTATCTTCTGGGAGGAAATGAGAGATCATATATAGAATAATTAGGTTCAGAATCAAACACCCCCTATTAATGTTTCTAAGGTCTAATTCGCCTTATTCATCAAGTTATTTTTTTATGCCCTTCAAATTTTGTTAACGCTTATATTCATAAACCTTCACCCTTTGAGTTATTTCGTTTACATTTCATACATACACTTGAAATGTACATTTCATACACTTGATATTAAACAAAGCAATCATCCATGTTATATAAAAAGCTATTTATTACTAACATTATGTAGTTTTATTTCCGATGAGGGGGAAATGCGCATTTTCACCAACAGTGGCCCATCGAGACCGACCGGTGTGTGGGGCTGTACCACCTGTACGACCGACTAAAACCCTTCCTCTTTATCTAAACCTCGTTGAGATTTCCATCCTGTACGCGCATTAGCATTACTCAAGATGGCTATTCTTCGCCAGATTAGCGTTTGCTTAGTTCTGCTAATCCTTCTGTTGCATCACGTGTCTTGGCCTGACCGTTCTGTTCCTTCGGACGTAAAATCGTCTTCACGTACATAGGTACGGCGTCCCAGTTATCCTCCTTCTTCAGCATAAGCTCTACCGTGTTTTCGGGGGTGAATTCTCCGATATTTTCTCTCATTACTCCTCTTTGTAGGTTCCATTTGCTACATATAAACAATGTGTGTTCTGCATTGTCTACAGCTTGTCCGCAAAATAAACACTTAGGGCTTTCAGGGACAGAAGTAACCGTGTCCAGACAGCAGTTGTGTCAGATAATAGTTTATCTCCTCTCTATCCATCATTTAACATTTGGTAAAAGGCGCGCAGTCCATCTGCTTCGGCGATCCGCGTCATACCTTTGTTGCCACTGGTCCATGATCACAACCCTTTCTTCGCCCGCGAACCTGACTCTGACTATGACTTCACTGGCTCTTTCAGCAACTAAAACAATAACTCGGCAAGTAAACTTTCGTGGCATTCGTTAGTTTTATCCTTAATAGAGAACGCTTCTCGATTAATTTATTTCCTCAATGTTGAGCTCCTAATCTGCTGTCACACACTGTGGTTCTTTCTAAATGTAAATAACGACAGTGGCTTCCATTCAGCTGAGTCATTTTTTCAACTAGTAGTATTCCAAATTATTGTCTTATAACGATCGAAAAATCGTAGTATATATGTATCTTGTGTCTATGTTATATGTGGATAAATAATATTTTCTATTAATTAATAAAGGTTCTGTGAGATCGACACAGTTGAAGAATGAAAATGTCGATCAGAGATTTAAAGTTAATAAAAATTTATATTTATTTTTGGACCAGTTTGGCAAATCGTTCATATTTAGACGTACAATATAACGCAAATGATTTGAATTCGTTTTATTGGAACACACAGAAAAAGAACTAATGAGAGGCTGATTACAATTTTATTTTATTTGTTAAGTGTACTATGACTTATGGTTTTTATTTAGAACTCAGATATTAGGCTACTCTTTTAACACACATTGCAATAATATTAGTTGAGAATATCTCTAGAACTAATGCTACCATAAAAATATTTGATACTAATTAATTTGTGTATTGTAGGTTGATTATGGCATTGTGATTTAAATGTTACGATATCTGTTTACATATTTCAGTTATTTAATACAAATTGGTTGGAAAACAATTAATTTAAGTTTCTAAAACAAAGGAACGTGTTCTACTATAAGTTTAGATCTAATTCAAAAATTTGTAGACCCTTTGAAATTTATAAGATTTTATACGTTCTACAATTTAATATGAATTTTTAATATTACTTTTTGAATTTTTGGTTTCAAAACTTTTAGGACAATATTTATACAATATTACTAATTAATTATTCATCAATACTTTAACAAATTTGTATAAACAATAAAAGCAATACTAAACTATCGTTTTAAAGGAAAATGTGGAATATTCAGTAATTCGTGAAAACAAAGGAAGTAGGAAGTTATAACAAATCTAATGTTTAGGCGTATACGGCGCATATTTTACTCCCTATATATATAATATTGTCTACGCTATACGACTGTCATATGGTATGAATTGTCTAAGGGCTAATCACCAACAGCCGAAAATGAGCATGATAGGTAAAGTGACAACGAAAAATGTAATATAGCTTCTAAGTAAATATATTGTAAATATTGTTTTTCAAATCATTTGATAAAGAACACAGTCTGAGCACGACGTAAGAACTGCATGCGCATGGTTCACTAAAAGATAACTAGTGTTAATAATGACTTATAAAAAAAAAGGTGTATATGTTTATATTTACAAATGTAACAATAAATTGTATCTAAGTTTAGTCATGTACAGCAGCTAAATTACACAACTTTACTTGAAGGTTTATAGAGAACTCTTATTAATCACCATTTAAACAAACTAAAAAAAGACAAAAAGCATACCGAGATAATAAATTGCATTTAGGTAAAAAGGTAAACTAGCAATTAAAGATGGTTGACGTGAAAAAATTATTATTAGAATAAGGAGTCAAGTTGTAACTGACGATCTGATCGGTAGACCATTAATAACAATTTTAGTGATCGGTCATTACATGAGGGAGAAACCAAAATCTAGAATTTTTATTGTAGCACTTCACTAACAATAAACACAAGCAAAGAATGTGTCTTTGAACAATAGAGCCTAAGTTATACACTATTGTGATTATAACCTGAAGACCCTATTTACTTTGACTAATATTAGACGAGTTCATATAATACGAGTAATGTTGTTCAATTCTCGGCTGAATTATTTTTTTTAAACTATTGGTTGAAGTTGACAACGATAAGATTTAGACTTATCAGAGAAACCTATTACACACAAACGTTAGGACTATATAGTATTTCTTTGTAATAATATTTAATCACACCAAAATAATAGAACCAAGTTCCGAGTTTCCTGGAATTGTATGACTGTTTATTACATATTCACATGTGCCAAACTTACGATTTACGTAGGGCGTGGTACCGACGGATCTGATCACCTAGCTAAATATTAACCTAATGCATAACTCGAAAAAACACAAATTAATAATTAAGCCACTAAGAACAAAATATCACAACTATTACAATATTACAACTTTTGAAATATTGGAGAGGAATAGATTGTTATTTTATTTCTTTTCTTCTTTTTTCATATGCCGGGTGTTAAAAAAGTATGAGATCCTTCTGTAATTTTATAAATGTTGAAATAGGGAAATGAAGCTTTGGGTATTTTATTGATAAATAGGACTTGCATTTTATAGAGGTTGTGTTTGAAAGTTTTTGAAAGTATATCCTATTTATGTAAAGACATTTTCAAAGTTTGATTCTCTTATTGCAAACCGTTAAAAAATTACAGTAGGATACCATTCTATATATACATCTTGTCGGCGACCCAAAAAGGATCAAAGTTTCTAAATCATAAATATATTAGGCAACCATTTTTGTTTCTCCATTATTTGGAAGGAGTGTGTATTACATTATTTTCATCTCCAACAGTATTAAAATTGCTAAGTTGTTTTATTAAACGTATGTAGTTTTATTAATATTGAAATTCTCAAAATATGAATTTTTTATCACAAAATTCAGATATAAAAACGATGGCATCATAGTGGTTACCTTGTCGTAAGTCCTTACCTATTTCTACCTTAAGGGTGGTCATACTAATACAGCTTATGGGACTTAATGAATATTAGTACAGGTTGACTACAATGACATATTGGAATGTATACCTTCAGCTATCGATATGAGGATAAATAGTCAATAAACCATAAAAGAAATACTGTAAGTGATCTTGAGTTATTACTCTCCAGTTGAAAGTCTGAAAAGTTGTAAGGGAATTTATAATAATAATCGAACAATATCTTACTAATTATTGCTTACATATTTACATTACATGAATCCTGTAACATAACATCTTTCATAAACAATCTTCAAATGAGGAATAAATCATACATTTCCCTTTTAATTGGGACTTTTTACGGTACTAAAAAATTATGTTTAGAATTAATATAATTAACAATTAATGCGTAGTAATAAATTAACTCATTTGTTCCGTCATGTGACTTTATTTGTCTTGTTCTCAAGACGCGTTTCGGAGTCGGGACTTCATTTTCAGTTGTATCTCTGTAGTAGAGGTCGTCAAAACATTAAAACATTACGAAGACATATATAACATTACACACACACAAAATCCACATACACATGTATACATAGTTACTGACATAATGTTTATAGTGCGCACTGCTGTACGGTCCGCGGACTACAGATTGATGCGGTGGGTCAATGGTTGAGAAAACTTGGATGGCTTTATCAGTCTATTTTATCTTAGCGCTGTTTCATATAATGAATTGGACTGAAAAGATATTTTTTCATTTAGTATGTTGTCAGGTGACTGTTTAAAAGCTTTGTATATTTCAAACTCTTCAATTGCGTTCATCTTTCGTCCCTTTTTTTGGATGTGGAGTGGTGTCATGTTTGTTTTAAAATCAGTGTATGAGTGATTGTTGTCGACTAAATGTTGCGCAAAGTTTGATCTATAGGCATACAAATTGATTTAGGTAAATGTTCCTTGTAGCTCTCCATGAATGTTCTGCCTGTTTGTCCGATATAGAAGCAATCTAGCCTATATACACCTGATTTTTTATCTGTAGGTATGTTAGTGTTTCTACGAAATATATTTTGTATGTTGTTATTAGTGCGGTGTGTGACGACGATGCTGTGTTTATTGAATGCATTTTTTAGAATTATTGTAGGTAGTATATTGGTGTAGTTAGTGGCGACGAATATGTTAATATAATGTAAGATATATTAAAACCAATGGCAATCAAGACAATGTCATAATGTATACGAAATTTAAGGTCATATTCATCCAATATTATTTCAAAGGATAAAGTATGGTTATTTCTACTTAAAATCAGACAATTTATTAATATAATACGAAAATTAAAGAGATTTTAAAATATAATATTATTCTATGAATGTGAAAGGATAAATACATATTTTACTGTTTTGGAGTGTAAACAAAAAATATATATATTCAGAAATCTGAAATAAACTTAGACAGCAAATAGTGTTCATATATAAATATATACCTGGTATTTAAAAAAAAAGTTCCACCTCCATTATTGAAAATATGGAGATAGATATTCAAATTATGTTTACAGAAAAGCTATTTACACACTTAATTAAGTGGTACCTAAAACAACATAGGTACAAATTTTAAAGTCAACTCTTGCTCCTCCCCAAACCCCCAACTCAAAAATCTTTAAAACGTACATATGGTTTAAGATAAATCAAATGAAACCCTATTAAAATTATGAATTTCTGTGGTAAGAAAATAAAAATCGGTATGAACGCTTGGTCACTACGGTGAAAAACGCAATTTTGTAGAATAGCATTATCGCCTCAAATTGTTGAAAATATAGAGATTGGTATTAAAATTATGTTTACAAGAAAACTATTTAGCTTTAGCTATCTGAAATCACCCCCTCCGAGCTCTCCCCGACCGCTAACTCAAAAATCTTTATCGCATATCTATGATTTGTTATTTATTTAATTAAAGGACATAAGAAAAGAAACAATTTTCCACCAATAAAACTGAAATTGATTAATATATTCTCTAGTTAAAAAAATAGCATAACAAAAAAATAAATAAATGAACCAAAAAATAAACACTGGTAATTTAAAAATTCAAAGCTTGAAATACACACGATATTTAATATATCACTTTCTTTTTTAAAAACCAATAGAAATATGCACATAAAACATGAATAATCACACGCATTTGAAATTACGCCGTCATTTGGGAACGAATAAAACAAATTCAATTTCATTGGCACCAAAATGTTTCTTTGCTTATGCCCTTTAATTTGATAAGTAACAAGATATAGGTATCCTAATATTTTTGAGTTCGGGTTTGTGTGAAAAGGATGGGGTGATTTCAGATTTTGTACATATTAATGGTTTGTAATGTTTGATCTGAAGCTAAATAGCTGTCTTGTAAAGATAAGTTGAATATCTATCTCTATATTTTCAATAATATGATGTGATTATGTAATTAATTCTACAAAATTGTGTTTGTCATCGTAATGAACATGCGTGTACGTCGATTTTTATTTTATTATAAAAGAAATTCATTATTCTAAATAGGGTTTCGCATGATATATCAAAGGTTTTCATTAAAGTTTTTATTTAGGGGTTTTATAGGGGAAGGTTGTGATTTTTACTTTTGAACAAATGGTTTTAGGGTTGCACCTAATGGTAAAATACTTTTCCTGTAAACATAATATGAATATCTATTTCCATATTAGAGGTGGACAATTTAAAGAAAAAATCTCCTGTAATAAATATTTCTCCTGTAAGCACAAATGCAAAGAAACAGAAACACACAACAAGGAACAGATTAGTTTAATATAGCCTGACATTATGCTGTACAGAGTTTAGATAAGAAGAAATTTACGTTTATTATGTTAATTAGCTTGATTGTTTAATTTGAAAATGTTAAAAACATTAAAGAAAACATGTTATTTTCTGCATTAATACGTTTTCTCCTGTATTTCATGACATGATTGCATCTCATTGTCAATAAAATACGCACGAAAACTAGAAACAAATAATGTCATTCAGATTTTTTTAAGTTCGTTCGTGAATTAAGTTTTATAATAACTCTATTAATCAATATTACAAATTCTTATGTTTTCATATTTTTTAAACACAAATAGTATATTATAATTCAATAATTTTAAGTAATTAAACATATATCACACTCCAGCAATTCAAAATAATGTTGGGCTTTAGGATAGAAAAGGTTAAAAAATTATCTACATTCTATTACAGGAACATAAATAAACAAATTTTGATATAGTTGGATTGTAATGAATTTTATAAATGAGACTAAGATAGAGTGCAAAATATAAAGTTGTAGTTTTGTAAAATCAATTTAGAATTTTGAAGTTGGTAGCTTGCTTTAGATTTTTTGATGTTCCAGAATGGAGAATAAAGTTAAATTGGTTTCAAATCCCTTTGGCTTTGAATTGACAGCGGAAATTGACAGGTTGAACGGCAACCCTCCTCTTAACAATCTTAGCTACGTCCATAGTCATTCAAACACCTAAGTGACTTTCAACGTCGTTAAAAATATTTCTCTCTACTCGGAAAAATACCATATATGGTTTATTTGAGAAAAAAATATCTACATAACATTTTGATAAAAATTATTTATAAGTTCATTTCTAAATACAAAACACATATATATATATATATATATTTGTAAAATAATCGTTATTTATGAACGTATAGAAAAAAATGCTACTAACTGTAGTTGCTGCACAATTTTTAATTTCTCGGCTAGTAATATTTTGATTACATTTTTTGTAGTCAGTAATAGATTAACATAATTTGTAACAACTACATCCGAAGTAGAGAAACTCATCAATATCCAAACAAATGAATTGCAATCAATTTATTTACCGGCTGCTACTAATCAAGATTTAGATATTTATGGCTTTTTTTAAAATATCGATTTTCTTAATACTCTCGATGAATAATATGTAGTTAATCATGATCTATCGATTCTGCCATCTATAACCATTCTATGCCATCTTGTTTGTATTCTATGTTTAATATTTTACTATATTGATCTATAAAGTGGAATATGTTGTGTAATCCAGCAATAAATTATTCTCATTTAAAGTATTAATAATGTAAAACCTTGAATCACATCACGTCTGTATTAAAATTGTGCTCTGAATTTGTCAATTTTTGACTAATCATATGTTTAATTGTAATTATTTAATATTAGTAATGTAATTATTTAAATCTAAGCGGTAAATTTTGCGTTGTGGGTTAGGATAAACAACAACAACAAATCAAATAAAATTTGTTAAATTGAAGTATATTTTACAAATATGAACTCACATAATTTTCGATTTTTTTCATTTAATAGTTCTTATTTACAATACGTCACAGATATAGTGGAAACTTCACGTTTTTAAATCACATTATATCTGAAGTTGTAACGTTCACGCAGTAAGTAAAAACATTTCAACGTCATGACGTGTACGTTATATAGTTTGTACACACTTTCTTCGGAAAATAACGACACAGAATTTTGAAATCATAAATTGACATGTGAAATTGTCAAGAAATATTTGGCTATTTCATGCTTTTTGAAAGTTTTTATTTCCGTGGAGTATTCAACTTCGATTTTTTAGTATTGAAATAGTCTACATGAAACGAAAATACAATAAATACTAGATAGTGATTAGTATAAACAATAATAACTACTATTTATATATCGTATTATTCAAAAACACAAAATATATGAACACATCTAGTATATTTATTTTTAATACATTCGAAAATTAAAAAGTCTTTTGTAAAACACCCACTACAATAGAAAAATAAATCAAAATAATCAAGTTTGTACCTAATCAAACCGTTAACTGTTTTGGAGCATTACGAAATTATAATACTGTATTTATTCATTATTAATAAAACATTATAATTATATATTATATTTAAATTCCAGTCAACCTAGGATTTACTGGCACATACAGTCTGTCTACTTTAAACATCATATTAATTTTATGATTCTCCTTTGTATTAGTTACATTAAGTAGATATCGAAAATATAATTTTAATTTTCCGAATCTTCAATGTTCCCTTCATATTTTTTAGTAACAGTAGTTATGCATTCAATCACATGTAGATATTGTTTCGTTGTTTATGGTTTTTTAAAGAATTTTATCAACATATTGAGATTATAAAAACACATGATCCACTTTAAATGTTACGATTGACATTACATTTTACTAAAAAAATAGCCTCTGTGACACAAATATTCAGGAATCCGGATTTAGTTGTATTAAAGTTTTAATTGGAACTTTTCTTTTTCTATACAATAACCCATAACCCTTAGAAGGATCTATTAAATATATATATAACCTCAATACTCAATTTTCATCAAAGTTTTATTTAATGAGATGTTAATGACAGAAAACAACAATTAATTTTAAATGAATTTAAATGGAATAAATTGTTCATAAAAAAATAATAATCGGTACGTTTCTTGAAAGGGTAAGATGAAAGTTTGGAATACAATAATAATAATAATAATTTATTTTATTTCTCATGTGCAATTATAGACTATAACGATAACAAAATTCACAATAAAACATACCACAACAAATAAAAATATAATACAATGCTATAAATAGCTTATTTAACAGAGAGTAAAATTTTAAAAAAACTGACACAAACAAAATTGCACAAGAGAAATGTAGGAGGTCCTAAGGAAAAGCCTATATTGGACCCTCCATCATATTAGAAAATATTTACCAAGCAATAATTGAAGATATCCTTATACTAAAAACAAAATATTCTTAGAAGTAATTGTGATTAGTTATCACACAAATAAAACAATATCAAAAAAAATTATCATACATAAATTAACTTCACAGTGTTGAAGCAACAAAAAGCAAAAGAACAGGCTAGTAAAAGATTATAACTTTGTAAGGCACAAGAGACACCATAAACTAAACTTCATCTACTAAATTCACACACACATCACAATATACATATGCTAAAACCAATTATCTAATTAATCTATAAATAAAAATCTCTTCAACAGTTTTAAAAACATTTTGAAAGATTTCATTTCCCTGATTTTATGTGGTAACATATAAAAAAACTTTGGTACAGCATAGAGATAGAAATGTCTATACGCTGTTTTACGAGGTAGTGGTATCCTATGATTGCATTTAGATCTCAGAATAAGTTTATCATCTATATGTTCCACCTTATTGTTCCCGCACCTAAATAAAACATTCTTAAAACTTCAAATATATTTAAAGAACTGAAGGGCAAAAAATTTGCTTTTTTAAATAACTGAGATGAATGTGCAGATTTATATTATTTTTTTAAACATTAACCCTACTATATGCTTTTGTTGGACAATAATAGGCTTTACAGTTTCAAAATAAGTGCCACCCCAACATTCAATGCCATATTGTAACCTGCTCTCAATAAGCGCAAAGTAGAGTCTCTCTAGCATCCAAATGGGACATATATTTTTCAGAAAATAAAATTTTCGGATATAAATATTCAATTCGTTTTTTAATTTAGTTGTATGTGGTTTCCAGCTCAACCTATTGTCCAATACAATTACAAGATATTTCAAAGATTCAGTTTCATAAATATTGATACAACTACAAGTAATACTGTGACTACAATCACAATAACTATTCTTTGAAGATAAATTATTTCTAATTGTTCTACCCAAATTAAAATGTATGAAGTTAGATTTAGCCACCTTTAAATACATATATTTCCTATTAAACCAGTATCTCATGAGTTGTATGTCTTCTTCAATTGCTACACCAACCTCTTTCAAATCTTTAAATGAATAGCACAACGCTGTATCATCAGCATAGGCTGTAAGGTCACCGACAAATCTTCCATTGCAAAAGTCGTTAGTATATATTGAGAAAAGAAAAACCCCTAAAACAGATCCATGCGGTATCCCAAAACTAATATTCTTAATATGAGAAACAACACCATTCACTCTTACACAATGTGTTCGGTCAGTTAAATAACTCTGAAACCAACTATTCACCACTCTCCTAACAACATAGGATTCTAATTTTTTAAGGAGTAATAAATGATCCACAGTATCAAAAGCTTTTTGTAAGTCCAAAAACAAACCAACTACATAATAACTAATATTTATTCCATTATATACTCTCGACAGAAAATGAATCAAGGCATCACTCGTTCCTTTGCCATTTCTAAATCCAAATTGCCTTTCACAAATTAACTCAAATTTTGGAAAGAAGTCACTAAGACGTACATACATTAATTTTCTAAAACTTTTGATAATGCCGGTAATAAAGATATAGGCCTATAATTTTCACATTTCTTCCTATCTCCCTTTTTTAAAATTGGAATTACCACATCATGTTTCAGTTTACTAGAAAAAACCCCAGTAGTAAAACTTAAATTGAATATGTAAACGAGAGCTGGACTAATATATTCTTTAACTAATATTAACATAAATGAACTGATTTTATCACAACCTTGCGATTTCGTACTTTTTAAGGAAAGTATTGTATCAATCATTTTAACTATTGTAACGGGAGTCAAATACATCGAAGACTCGGGAGATAAGCATTTAAGCTTTAATTCTAAATGTTTAACTTCTTCCTTTCTCTTTGGGATGCTATCTCTCATTGACCCTACAATATCCAGAAAGATATTATTAAAGCTATTAGCTATATCTACAGATTCATAATACTTCTTATTGTGAAATTCAATCTCATTAATGTCTACCGACACTCTATCAGAAACACATATTAAGTCAATAATTAACTTCCATTGTCTTCTAGAGTCACCTTTCTTACTTTCAAATCTATTATTAAAATAAATTTCTTTTAATTAGAAGACGCAGTTTATTACTATACTTGCTATAGTACTCTCTTAAACTAACATTAGGTTTATGCTTACAATCTTTTTTACCAAGGTTATTTTTTAAATTTATTTTTTAAAAATAAATAATTATTTATCCAGGGTTTTAAAATACGTGTTTCATTCTTTCTACTGCATAAGGTTTCCATACTCCTTTCCATGCATCCCTTAAATAATAATGACATACAATTTTCAAATGCTTCCTCCACTTTATTAGACTCAAAAACAACACTAAAATCACAATGTTTGATTTCTTTTGAAAAATTAGAAAAGTTAATTCCATCATAGTTAAAACTTAAGGTAGGTTAGCTTTTATTAGATTGACTTTTGGTACCCAAGATATTCGTACTTATTCCAACCATATGGTGATCTGTAATTCTTAGGTCAAGAAGGCAAGGTACACAAATGAAATCCCCCGCAATAATTAACCTCACAAAACATGATCCAAACAAGTAGAGGAAATATTTGTAACCCTAGTATATTTATTTAATTCTGATTTGAAACTATATATACTCATCAAGGAGAGATAATCATCTAGTGTTTGTGAAGAAGCAAGTAAATCAATATTGATATCCGCTTTTAAGATAATATTTCCCTTACCCATAGATATCAGTAACTCTTCTAATTCAGATAAAAATAACTACTGGAACTGGTTGCAGCCTGTATATTCCTACAATACTAATATAGGTAAAATAGTAGCATATAATAATTAATGACGACATAATTCCTTTTCTAAATATATGGTATATTGTATGGAAATTATTATTATTTTATAGAATAAACCTTTTAATAGGATATTTAGTCAAAAATAACAATAAATATTTCAGTATTTTGTTATTGTTACAACTATTTTTTAGAATTATAAAAATGCTATAATACCTATACATAAAATGCTAAATGTTTAATTAGAGAGTTCTTATTGTTTAATTTTGCTTAGACTTTTGGCTGTGCAAGTTATTATAATAATTCTGTATAACATATAAAATGTAGTTCACAGTTTAGTCAGTATTTTGTACACGACGTGAACTATCTTCTGCATAGCTGTATAGAGCGACGATGCAAGTCACACTGGCCATGGAGAGATCATATCCAAGATATAAAGAGAAGAAAATAACTTGCAGTTAAACTATAATTTTGAGCTTTGAGGACAAATATGAATAAATAATAGTTAAGGGTCGTACACAATTTACCTTATTACCACAGAAATATTAAAATGTAATTGCATATTGCTGATACGATATTCACTTAAGACCTTTTAAAAAATTATAATATTTTACCGAATAGTCTAAACTTTTAGTATAAATGTTTGCACTTATTGAAAAATAAATATGTAAATGAATCGTGGGTATGGGAAAAATAATCCTGGTAATTTTAGTATAATTAAAATTCTAATTTATTCAAAAATTATCAATAATTATATACAATATACAAATAAAGTCAAAAAAAGTACGAGAATTTTATCTTATGTAAGGGAAGGCTCAAATATAAAATAATCATCTCCGTCTATAATTTTAAAAGACTATCTGCGTAACTGTTGTTTTAAAACCACGTGCTGCTTTACTCGGTCATACCTTATTGTATTCAAAATAGATAGAATAAAGTAAGTTTAGTTCACAAATATAATGTTTTACTCCAAACGAAGGTTATATGCCTGATGTCGTAAAGTTTGGATGATGTGATTAATACGCTACTTCACAGAGTGATCTAGAATCCAAAATAATTGAGACGAGGTAATAAATCACCAAATTTACTCTTGACCAACTGTAAATATTCAATGGTAATAAAATTAAATATTATTGTTTTTGTTGTTACTTTTTTTTAATATTATTGGGGAGAAAGTTAAAAACTGGTAAAAACGTATATTTTGGGAATACGTAAATAATTTTTATGTATATATTTTGTTTACATGTTTCGTTGTATATATTGTGATATATAGTAATCAACATCACATACAGACAGATAAAACAAAAAACGATAGAGGTATGAAACACATACAGGCAGATAGACGGTAAACTAAAAGTTTTTGGACATACCTTCATGTGAACTTGTTTCTTCCTTTTGTATGAGGAATCATATCCCAAATTCCTGAAAAGTTTTTTTCAATACCATGTTAGTGAGCTTTCTATACTCTCTATAGATATATTCTAAAAACACCCAAACTAGTGATCAAATTGAAAACACAATTCTTTATATCAGTTTTCTCAGAAAGAAGCATAGACTGTACCCATGTAATGAAAAATAAAAAATTTAAACAAGTGTAATTAGTATGTCAGAAATCGGTGTCTAGAGGCTTGGGTGTGTATTATATGGGAATTTGATATGTCTGATCATTCCCCCGATCTCAGGGGTACTTTATATACTCAAGACCGACAGATTGGGTCACACCAATACGATGCAACCCTGTGCAGTGAAGAACAGTGATGAACCCTGCTAGTGATGGTCCTGCATTGAACATTTAGTCCAGACTGAATCTGTTGGATCTAAGGGAGTATTCTCTGATAAAAATCCCTAATATGAAGGATTTACCTACAAATACCGATGAGATGAATGACACTGGTTACGGGTCTCTAACGGGTCAAGCTCTCTGACATACTCTTAGAGTATGTAACCTTACCTGGGCATGCGGGGCTCTGTCCATGTTGGCCAAATTTCCCCTATCTACTCGTGAGATTTCTATGGAGAAAATCATAAGAATCATAAAACTTAGCGACACTGGAGAACCAACAGCCGTGGTCCAACATGGGATAATAGCCGAGGGATCTAGAATTTGCACTAAGATAACAGTATAAACCAGGACTACCAGTCCTGAGACGTCTACTGTAATTCTAATGGACGTGAGACTAAGGATTTTGCCTCTTCCTAATAATACGGAGGAGTCAACTTTACATCATAAGCGACAACATTTAGCAAACTATTCAGCCATAGATCTATCAGGCTACCTAGCTATTGTCGGCATGGTAATCAAGGAAGAGAAGGCACTTAAATCCAAGCTTGTAACTAGAGGTAAATACCTGAGTAAGCTGTAAAATAAATTTATAACGATAGTCAATTGGAATATTCATAATAAATAATATGACATAATTATATTATTCTTGTATAATTAAATACAAGAACTGTGGAAAAGGACACAGTTTCACATTCACCAAACCACAAAATGAAATATAATTTTTTAAATTGATATTTAAAGGAATCCTTTTAATTGCAATACCTCACATTTACAGTGCAAGGTTTATTTAGTTTTGTGTTAAATCCTTCTGTGTCCTCGTTCCTGTCATGTCTCTCTCTTATTTAAGTCTTGTTCTGTTCCAACCATGACGATATTAAATTATCATAGAAAATAGGGGGGAGGGGTAACTTTATTTTATTTATAAAAATAGTGTGCAGCCAAGAATTCTACTCAACTTAGACCAGTCTACATGACTTATGTTGAACTCAAAGCCCAAATGTTGAACTCCCATTATGGAAGTATTACTGAGTCAAAGAGGGTTATAAGATAGCCAATTAAAATTTCAAGGCCTTTGCATCTCTCTTTAAAAGATAAAGCAGCAAATATTTAAACTCATATTTTATATTACGGCTTTAAAATTATAGGCATTACAGTATTATAAAGCAGACTACTTTTTATAAACAGGTGAAATTTATCTGGTTGTGCCACCACCTCTCCCTTGTCATATTTAACTAGAAACGTTGTTAACCTGCGAAAACTTAAACATAAATTCATTTATTTCACAAGATCCATTTATTAATTCTCTAATTCACTCTTCAATGAACGGCAGCAATAAAATAAAGGTATTGACCGAGTCGTGGTTAAACGTATTAAATTTATTCTCAAATGTTACTCAATAAATATATCTACGACAACAAATATTTAATAAAAGAATCAACTTTATTTGTAATTGCACAAATGTGCCTCTTTGTGGTTTTTATTCATACTAAATATATCTGCTTTAATTAGTCATTAAACTCCAACTTGATTGTTGAAGATAAGCTGGATCTACAATGAGAGAAAATGAAATTAATGTTATCATGTTAATGTTAATATTATGTAGTGTTAACATACAAAAATGTGTTTAATGTAACTGGTGACGATGTTAAGGTATTGTAGCTACATTCACAAAAACATAAAACTCATCACTGCAGTAAACTGATTTTGTTAATCGAAACATATAAATGAGATTAAATATCTATTTGGTTTTCAATTCTGTGAATATGAAACACTGACACAGTTTTTTAATCAATATATAAATATTCTACACGTTTTATTGAATTTCTGCAAGTTTTAATAAACAACAGCACACGCTCTGTTTGTCATATTTAAATTACTTTTTTATTCGGAAATAATCCTACATTTTAATAAATACTAAAGTAAATATGTCTTTATTTAATAATGGTTAATTCTGAATACGTAAATAACTACAGCCAGTTTTCACTGTCATCTTCTTTATTTTAATACATTAATCACATTACCTTATATAGCGACTGGGAGATGCTTTAGGAAAGTAATTTTGATTTATGCCTTGTGTATAAAGTTCCACTAAGAAAAACCTGTTTACCAAATAAATATTAAAATGAATTTAATTTAACCTGTGACATATATATTCTATATAGGGCCTACCAATTATTTATATTATTGTTTTTTAGTTCGGAAACTAATTCAATATAATTATACCCATATTTAATTAACCTAATTTTGTTTTAATATATAACAAACAGTAATTTTAACGACTGTTTGATATTCAGATAGTTTGGTAGTAAGCAGTGACAAAGAATGAAATATAAAAACAACCAAAGTTTATGGTAATTGTCTCTAGAATTTTTATATTCAATAAGTTTTTATCATATGTAAATTTGCATTTAACTAAAAGTCCATTGTTCATTCTTTACATCTCTAAAGCATACAAACTTGTCATTGCGTTACAAAAGTTTGCGTTAAGTTGGAAGATGTGTTTTTCAACTATGTTGCCAAAACGAAACAAAAAGAAGAGAATACCGTTACTATAAATAAATTTGAATAACGACATTTAAACTTTTCTTTTAATGGGTCTATTAAAAAAAAAAAAAAAAAAAAAAAAAAAAAAGTTGTTAATTATGTAACACAATTGGTTGTCTTAAGGATTGTTGTCCGTAGAACGTTTGAGAAATGTAATACCAAAAAAAAAAAAAATTATAAATAATAGTAATAGTAGTCTGTAATTATTGTTGTTTTTAAAAATACCTCAAATTTGACTCTTAATTTCTTACCAATTTAAAATTAGTATTGTAAAAGTACGGCGCTTTATTTTCTTATGTGGAAATAACATAGAATGAATGCAAAAACAATATTTTTATCTTAATATTAATAATAAAGATTATTGGCGTTAAAACATATGCGATACTCTATCGCTCTCCTGCATTGCCGGTTTCCATTCACCAACTACAAAATGACCGTGCATCGGCTGTCATTCCATTCGTTATTGCATCAGCTGTCATTCCATCCGTTAGAACGCAATCTAGACTAACAATATTTCTTCTCCTATAATTTTGTTTATTTGGCATCCTTTTCAAAAATTCATCATTTTGCATTCTTGACGTAACATTAATAACTAGTTTGCAATATCAATCGACATTGCGTAACTGGTCTCCATTCACGAACTCCGAAAATGACCTTAAATTGGGTCCCATTTAATTCGCCCTACGCAGTTTTGGGATGCCATAACTTATTCTACTTTAACTTTGTACATTCAACATCCTCTTTAAAACTGCTTCCTTTTACATGTATGACACATAAACAGTCGAACGAAAGTCAGGAAAGTCCATCTTGATAGTGCGAACCACGCCTACATTATCATAAAGTTCCGATAATTAAGTGTTTGTCTTCTTATTCTATAATTACTGTCCCAGCTGTACTAACCGAACCAAATATAAACTAATTGTCTCGTATCTGCGAATCCTTGTTGTTTGATACATTTTTACTTCTCATTATTTATGTTTACAATCGTTGAAAGTTACGTGACCTCACCGACGCAGATAAAAGTATGAGAAACAATCTTATTACTTCATATCTTATTATCCTGTCAATGCCTTAAAGTCCACGAAGGTATATAAATACTGTATGTTAGTTGTTTGTATCTCGTATCCTCCGCAATTGTCTTTTAATATAAGTATGGACAAGACTTAGGATAAACATAATAATCTGTTGCTCATATAGTATTTTTTTTTAATTCACTCTGCTGTACTCTAACCTCTGCGTTCATCATAAGGGAGATTCATTTTGAAAGATCTTGTAGACACAAGGGATCACAGAAACTCCACGTCAATTGCGACATATTAGTGAATTTAACTGCTTATGTACTGGGCAGATTACTGTGTTGTACCAATCTTTTGTCATCATCTCTATGAACTACATATCGAAATATGCCGTCAATTATTAGCTCTTGCTGGTATTAGAGCAGTTCATCTCCTAAATATTTTAATATTTTACCGAGCAACTATACAAATCCAGAGGCGTTATTAATCTTTCCATGGCCTCTCAATTAATATCTTCATCACAAGGCTATCTATCCCAATAGGAACAATAATTTCTAGTCTGGCCATATGGTGTATGCCATCGTTCATGAGAGGAGAGTAATTATTTATCCGAGGCTTGTACATGTTATCTGTAGAAATTAGTAACCCAACAAGCATTTGTTGTTAGTTTCAATCTTTTATACTGTTGTTGACTACGTTTTAAAAGATTCTATTTTGAAGTTCAATTAATTACAGAAGACAAACCAAGTGGTGCTAAATCCAATATGAATTCCATCCAATCAACTGAAATAGAGACGTGCTTAATGATAAGATAACATGACCATAACAAAAATATTCAATTTTTAATATAGACTATGTTGATTGTCTCATCACATACTTTAGTTACGAAAATGTCTTAATGGTTAAGGAATGTACAAAAACCAGATAAAGTTGATATTTTTAACGAATTTGATCACAGGAAGTTAATAAGCTTTTTTTATATACTTAACTTTACTTCTTCTTTATTTACGCCGGTGCAAATAAATTGTATATATATATATATATATATATATATATATATATATATATACATATATTGTTAACATTTATACAAAATATCCAATCCCTAAAGAAAGAAATATCTTAACTCTAGAGTCACCGCCAATTTTCTGTTACTATTGTGCGGTGACTTTACCGAGTTCATCGCTACAACGACTTTATATACGCGAGTTGAAATCTCCAAGAGACGACTTATTTTTTAATTGTTTTGTGCTAGAATGAATATGCTGGTTTATTACCCTGAATTTTCTATTATAGATAAATTGTTCACATAAACTATATTCATACATCTCAACAATTCTTGTAACTGTGTTACCAATCACAATGAATATCAAGTAAAAACTAACAATGTATGATAGTACAAAAAATAAAATAAAAAGAAGTTATGCAAAACAAATTGATAATACAATTTCACAACTCTATTTCATCAACATTTGCTACTGTGATTACAAAAAATATTAATCTTTATTCAGATCAGTAGCTATGAGAAAGTTTGATGTTAAAATGTTTTGGTTATCATGTAATATTAATGTAACAGTATTTTTATAAACATATTGTTAAAATATGTGAATATAAAACATCTTTAAACATATTTGTTTTTCTTTGGAGCGGAAAAGTGAATTTCGAATCAAGTTGTCAATTTACAATATTGTGCAAAATATGTGGGGAAAATAAATATAAACAAATATTTTAAAGATGTGCCTGCATAGAAATGTATATTTAGAACTGTTTGGATCTGATGTACTGGGAAACAAAGATCCTCAGGTCATGGTATTGGTGAGGTTTAATAATAACAAATGAAAAGCTATAAAAAGTCATGTTCTGTTTGCCTATGATATCTTTTATAAAGTACTCTAGTTATTTTTACATATTAGTTGTAATTTAAGAAAACTTTAAAATTATTACATCATGTAACAATTTGTAAAGAACTTTTTGAGAATGATGTAACTATATGGTTTAAATTGAGAAATGCATTGTCAGTAATGTTTCCATCAATTAAAATATTAAAATTGTTCTCACTTCGTATTTAAACGGTGAAATATAAATTTAAAACGACTGAAAAGTTAATTTCTGTTTAATGTGTATGCATAAGGAACCCGTATTGAAATCAATTGCTCCGTAATGTACCTAACACTATGTAGTTACTATTTGTATATTAATGTTGGCAGGTAATATCAATTTAATATCAATTTGATTTAAAATCTAAATATGCCTTATTGTTCAAGGTTCAAACAATAAAAATATCAACATTTTTCTTAAAACAGAATTAAACGAGGAATATAAATTAAAGGTCATTGTTCGTATGTTACAGTTGTGATTGACCTATAATCAAATATACGATTAACGTTTGTTAGAGCTCAAAGAATCTAAAACCAGCAGCCATCTGAAATCAGTAATATCACTTCGATCTTAAATTCAAATCGTATCAAAAAATAAATATCTCTTAGAGCTCCTTTCATATATAGGAATTATTCATTTTATTTCCTTAGTTAACTTAGATGGTATCACTCCAGCACAGCTCGTCATAGTGATAAATGTATGTATAACTAGGTAAAAAGTTATAAACTGCTTGTCAAGTTAACTTAATATAGAGGACGGATGATCGGAGTGCATAGTATGATCACATCTCCTTTATAGAACAGCACAGCTGAAGTTTTTTTATAATTTAATAATTTTAAGTATAGTTTTAAATGAATAACCTAACTTTTACACTACCAATATTTATTTTTTATCCCTTGTTCAATTTTTAAATTCGGCACATTACTATGTTACCAGGCTAACGAAATTATTTAAAGTTGGAACCAACTGGTTACAATGTTTAAAAAAAAAAAGACAAATTTTACAAACAAAGCCAAAAATTTATTAAATTTAAGTTTAAGTTTTAAGTTTCAGATTTGACCATTCACAATTAGGTAAATACCAGCATAAGATTACTTGACAACAAAAGCTTATTAATGAATAAGTTTACAAGTTGAATATTCTTTAAAAAAAAATTACATGCCCTTAATAAATAAAAAAAATTAACAATTAAACTTTTACATTTATCCCCCCCCCTTTTATACATCTGTTATAAAAAGAATTTAAGAATAAAAAAGATTCTATCATCAAAATTAAAATTTTAGTTCAAAAGGTATATTAATTCTAACAAGTTTTCATGATTAAATTACTTATAAATTATCATAATTTTGTTTATTAAATTTCTTACATTCTAAGTCGGCCAACTAATATATATATATATATATATATATATATATATATATATATATATATATATATAAAAGAGCAGGAATTTTGTTTATAATATAAAGAAAATTAAATTTTTATTGACGTCAATTTTTTATTTTATTAATTTTGAAAGTAACCCCTTTGGGGTCGTGAGGGCCGAAAAATTTGCATGCAGCTCCACCCAATAGTAATTATTTTATAAATGGTTACACATTATTACTTATAAATAATCAAGGACATATTATCGTACAGAGTTCAGTTTTAAATATTTCTGAAGAACAGGTTCACAGTTTGAGTTCCTTTCTTTACACAAATGTTATTTTATAGTGCACTTAGTGAAGTTAGAGAAATAGTTTTTGTTATAAGCATGTCTGAAAAGGTTAGGTAGAGTTGTCTCAAAACGATATCCTATTTTGCTATGCAGACTTGCACAATCTCCAAAACAAACTCCAGCAAACTTGAACCAGCTTTTCGCTGTAGCAAAAAAGACACGTCGAATAGAGATTTATACAATCTTATACATGTTATAGGACAAGTTTCTCTTATTAAAATGTTTTGTTATTTCATCAGAATAAAAGGAAAATTATCAGAATTACAGAAATCAGAAAGATTAATTAAGTCCTTCTTTGATGTTAATAAGAAATGTATATAAATATCTTGATCTTTGTTTTGGAATAAAAGACTTGTAACAACAGTTAGAAAATTTCTAAAGACAAAGATTCTAGTTCGGAAAAAAACATTTTTCTAGTTAGTATTTTGATATGATTAAATACTTAATATTTTGACTGTTTAATACTTAATGTTTGACTGTTTAAAGTTTAATACATGACTGTTTAAATTTACATTTAGATTTTGTAAAGTATCTTTTAAATGAAAGAAATCTTTTTACAAGTTATTAAGTTTCAATAAAAATCTTTGAATACCAAAAAGAAAATACAAAACACATATTTCAATAAACCAAGCTTAAAAATATGAACAAATTTTTGTATAGTGAAATCTGAACATACCTGGGTCGTATTGGAAGATTTCAAAAAAAAACATGTGCCCTGTGTTATACAGAAAAACTCCACAAACTTTATCATTACACTTCACAAAAATCACTGACATTTAAGAAAAGGCACTAATTACATCGTGACAAGATGTCAAGTATGATTTAAAACTAAATCCGAAGAAGAAAATGTCCAAAAGGTTTCATAATTTTTTTTTAGCGTGTCTACATTTTGAAGAGATAGAACAGGAACTAACTGAGTCAGTCTGCTGCTTGATTCAGAGTCTATGAAGGAGGGGATGTCATACTATGTTTTTCGGTACCGGCCGGCAGATCTCTCTACCTGACGGAAGCAATATGTTAGGATCAAGGGGAGGGTGGAAGGTAGATAAGCAGGTACAGATTATTTTTTATTGTAAATGACGTTACGGCTGGTTGATAATTTTTTTACAGATTTATATTAATTTAGTAGGACGTTACAACTATGAAAAAACAAAATATAATAAAATAAAGATGTAGACTTGACTGTAAGAGAGTATATAAATTAGTTTTTTACGCATAAAATTTAGAAGTAAATGTAAATAATGAAACATTCTTCAGGTCGTCCAACGAGATATATTTTCGGATGTAGATGATCTATATATATATATAAGTTATATAACGAATTATTGTAACTGTAATGAATAATTATGCTTATGTTAGTAATAGAAATCTTAGAATAGCAAATGAAGCATAGTTTTCTTTAGGGCTAGAGCCGAGTTCAAGCATTAGTCTTAGCTTCACCTAGGTATTATATAGTTAACATCGATGTAGCAAGCTCCATATACTATTTCAACGTACATGAATTGTATATGTAAATTTATTGTTATATGTTTTCAAAGATTTCATGTAATAAATAAATAAAAACGTTTTTAATTAAAAGAACATTTTTTAAAAACCCTACGTTACGAAACCGTATCGTAACTTATATATATAATATATAATCCCCGTTTACTGATGCCATGTTTCATAAAAATTCTAAAATATTGAATATTGTATGTACTTATTTGTGGCTGAACTTGACATAGTAATAAAAATCCGTCTCTAATAAATATTTAATAATGGTGAACTTACAACAAAAAAATATTATCTAACAGTTTACAAGTTATAGCCAACCTAATTCCAAAACGTTTTTATCTGAATAGACAAAACTAAGATATTCTCGCAGAACATATCCATTAAATTTATTAATAAATATGTGACATGCATAGATTCAACAATGTATCGACATTGTTGAGCATTCTTAATTTTTTTAAACTTCATTATATTAAATTAAAAAAAATATGGCCCTGTCATGATTCCTGTGATGAAATCTCTTTCATAACACATTTCTTACTAACATTGGTTTTAAACTTAATAATATGCAAAAGACCATTATTTGTAACTAATTTTTTTGACATGTAATATTTAGTTACAACTAATCTCAACAGATTAATATAAAAAAGTATATTTATGTGCAATTAAATCCAGGTATAAGGACCGGGTAGAGGATTTTTCGTACTAACCAACTGCTACTTCAACATTGACATAATATTTATCCTTAAATCAAAATTAATGAATTATAAAATTTCACTTGTAAAATTTGAAAACAATTCAAAAACATGAACTGCAGTGAACTTAGATTCAAATTTTTTATTGTGGTATGTATAATTATTAGGCTGCGCCATCTGTATGTGAATAAATGAATTATTTTTATTTACTTTACAATGTAGTTAATTTATATTTATTATTTTATTTATGCACATATAAACAAAACATAAAAATATAAAAATACTTAAATTCAAAAATATCTAAAAAAGGATTACCTTTAAAATTAATTTAAATTTAATCAAAATTTCTAGATTTTTTTAGTATGAACTATTTTATAAATTAGGTTTAAGCTAAGCCGTATTCCAAACATTGTTTCGGCCGCCAAGGTATAAATTTAAATTTGTAAAGAAGAATGTATCACAATCTGTTAAACTAGTGGCCTGTCTAAAAAAAAAAAAAAAAAAAAAAAAAAACTTTAAACTTTTAAAAAAATTTAAAAGTATATAAATTGATTACGAACATTAACCAAATGCAAATAGTGTTACAATTTAAAATTTAGTGGGTAAACAACGTATATATCATATATGTCCACAACATTGAATTGTTATTTAAAATTCTACGTTATTTATTATTTATTTTGAGACGACCTTAGAGATTTAGAAAAAAAGTCCAATAATGTTTAATTTCAGTGAATAGTATTAGGTCTTTTTTTACTCATAATCAATTGAAAAGTATAGAAACTGAATGTATTACTAAGAAACTGATTGGAAAACCGTTTAAAGCCTATATAAAGAAAAGAAAATACATGGCGAGGGGTGAAATATTAAAAACGAAAGTAAAAACAGTAATATACCCTTGTTAGAGTACCTGAGAATTCAAATTAGGAACGAATGAATACTTAGATTTGTTAATAATTATATGATAAATTAGTTCAGGATAGAGATGATTATTTCTTCTGATATTTTATGAATTTATACTTAGACTAAAACGAAATTATCAAAACAATTATTACAAGTAGTGTTACAATTATATATATATATATATATATATATATATATATATATACTTGATATCTCAAATCTCTTAACTGTAACAATAAGTGGAAGAAAATATACAAAGTAATTTATTAGAGACAAAATAATTTAAAAAAATATATTGACAAACACAGAAAATGAAGAACAACTTGTAGGATTCTTGGATTACTAACAAGAAGATAGAAATAATGTAAACCACCTCTAACAAGGATTCAAATTTGATTCGAATAAAGTTAAGTCGATGTAAATTGTGGATCGGCATTAATAATAACAAAGAATTTATACAATTTGTATTATTAAAAGTAGTAATTTTAACATCAGTAATATATACACCAAACATTTAAATATCGTAAATCTACATACAAGTTACATTAATAGTCAGCCAACGTCAACATGCTGAATAATTAAAAAAAAAGTTTTATAAAACTTTAGGAGCATATCATTTACATATATTTTACGAAAAATATTTGCATGGGGTTATGCTGATTGTTATTTGTTACCATATTAAAACTAGTAATATTGAAATTATAAAATGTCATGTACTTCAAAAATAACAACATAATATTTTTTACAGCCTTGTTTTATATAGGGATACATATTCACTGTTTTAAATAAGTTATGTATTTACTCTTATTGTAAAAAGCTGTTGTAAATAGGAAATTGTAAATTATTTTACACTAAATATGTATTTAAGGCCCTGAGGTCTATTGTTGTGGTATACAATTTGTTTTGCTCAAGAAATTTTTTTTTAGAAGTAAAGTAATATTATATTTTTTGGAATCATAGTTTTGATAACAAATACGATCTTAAACGTTAATATTCCCTAAGGGTTGTTTTATAATATGTAAAATATTACACATAATATGTGTTTGAAAATAGAATATAACATTATGAAATTGTTGATGTTCTCAGTAATAGTATTTATATAATAGATTGCTGGTCGGTGCAGGGTCTACATAGTGATAGGCTTAACATATTGCGTACACATCCGTAAATCTAGGAAACAGTATTGGTGTTGAAACAAACGTATAACTCTTATTGTGGATTCATACGAATGTAAAAATTGGCCAATATGCAATTTCTATGCTTCGCAATAAAATGTCACAAGTCACTACTAATAATGGCTACAAAACGAAAAAAATATTTTATATGTATGTAATAAACATTTTAAATTTTAAAATATCTCATAATAAAATATAAGTGCTATGTAAACAGTGTGTATGCTTAATGCAGACATATAACACAATCTTGTAAATACTTTGCTGTACGCGATAATATATGTTGTTACAGATAAATTTATAGAGAAAGTAGACGATGAGAAGTCATATTTTATATATTTAGTTAAATGAATGCTTTACATTATATGTCCAATTATTTCGAATATCTAATAGTAGTGTTTGTTTAGATTAACCTGGTTTGTACTGTCGTAAATTTTATAATACTTCAAATTCTTATTACTTATTTTGTTTGTCACAATTCTCATTTAAAATAAAGAATGTGTCACAACAAAAAAGTGTAACATTGTCGTTTTTTACAATCGGAATTTTTTAACAGAACGCTAGAATTTTAAAACTTTCAAGTTATAATATTCCTTAAAAATAATAGTTTCTAATACTTGTGATGATTTTATCAAGATTTTACATAAAAGTTATTAATAATTTAAAATAAATAACACGGATGATGAATAAATGAACAGTAGTTCATTATAACTATATGTTCTCACTTCCATACACCGATAGGAAGTAGCAACGAAAACGTTCTAGATATGCATTCTGTTCTGTAGAAGTAATGAGGCAAATCACTTGTAACTCCTATATTCCTTTTCCTCTTTTTGTATTCAAAGCTAAAATTAATTTTTAAAGTTTTAAATTTTAAAATGAATGAAATATTACTTTGATGTAATTTCATCAACCTTTAAATTTTAGTACACATTTTATAAAATATCCTTTCTAAGATTTATAAATTTCATTAAGGTAAATTTCAAATTATACGCCGATGAGATATTTAAAATAATCTTTTCTATAAAGCATTTTTTTCTTTAAAAATTATTTATCGTCCCTATTATCATTGGTCTTTTTTACTCTTTTATCCGTTATATCTTAAATATCAACATAAATTACTCAGTTTTTTTGTAAATTCCTGATTTTAAATATTATAATATTATTTAATCGATGTTATGTTACAGATAAATTTACATGATTTCAAGTACGAATTTGACGACGGAAAAATTATATGATATAAATTTGAATTTAAAAAGAGAATTACTTTTTCGAAATGTGCACTCTGGAACAAATAAACCTTTATAAAAAAGATTGAAAACTAAATAGCATTTTACTCTTGAGTCGTGATATTACGTTATTTTGTTTAATGTACTGAAATAAAGTAAAATTTTAATAAATTATATTTTAATTTTGAATACATGTTGTCCCGTCCTCGTAGATATATAATAGAACTTTGTTATTGAGGTAAAATTAGTGAGTCTTTTTAAATAAAGCTTCGAAAAATGGTTATTACAACAAACCTAATAGAATTACACTAAATAAAGTAAACCACACTACATCTGCAATACAAACAGACAAACAAAAACTTTACGTATTAAATTTGTAACCTACTTGAGATATATTTACAGAGTTTCATTAAAATTCCAAGGTTACAAGGATTTCTCTTATTGCTGTAGATTTATTTAAACCACGAGTTCACTGAATAACTATTTTTAAGCAAAATAATATAAGGTACTATAGGATATGATTGAATCTAAAAGTAAGTAATTATTCAAATTTATATAAATCTAAATGTATTAAAACAATTATTTCATTACATAAAGAAATTAGAACAGAATTATAAAAGAAGTTATACATAGTTAGTTATATTTAAACTATCTCCATACATATATATAACTTTTGTTAGGAAATAATTATAATATGCGAAATTGTTACAACTATACTTTACAATATTACAGTATGTTATTAATCATAAATGGGAAATGGGTAAATTTCTATTTGAATTAAAAATAAATTATATATTATACAATTTAACAACAAATATTTGAATAAATTTTAATAGTTTCTACAGTGGATGATAATAGACCGTGTGTGTGTTAATAGTGGATGATAATACAGTGTGTGTTAATAAAAGCGTAAAAAAAAAAAAGTTTTTGTGAATCCGTATAGATTCTTAATTGAGGCAATATAAACATTTAATCCAATAAAAATATTCTGAAAGAAACAAGGAACTTCTTTATTTAGAAAACTTGAAAGGTTATGAAAACGTTATATTACTCGTATATTAAATGATTGTAAACAAATTATTAAATATCTTCTTTAATATATAAGTTTACATATAAGTCTCACGCTTTCCCGATTTATAAGTGGATCAGAAATGGAATATTAAGTGCGTGTAGGTTATAAATATTGTAATAATGACACAATATAAATTCTATAGCTAATTAAATATATGGTGCAAACTTGATTTGTTTTAATGGAATTACCCATGTGTATTTTAGTTCTATTGAAGTCAATTTAAATGTGTACCATATTGAACAAACAGAATTTTACCATATTTTAGGATGGTGTTTTATTATATTTATGCTTGTTAAAAGTGTTTGATATATATAATAGATTAATGGCTTACCAACAAAAAACATAAGAACAAAAAAAACTGTACATGTGATGATATAAGTACTGTACATAACTTGATGTCGTAATATTGATATCACTAACAAATTGTGATATATTAATGTGGATTCAACTTAAGGTGTACTTCAATAATTTTAGTTCTGATAAGGAGTGTAAATAAACTTGCGAATTTATAACTTAATATGAGTCAATTTAAAAATCATATTTTTAAACACGTTACTAGATGTTACGTATATTCAATGGTTAATCCTAACTACTTCATTAATTATAAAATAACAATTGGTACTTTGATAAAAAAACATTTATTCAACTGTTTTTAAAGATATACATATTTTCCCTCATCATCATATCATGACAATTTACACAATAAGAAATCACTGCGCATACAATAATATATTCAAAGATCACGTATCAGTATAAATAATCATCCTGTAATACACTAAAATGCAACGCCAGTAACCTACCGGGGACGCTGCATTACTTTTATCAGTTCATTATTTCGAACAGGGTCGAACGAGCAAACGTTTTGTAATTATTTAAATTGAGATAAGCTCTCTTTTACGAACAGAGCTACTCTACTCTCAATAAATTAAATCTTAAAAACAAAACAAAAACACAAAAGTATGTGATACTTTTACAAAATAATGCCAACTCTTTCCTTTTGAGTTGTTTCCCAAGGTTATAATCAGATTACAATTATACACAATTTATTATTATTTATAAATTTACATTATCCTGAAAGTAATTTCTAAGAATGTGGAAAAATACATTTATATTATATTTATTATATTCTATGAAATTATAAAACTTACCAAATTTTTCACGTTTTTAAAAACTACAAATTAAAATTCTATTTTAATATTTAATTTAAATTTCTCATAAAACTTTAAATTCGTATTTACTTCAGTAAAAATTATTTGTATATAACTATTTTACTACTCGAATCCCATTTATTTAAATAATTAATATAAACGTGTAATACTTCATATTAGGTAGATCTTAAATACTATTGTGTTGGATAATATTTATTTAGTATTGAACTGAAAATCATGTGGTCAAAAATAATTATTTAAATATAAAGCAACATTTTTCTCAAATACTATTAATACTAAACCACGACCATTACAATAAACTCTTTATTGTACTATGCAAATATAAATTCAAATACCAGTATTTTAAAATGATCTGTTTAGAGTATTATGCAAAAAAATTTGTCATTATGTGTTTTCTTATATACAATATATTAAATAAAAAATGTCTTTTTTTGTGATCCTACAAAACTAAAAAAAATAAATAATAAATAAATTTAAAAAATATTTAAAAAACTAAAAAATAAACTTATTAATAATCAGCCATAAAACTAGTTCCGAGTTCATGTTTTTCAACTGTGAGATAGAATTCCCATTTGTAGTACAATGCAACTACTAAGGAGCTTACATGAATGTTACACGATTAAGTTTTAATACAATTATTTTTTAATTTATTTTTTATTATTTATTATTACAATCTTAATCGATAGATTAAATAAGTAATACATATAACATAAAATAACATGTATTAAACCTAGATATTAACTAAGTCCTACAGTTTATGACGCTTAAGTCGTCTTTTGTCATATTCCACGTCTAAAAGTTGGATAGCTTCCTCGTTCACATGTAGATGAAGTCTCTTTTCAAGAGGAGTCTCTTGAATTACCTCATTCACCCTTTTCAGGTTTAGTTCAGAATGAAGGTCTTGATTCCTTTGGTACCATCTTGCATTTGTAATTGTACGAATAATACGATTTTGTATTCGTTTTATAATTAGTTGATTTGAGGGTTTCGTACATCCCCATAATTCTGCACCATAAGTCTAAATAGGCCTAATAATTGAAATATACAATAATCTCTTGTAATACAAAACCAATTGGGATTTTCGTCCAATCTACCAATACAGATCGCGCAGTTTTTGTTTTATTTGTGCTTTCATACATACATGATACTTCCAAGTAAGACGTTCATCAAGATGTATTCCAAGATATTTTGCAGATTTAATCTCTGGGATTAGTTTGTTATTAAGATAAACTCCAAAGCTTGGATCTATGTGCCGCAATGAGAATGTCACTTGAGAAGGTTTTAGTTCATTAACCTTAATTTTCCAGTCTTCTGTCCATTGAGTAATTTTATTTAATGCCAACTGTAGGTTTCCTATTGCTTCAGCATGTGATTTATTCGCAGCCAATATGACCGTATCATCGGCAAATGTAGCTATTGTGGTTTTATTTGTGGTTGGAATATCTGCTGTTTATAACAGGTGAAGTATTGGTCCTATTACACTACCTTGCGGAACTCCTGCTTTAATTGTGTAGAGAGTAGACTCAGTTACTTCTATCATCACTCTAAATTTCCTGTCAGTTAGGTATGATTTGAACAGACGGCAATAGTTCCCCGGCACCACGCTGCTAAGCTTAAAAAGAAGTCCCTCGTGCCCATCCTTATCAAAATCCTGTTGAATGTCTAGAAAGACTGCACAAGAAAATAGCTTTTCCTCGAACCCCCTTTCAATAATAGCAGTAACTCTATGGACTTGGTCTATGGTTGAGTGCTGGTTTCTGAAACCAAACTGGTGATCTGGTAGTTCTATAAATGGTTTCAACCTTTTGTAAAGGAGCTTCTCCCAGAGTTTAGCTACCGTAGGAAGTAAAGATATTGGTCTTTTATTTCTTCAGCTTGCTTGCCTGGCTTTAGCAACATAATAATTTTCGCTGTCTTAAAATAATCAAATTATTAATTTGATTGGAAAACAAGTAAGTCTTAACTAATTACTTACAATCCTAGATTTTTTTTTAAAAAGCACAATTTTATTTTCTTGATAAATGACAGCCTACAATATTTTAAAAACCAAACTAATAATATTTTTGTCTAATGATTACAATAAAAATAAATAAACAAAATTATAATGCGAAATTTTTTTACACGGTAAATCCATTGCGGTTCAATACATCTTGAACACAATACTTTTTATTCCTTCATTACTTTTCAAATAATATATTTCAATCAAATACATTATTAAATTATGCTGTAGGTGGTAATAGACGAAAACGTAAATTTCAAATAGCATCTTGACTATATTTTTAAATAAAAACTATTAAACGATTGATTAATATCAGAGAGTTTCAATGTCAATTGCATATTGCAAAGTTTCCGACTGTCTAGGCTTTACTGAACGAAATGTCGTACAGCTGAGAAGAGTATTATCAATGGAATCGAAATCTGCTTGGTGAAAACTGAATATTGAAAAAACAAAAAACATAGTAGAAATTACCTTTATTACTTTTGTAAATTGAAGACTAGAATTTAGAGAATATATTATATTGACATTGGGGTTGTAAAAGGCAGGAATGATGTGAACCACGCATTAATTCAACGTTGAGATTTATTTTGGGGGTAAATTATGCAAAAGTATGTCCTAAAGGTTTTCTCGATATTATGATTCACGTGGTTATTATCTCAGTATATATATATATATATATATATATATATATATATATATATATATATATATATATATATATTGATACTATTAGCTTAGTATCTTGTACCTTGTTTAGTGACGGTTAATGGGATCTTAGACAATAGTGTCAAATGAGGCCCACCGTGTGGTATTACTGACAAGGTGTAGGCTACATGGAAGGACAAAAACCAAAATTGAGAAATTTACAAAACCACCCTATGAAGTAGAGATCTTAGTAAAACAATAAAATATAATACTTTTAAAGTGGCCTATTTCAGCTCGTTTTCAATTGTGAACACCTTACCCGGTAACCATACAGACTCTTTTAGGTTGCCAGACCGGATATGCAAAAATATACTACAGGTAACGAAACCATTCATTATTCGGTAGTGTGATAGCTATAACCGTGAGTATGTAACTACAGTGCATAATCCGACTATTAATACAGGGGATCAAGAATGTAGAAAAATGGAAGTGTAAGACCAGATTAATTGTAATGTTTTACAACCTACAGTTTCGTATCATGTTATTATACATCATGAATATACATTTATTCTGTTCCGTAAGTGTGAAGCAAATCTTTCAAATTGTGAAGTTAGTAGCGTAGAAAGGGCTCCGTGTGGAACTTGGATTTTAGATAGCTCAAGTAACTTGTAAAGAAAGGTTTTGTGATTTTGTGTAAAAGCTAGTGGTTGACTTGATTGCTGTAAAACAAACAGTACGTAAAATATTATCTTAACCGTAAATGTAGCTTGCTTGGCTACGCGATAATTGAAATAACGGTTGTCGCAGTTCTCTTGGAACAAACACTGTTGCAAAATATCTCTTGGGGAAAATTTGTTAATCGATAAAAAGAAACGAAGGCAATATTAATGTGGTATCTATCTGTATTTACGGCAACACCAACAGTTTAACAGAGTACAATTAAATAAGAAGAAATACCTTTCAATAATCTCTCAATGCTTATAATGGTTGGACAATAAAGAATATCAATATTGTGCAGGCCGAGTACACAAATAGTCCAGATAGGTTTAAACTTCATAATAATCATGATGGTAAAGAAGAAATGGTAATTCATCGTAAGCGGATGACATGGATAATATCATTTATTAGTAATATAAATATGTAAACTGCAATATCAATAATTCAAGCTTTAAAAGGATCCCTCCCTCTCGAAAGGTCGAGAGGGAGTGATAGTGTGGGGGAGAGAGAAGAGAGAGAGAGATAGAGAGAGAGAGAGAGAGAGAGAGAGAGAGAAAATAGTAATATTTCAAGTCACCAATTGTTCAAAATGGCATGCAACACTGTCTGGGGCTACGATTGAACACCAATTGTATAAATCCCTAATTTATAATAAGCATCCTTGCGAATGTATAAGTCTCTATTGTACGCTAAACCTATTAGTAGGTATTTATGACATCCGATGATCACAATTTACTTATCCGGTACGGTATCATTGAAAGTCAAATTCCACTGCATTCATAGTAGAACGAAGTTTTAAGAGATTTTTTTCTGATTGGAAGTAATGAAAAGCTTGTTGAAATAGTGAAAAGAAGAAGTCGGGTTTAAGTCCTCCTATCTTTATATTTAGCATTTCCTGTTATTTTATATTTTAAAGTTGTTCTGTCACAACTGTTCTGCCTCTTGGTTCAAAGACAATTCTGTAAATGTAAAAGCAAAATGGACGAGGTTGAGTGAGGCCACAAGATGAAACTATATACGATTATCGTGACCAAATGGTAATGGGTCGGAAGTCAATGTAAGTTGGCAAAAAACTTTAAATACGTAGTCGGGAATTGGTGCTGTTGAGGTAGTCCAATATAAGCCGGGGAAAATAATAGTTTCTTCTACTATACATTCAAAAACAATAATACAATACAAAAAAGACACATTCACATATATACACAAACAGCTATAACTCTAAATGCACAGATAAAAGACAGACACATTTATATTCAAAAACCTACACTCCCAAATACATATTAAGACTGGTAATGAACATCGACGCGCTATCACCTTCATCGTGTTCCATGCACAAAAGAAAATTTTGATACCCAATACGACTTCCATGCCATTTCGGACATACCGATAAACATTCCAAGAAAATAGAAAGTTAGACGAAGAGCATTTTCTACATTAAGACGTCAACATTCCAATTCATTGACGTTATTTAAAATTTCAAAACCCACAAAATGTTTCTGGTTTTAACGGCCACTTCCAGTGGAAAAATCAGTGGTTAAATCAGCTTGAAAATAACTTAATTGCACGTACAAAGTTCCATGATTGAAGAAAATATATTCGAGCTCTTTTCGTTTGGTTCCAGATTCCAATTTGTGTCCACCGAGAGTAAAATCGGAAGTAAGCGATTTCTGTTTTATTCAATCTACCTATCACATCGGTGATCGTCGAAAGCCCGTACGAAGTCCCTTTTGGTGGTTAAAACAAAGTAAGACACATTTTACAAGGGCAAAATACAAAACCTCGCCGGAGAACCAAGTCGTTCATCTTACACTCTCCAAATGGATTAGAACGGCAAGAGCGTGAAAAGGAAGTAAGATTTAGAAAGGTTGAGAGCCGCTAAGTTAAATAATTTGGTCACCACGTCATGAAAAATAACCCTATTTGTATATATATATATATAAACAGCTGTTTGTGTATATATGTGAATGTGTCTTTTTTGTATTGTATTATTGTTTTTGAATATATATATATAATCAATATAGTACGCTCTAGTATCCGTCGACTGTAATACATCTAAAATAAATTTGCAATATACTATAATAACATATGTGTGGGTCCTAGTAGCTTTCGCTGTTACTACAATTTTGATAATAAGTTCACGGGGCAAAAGAGAGATAGAACAGGTGTAACGCCCGTCTAAATTATCAGAGAACTGTAACGTTTAAATTATCTGCAGTACAGATTATTTCCTTACTTCTCTAAATAAGGTCGCCTGCATCATGATGCGATCTAGTTGTAAATTCTGAAAACATCGTCATACGACTTAGTCATGCCACCTTAACCTTGTTCGGACCTTGACTCACTTCTAGTACAGAGTCGGTTTCGTACGGTTGTCATGTTAAGTTTTCCGCACGTGATATCTTCACTCTCAAATAATAACCATTAAAGTATTAAATAATGTAATCAAAAGTTTGTGCGTAATTTACAAGAAGAACCGATGCAATTCTCTGTACATGTACTAACTTCAATGGAGTACCTGACGAATCATTTCCTTCACTCGTGAACTTCGTAAAAAAAAAAGACTTGCTTCTTTTAAAACCAGGTATTTCAGTGATTTTCTCTTGAGTATATTTAGTTGACCATATTAAATAAACTGTCTTTTATTACAGGAATGTAAAATCTAGAAATCTTTTCGATAATGTTTAAATTTTAAGTTATCTTTTTTTTTTTTCTTTTTTGTTTTTAAACGTAAATTCTTATTATCTTTAAATTTAAAGTAGTTAGTCTTCAATATAAAATCTGTAGAAAATCAAATTTATAATTTTCACCTCATTATAAAATCATAGCATTAATTAAAGAATATTTTAATTTATTGCAATAAATACTGAAATGTTTGTAATTTTACTTGTACCAGTTTAAAATTTCAGACAGAAGCAAAAAAAAACTTTCCTTCTATCTTTATTAATGAAAAATCATTTTGTGAGTTATTTGTGAATATATATATATATATATATATATATATATATATATATATATATATATAGCATTTTACTTTTAGAGAGGTTTCCTTTTTGAAAATATAACTTAATTACAAAATTTAGGTTGTTCATAAACCTGTTTGAGATTGCTTGTGTCTTGTAACCGACACATGTGTTGTGTTATTTCATTTGTAATAAAAAAAAATAAAATGCACGAAACAAAAAAGGTAAATTGGATGGGATTGAATGCACGTTTTCGGCTTTCACAACCCCAAAGGGGTTAATTTTCAAAATTAAAAACTAATTGACGTCAAAATAAATTTCTTTTTCTTTTTTTTAAATATAATCTAAATTAATAAACTAATCCTTTCTTTAAAAAAAAATATATGTTCAAAACTAATCTTTTTCTTTTCAGTTGGCCAACTTAGTTTTAGAATACTGATTGATAAAATTGTAATAGATTATGTTTAATTAATAAGTTAAAACTTGTTAGTCTTAATATATCTAATTTTGAAAACTATTTTTTCTAAATTATTTCAATACTCTGATGAATTGTTTCTTTTTATTAAAATTCACTTATTAACTGATTGTACGAGGGGAGTAATTCAAACTATATGTAAAACTTTCTTTTTTTGGGGCATGTAATAATGTAAAAAAAAACAAACATAAAGGTTTTCATTTGTTAACTTCCGCAAAATTTCTTTAATTGATAAATAAATCAATTTGCTAATATGTATTTACAAATTTTCAATAAAATGGTTAACTTAATTCTTTAAGCTAAATAAATTGCAGGTCATTTAAAAATTTCATCTCTTTCTTTCAAGCATGTTACCATACCTGGTTCCATAAATTAAACCTAATTCTTGAGGTTCTCAAAAACCTCAATAAATGGTATCACAGGGAAGCAAGTTAAGTTGCTGATATAAAAAATGTGAAGAGACGTTAAAATAGGTGATATTGAAAGCAAAACTCATTCACTAAAAAGAGCACAAACATCTGGGAAACGGGTGAAGGCAATAAGATATGAAACATTGCAGCTCATACAGCTGTCTTGAAAAAAAGTGTCTAGAAAACGACTATATAAGGATAACAAGAAACTGGTCGGAATAACTCGCAGAGCTATGATGCATTTGTCTCCGAACGAGGCGAACTTGAAGAAGGTGAAATGTATTAGCTGTTGAAGAAATCGATAGTTACAAAATTGCCAAGCAAAAATTGGTAAACGTTATGAGGAAGTCTGTTTTAGCTATCGGAGAAGAAGTTATTAATTATATATTTTATCTTATATGAGAACAAAATTGGTAGAATAAAATATTACAGAATATTGTAACTGTGATTCATATTTGTTAACAAGCTACGATTAAAAAGTTTTATTTTAAAAGTGAATCATCAACATGGATAATTCCATAAAAATCAACTTATAAATTCATATGTTTATTATCTTTAACTTAGTGTTGATAAATCAATTTTCAACTTGCGATATGAATGATTTTCGGAATGAAATAACGTTACATATAATAAAAATTGACAAATATCATTACCCTTCGTTAGTAAAGTAATAACGTAAGAGCAATGCAAGCTATATATTTTCTTGTTTGTTAAAACATCAAATATAATTCATGTTCAAATAAATAGCATTTTTCTTGCATCTGTGGAAAGAATTGTCATGGCACAAGTCTCTGGGGAAAATAAACAAAAAAGATATATTTTTCTACCCTCCCTATTTTATTAAACTTACCTGTGTGAATCCCCCGTAGGTTACACAGCGAAGTAAGTTAAAAAAATCACAATAACTGCAACAAAATCCACACATGGTTAACATAAACTATATAGTTAACCCAACTATTTTAATAATATGTGTAACTCCCAACCTACAAGAGAGCTGTTGCTGGTGGGGGTAGTTTTCAGTATTGAGTCGTACATTACGTTAATAAATAAAATGGTTGTCCATTTAGCAGGGTTTATGGCTCGAACTGGAAATGCACTGCAATATATTTTGTCATTTAGAGTTAGGTCACGGGAGTTCAAATAGTTAAGGAGGGTGTTTCCACTTTCTGATAGACATTATTGCTGTAAATAAACAAAATAATATATTGCCGTTTTGTAACAGACGTTCTATCCTTCATAACATTAAATATACAATATATATATTTAAAAACAACTAATATCCGGGGGGGGAATAATTAATCAACATTATTACACAAGATATAATACAGTATTACCAAATGACGAGGTGTTTGGACAGTTGCATCTCGTTCATTAAAACCAATAATAATTCAAATGCATTTTATATAATTCAAATACTTTTTTCTAAAATATACTTGTCATATTACAGGATACTGAGCATTGTAGATTTAGATTGCATTAGAAGAAAGTTAGGTGTTGCTTATTGTGTAAAATGTAATAAATGCTCTCATGTTAGGTTAATTTTGTTTACACGATCTGAATTGCCTTGTTGTTAGGCCGATTGTATGTGTGTGGGGGGGGGAGAAGGAGGTATACTGTATACTCAATGTGTGCAAAAAGATACAGACTATTTAAGTAACTTTATAGTTTATAATATAATATAGTTTTTTCCTCTTTTCATTTCCATCTAATAAATTTTTCATGTATACTTTCTTTGGAGTGTTGTTTACAGTTTATTAAGACATTAAAGTATAATAATAATGTTTTTATTTTAGAGGATCCTGAGCTGGTGCACAGGTCTTCATAAATGGGAGAATATTTATATACTGTAATATTTTACTATATATATTGTGTTCTCATATAAGATAATTATATAATTAATTATTAACTTCCCCGTACATCTCCTTCCTAAAACCTCTTCCTGTTATATCGTTTACTAATTTTCGCTTGGCCGTCTTGTTACTATCGATATCTTCAACAGCTTAAACATTTCTCGTTCTACAAGTTCGCCTCGTCTAGAGTTTAAATAAAGTGTGGTCTTCAATTGCCAATTATATTGAATAATTTTTGTTTCTATGGTTTCACTTTCAAACCTAAAATGTATCGATAGAAAATTTTGCGTGTTTGTTAAATTTTGTTCGTTTAATAAATAAAAAAAAAAAACAATCTGGATTGCGCACTGAGTTTACATATATAACTATAATTTTCTTAACGAGCATCCATGAGTGACCATTAGGCAATTTTATTTCAGTGATACCATATTCAAAAATGATTTCTATGCTTGGGTTATTAACCTTATAGACTTTTAGATTTTTAACGTCATATCTGATGGGAACTGCAACCCCTTTTCTCCTGTTATTAAAATAAGAGAAACAGGAGCCCAATCCGTAACCCTCAAAAGTACTGAGCAAATTTTCATTAAATTTTGTAGTCCATGTTTCAAATAGACAAACAGCGAGGGTTTTCACTGATAGTTGGACCAAGAAATGTTAAAAATTCATAATGTTTTCCGTTTATACTTCTATATTGTAAGCTAGTAAATTAGAATTCAAATTTTAGTCTGATCTCCGGCTGTTTCAGACACAAGACTCATTGAAAGCCCAGCACCGCCCTGTGCCTCCACCTCTCCCGGACCCAACCCTGACACACCCTCCTTTGCTAAAAATTTGAGACTTTACTTGAAAGACCACCATTGTGTTCAGAGGACACAATACTATTTAATCCTTAAATCTCAACCAGGGCAGAGTCGGGAATCACTTTCAAAACTGGCAGTGGCTTGTTTAACATGCTACGAAACTTCAAGTGTTCTGCCAATCTCGATTTTACCTTAATTTTACCTAATTTAGTCAAATGTAACCCATGACGAGTATAAACCCTTCTTGAAGTACAATGATTTACATCTAGCAATACAGCGGTAATATATTTAATATTTAAAGATATCTTTGTTTATAATATATATATTACATTATTCAAGTAAGTTTCATCATGTCTGTATGGTATCGTATTAACTTAGCATTTACTACACTATTAATGGCTTTATTGAGCACATTCATTAAAAGATGCTGGCTTCTAGTGCCTATGTCAATTGAGCCACCGACAACAATAATTACAAAATCATCAACTTTAAAATACTTGGTTGTGTGAAATAGCTGGACATTAGAGAATTGTATCTCATTAAACTGGCCCTAAATTTCACGGTTTGAGAGTAGTGGTGTCTTGGTATTCTAATCGAATAATATTGTGAAAATCTCTTTAGATTATTTTTCATGAGTCCACAATTTTCTACTGCTAAATTATATGATAATTATTGTATTGCAATGTGCATCAATATATTTTAATGGTATCTACCTACTAATTATTGCATCAATGCAATTATTTTGTATTAGTTATAGTTCTTGTAATCGTGATAAAGTCAATTATAATTTTGTATTATGAATACAACCAAACTGCTCATTAAAAGTTGGATGTAATAAAATAAGCAAACATTTATTGTTGTGGTTTGACAAATTATTTCATTTTATATTAACCAGCATCATTTGCAATACAAATCCAATATACATTGACATGCAAATAATTTTTACAGAATTATTTGAGAAATGTTTTATGTTTTACAGATAGGAATATATTTAGATATCCTGTTTGGAAATATAAGTTCAAGGTATACAAACAGTACACTAAATTCACGAACTGTTATAAAATAAATTTCCTCTAAATAATTAGATATTTTTGAGGAACATGTAAAATAATCTTCATTGCATTGGAAATCATTTGCAATTTTAACAAATTCAGTGAAGATTATTTTACACATCTCTCATTATTTACAGGAAATTTATTTAAAAACCAAAAATAACAAGAACTTGTCATGCTATCTGTAAAGGTCAAATCTTCTTTAAGATATTATTACTTCGGTTGCTTAAAACAAATTAAGAGACAACCATCTTCTTCTTTTATCCTATGTATATCAATTCTAAAACATAAAAGATGTAGTTTTTTTAAATAAAAATTAACTGTAGCTTGACATACAATCTTAAAACGTTAAAACCTCTTTATGATTTCGATAGATAAACCGCTTAGAAACCTTCTCAAAGAAAATTATTTTCTTCCTTTATATTATTTATATCTGCTCTAAAACTTAAGAGATATATATTTTTTTTAAACCAACAAAAAATTTTAGCTTGCTTTAGAACCTGTAAACGTTATATTTTCTTTAAGATTTTAATCTTCAACTGCTTAAAAACGTTCTAAAAAATACTATTTACTTACTCTATGTTATTTTTGTCAGTACTAAAGCGTAACGATATTATATATATTCTGTTTTATTTGTGTTAGAACGATTATTGTTGAATTTATAAACCTTTTAGGTAAGATTATGAATAGTTTAAGTTGTTATAACAATTATTAAATTTTTATTGTAAAAAACTCTTTCCAGTTATCAAATCGCAAATAGATTTAAAATATCATAAAACAGAAAGTATGAAGTGTTTATGGTAGGTTACAAATTAGTTTATATTTGAGATCAAAGTGAAAGTGTCATGGTAACTCCCCCCTGAGGAAGTTCTACACAAACATGCAAGAGATAACTCGTCTTCCCCGCCGATTAGATTCAAGAAGCCAGCTGTTGGATTACAACAAATTTATGTCACACAAAAATTCAGAAAGTCAATAGCAAAACGTATTGTGTTTGATAAACCAGGAAGGCTGGAATATCATATCCTAAAACCTAAACGCCTTCTCAATATTTTCCATATACATCATTCAGAAATATACAGGGTTATCATAAAAGAATGGTGAGGTTTCATTAATTCATACGAAGGCAGTAGAGAAATTTTGTGATGATGTATTGGTATCGCTGATAGCCAATAACCCAAATTTTATTAAAAAGCTGTTGTAACTGCAAAATTAGTTCTTGCTTTGCAGTGGTTTTATGTTTTGAGTTTTATCGAGTTTTCTGTGTGGAGTGTGTTATGTTCTCTTAATATTGAAAAAACAAAGTGCACTGTGCATTGTGTTTTGTTACTGGCTGAATTCAAGACTGGAATTTCAGTGCAATGTGCATTTCGTTGCGAATACAGAAAAGATCCACCACATGAATATAATATACTACGTTGGTTAAAAAATTCGAAGAAACTGGATCAGTTCAAAAGCAAAAATCATCTGGCAGCCCAAGTGTATCAGGGGGAAATTGAACTGAATAGACAATATTGAATTAGAAGTCCTAAGAAATCAATATATCGACGAAGCCTAGAGTTAGGTAAACCAAAAACAACAATCAACAAAGCAACAAAGTTTTATACAAAAAAAGAAGAAATTACACGCATATAAATTCCAGCTATTTCAGGAAATGAAACCTGATGATGGTGCAAAATGTTTTAATTTAGCTGTTGAAATGTTGAACAAGATTGATGAAAACCAATCATTTTTAGATGTTATAATTTTTTAGACGAAGCTACATTCCATATCAGTGGGTCTGTTAACAGACACAATTCACGCATACAAGGGGATCTGAAACTCACATACAATATTTGAGAAAATACGCGACTCGCCTAAAGTTATTATTTGGTGTGGTGCGATAAAAAATCGTTTGATAGGGCCTTTCATCTTTGCTGAAAAAGACAATTAATGGAATTGTGTATATTGATATGTTAATGAATTATTTTATCCTCAGGTGGATTTACTCGAAAACATCAACAACTTCATTTCCACTAGATGGTGCACCCCCACTAATGTGTATTTGTCACAGACAATTTAGATGAAAAGTTAGGACATCGATGGATAGGCCGGCAAGGACCAGTACGCTGGCCTCCAAGGAGTCCATACCAGACCCCTTGCAATTTCTTCTTGTGGGGGTACGTCAAAAAAAATTATCGAGAAAAAATTCGCGGCGTAATTTACTTAAAAACAACAATATTGGAGCAATGACAACCGTTAATAAAGACATGTTAACTAAAGTTTGGCCTGAACTTGATTATTGATTGTACATTTGACGAGCGAACAATAGTGCACATATCAAAATTTATTAGTTATATAAAAAAATCTGTTTCAAATGACGATTTAGATAAATAAACTACATTAGCTGTAAGTAATTCTGTTTTCATTCAAATCATGTTCATTCCCACCATTATTTTATGATAAATCTGTATTATATAGGATCTTTCATAACACGAATTTAGTAACTAAGTATATTAACTAAGATAACACCCACTCGGTCAAGTACACTAATACGGAATAAACCATCCTAAACCATTACTTGGTAGCAACTAACACCGTCTTACTGGCTTCACCTAAATCAACACATTACACCACATACCACTTGGAGGACAACTTGTATATAGATACTTAAATATTAGAGGTGTCATTGTAACTGTATGTAAATAACAATATGCACTCAAATCTAAATCCTGCAATAATGGGGGATATCAGTAGTCCCGTAAGATAGAGTTTAGACAGATCCTGAACTATTTACCTAGTTGTAGGGTAAGTTTGCCAGTACTTATATATGTCACTACCTGGAAAAATAGCTGCCAAAATGGAGTATTATGAGGTTAAAAATACTTTTAGGTTGTTTAAGTACACAAATGGTTCAAAATACTATTTAAAAGGAAAAAAAAATTCTATTATAACTTTCATTCATAACGATTACTGGTAACTATATGTGTTTTAAGTAGAGGTAATTACCAGAGGATTGGGATATAACGAGACCTTATTTTGTCTCTAAAATTGTAATACATCAATATTGACCGCATGTGAGTATAATATAGGAATGATATTAGAGAAAGAAACAATTATGTATTTATTAATAACATTTATAGTAAGTTACAAAAAGAAAGAGACTTGGACATAAGAAAACATAAAACATAAAATAACATAAATTATCACATTCATATATTTTTATGTATTTTTTTAACTTCTGTACGACCAAACAATCTGTGATATTTCGCCCCAGACTATAAAACATGTTGATTTTAACGTATTGTCGACGCCCAACGGTGAAATATGGGTTCTTTTTATAATCTCATTAAATTCACAATCAAGATTAATTGTCATTGTTCAATCACTCAGGTTACCTTTTTTAATCTTTTACTAATTCATTCCTAATATAAAAGAAGGAAATACTAGCATGGTTTAAAAACTATATAATATCTCTTAAAATTATAATTATATTATATGGAATAATAATTGTGTTTTGAATTATTTTTATAACGAAATAAACACAAAATTAAAGTGTATATATATATATATATATATATATATATATATATATATATATATATTTGTTTATTTATTTATTTAACGCTTTCTACACATATTAATAATATATTTTTAAGTATCTGTATTTATAAACAGAGAAGAATAAATTGTCACGTTATTTTTAATTCTACTGTATGCGTGTGGTAATTTCTAATTGATAACCCATTTATTTCCGTCTGGTGAAATGTGTCTAGTAGATTAGTGTATATTTTTGGATGCACCATGTATGAGCAAACCTTCTAAGTCTGAAAAAAATAGTTTTGTCTAAACGTAGTGAGGTGATGGATCGAGGAAATCAGTGGTTTTTCCTTCATTACGCTGTTTCTCTAAACAAAATGGTAGCCTATATCCCCTTTGACGGTATAGTGACTCTGATGTACCATCATTAACTATAGTACATTCGGTTTTGGTTCTGTGTATATATGAACAGTCAAAGTATGTCTTCCTAAACCTGTAAAGCGTGCGACTGGCTTTTCCAGGTTAATTATTAAGTGTATTGTATAATGGTGTAAGTTGGCTAATGTTACCTAAAGTTACCTAAGTTTATGTAGAGACGATTGGTGAGAGTTTGTATTTCGGTGAGCGATTCGACCTTTGGATGACGTAATATGTTTAATTTTACGTTTGTTAAAACCTCGGTAAATTAAATATCATTATAATAATTTCCCACAAAATAATATCCCTAAGGAATTGAATTTTTATTCAGAATTTATCCAAATTTAAGTATTACTTTTGGAATTTTAAAATTTTATTGCGTACCATTAAGTTGGTAGTATCTTCAGTAGCTACCAACTGATAATATCATCGAAGTAGTAATTATTATTTTAATTTAAGTTGCTTTATTCCATAACTTTATAGCAATTGAATTTATCGCTGTAAAGAAATATAACCAATAAAGGAATTATTTTGAACAAAATTACATAAACACTTAGTAATATCACATTTCATGATGTTATTTCGTTACATTACACTTTTTTCTTTTGTAGAAATTATTGATAATTATTTGTGCGTAATAAAGCCTTCACAATATAATAGGAATAAACCGGAATCGTAGTGTGAATGTCAGTAGTCCTACCACAAACAAACGGCCACCGAAAAATCTATTAAGTGTGTAAGTGAATTCAGAGAGCGAAAATGTCAAGTGCAAAAATGATGCAAAAATTCGATTTTACTTGTTTCAAGAGTCCCTGATGCAGTTGTTCTTCTTGAAATTTAAAGAAAGAAACAGTGCAAATATCGAACTAAGCTTCCAAATGTTTTAATATAATATCAAATTCAACATCCGTATTTAGATAGAAATAATGAAAATATCCTGTAAATCATAAAGAGTTAAATTTCGTCAGGTAACATTTGTTGTACGTAAGGCTGGTATAACATGTTTAAACAAGTATTTATCGCGAAACCGTACAAAACGTTTTTAATGAAATTAAAAAGTTATAAGATCGTTCGTATCGAAAACTCTGCTAACTTTATTTTTTTAAACTTTTATTATAACTATGTTTTTTTTTTATTTTTTATATTGAGAGATTAATAAACATAAATATTTATAGCCTAATTTCTAACCACTAGACTAGAAAGAAAAAAAAACCACTAGCTAAGCCATTCCTATTCAAAACAATTTCATTTACCGTCACATAACTTGAATTCTAAAGCATTGGTAATACTATTGACTCATACAATCTAATCAAAAATAGCATATATATCTTAGATATATTTTCTGTTAGATATCTTACATTCCATAGAAGTCACAACAAATAGATACACTTATTAATATTCATAAAAGTGTTCATATAATAGTGTGCAATATAGTAATGCTCACACAGCCAAGTCGTAGTAATTTAGACAAATCGTCAGTTTAAACAAAAAAACACAATGCTTCTATTTATATCTACAGCATAAAAATACACGAAAATGTTGATAATGAAACACATGGTGAAATAAAGTAAAATAAATAAAGATTTAATTTCTTTCAAAAATCAAATCAGTCTCGCCTTTTAAATGCTTAGGGAAAACTTATCGTGTTACAGACGCTATATATAAATACTAGCTGTACCCGGCCACGCGTTGCTGTGGCTCATCTGGTTAAATGGAAAATAAATAAAACACATAAAAAAAAAAAATAACTAACTATATTAAAGAAAATTTTATTTCCAAAAAAAATTAAAAATTGTATCTATTACTTATTTTTATGTCATAATAATAATAATAAAAATATATATAATATATCAATTGGTTTTGTATTTATATCCATACTAATATTATAAAGACTTAAAATTTATTTCTTTGTTGTATGTAGGGGGTTAATCTCTGGAACTACTTAACCAATTGAAACATTTTTTTAAATAAAAAAACTACACAATCCCAGAGTAACATAGAGTAGGATTCATTTTGATAAAAAGATTGTTTATATTCCATAGGCTATTTGTAAATTTATTTTGAAAATCGTAAAGAATCGTTGGGCATTAAACCCAGCGTCTAGCAGCTGTAGTATCAATAAATAAACAACATTATGAAAAACTAAAAAATTACTATTGAAAGATGAAATTTATAAATATCAATAGAAACGTACTATGCCAAAGATGTGCACAACAACATAAATTATATGTGTATGTTGTCATTAAGGTAGGTAAATTAAATTAAATATAATTTTAGGTTAGGCCTAGAAAGATGAACCAATACATATTTCTTGAATGTACCTATTTGCATTCATTACCATAGCAGCCAATTTAATAAAATAACTGATGAAACAGTTGATTCGGATGTCCAGATAGTACAAATAATATTTTAAAGTTAGGCCTAGATTGAACCAACACATGTTTCAACACACACAAACCAATAAAAGCTTGCGTTAAGATATTTAAAATTAAGAAAACAATATGTTACAATCTAATTTAAAAAAAAGGCATATTACAATTTAATAGTAGGCCAGTTTATATATGGTAAATGATATATTTTATAAATTGAAAATTGCCTCTTTTATTTATAACAATACAAAATCTCTGTCCTAATTAATATTCCCGAGAAAATAACATTGTGTACAATAACTTGTTTTAAAAAAAGTTATTATTTATATATATGCAATTTCTATTCATATCGGCGAAGAAAGTCCCGCGATATTCTTCTCCAATCACAAATTTCTGTGGGAGTGTATTTTATAACTTACGTCTTGCTTCTAATGGTCGCCATCTTAATTCCAGATTTTCGTTCATATTTCCACAGATTATGTCTTTGTTATTAAATATTTATATGAACTCAGGTGATGTTTTATATTTAGAAATATCTACTTCGTATTTCTGTATATCTCATTTTGTCTCTAGGTCTTCTGTATTTTTATAATCGGCGAAAGATCGGAGTTATATTTTCAATTCGGTTATTTTCCAAGTTGAACTTTCACGTCTAGATAAAAACAAATTATTTAAGTTTTCTTGTCTTTAACTGTGTGTTGTTATTTTTTATGGATTAATCAAATTCTTAGGCGCAATTTTAATATAGGTTTTGATTTGTTTTAGATTGACAATTTTCTGGATTAGTTATAATTGGGTCGGAAAGTATTAGATTTAGAATTTGTTTTGATTCGAGTCTTATGTTTTTGCCGCTAGGCGCGTGTATGTTGACGTTTAAAATTAAATGAATGAAATTGACTTTTTTTCTTTTTGTATTTAATACCCTTTAAAATTAAAATTTCGCAAAATCCTTTCTTAGTGAGCGTCTATGACCTCATACAAATATGCCTTTAAATTTTGGTATCAATATCTTTGTTGGTTTTTGCTCTACGTTGATTCTCTGTCAGTCATTCATTCAGTCAGTCAGTCAGGACAAAGCCGTTTATATATGTAGTGATATATTTATTTATAACTGAATAAAGTTATTGAGAAGGTCTTAGTTTATGATATCCTAGATAGGCGCCTTGATTTAGTGAAGTAAATTTCAGAGCTTCATTTACTAAAACTTTTCGTGACGTAAGGTTGGTACCAAGCAAGAGGCTCTAAATACGACAGAGTTGTACATCCTAGCAGGGGGTAAGAGGAGTTATATATTATACGTTTTGAGCAGAACCAGGTCGAGGGGCAGTTATTGTGTAATGCGTTATTACAATATCTGGATGTATTGAACGATTTCATTACACTGAATGAAGTGTAATAACTCTTTATTTCTTAGTAAAATGTCGATGTTAAAGTGTTTCATGTCTTATTTCAACAGTTTATTGCATGTAAAATGTCCACGAACAAGATTGCTTTCAGTTTTAGCAAAATAACATAAACTCCGATAACGCCTATAAAACGATGGGGATATGCGGTAATTTTTTCGCGTCAACAGTTGATATCAAAGTATTGAGTCAACCATTCCTTCCGATACTGTTCCTTTGTATTATTATCCTTTCGGATTAAATTTTTTGTAAATATTTACAATCTACAATTATATAGAAACAACCATTTTAAACTTAAAATCTCGACGTCTATCGAATTTTTAAACTAATATATGAAATTAATAAAGTTGAAAACAATACTTCAAATGTTTTAAAACCGGCACTAGTCCGGTTTAAAGGAAAACCGCATTTATTCGGTTTATAGTGCATTCTAAAAGGAACCACTTTCAACATTATAACTAATAAGTTACTAAATACATGTTCCAATAAAAATTGGAAATATTTGGTTTTATATGTTTCTTTCCAGTAAATAGAGCAAATATATCCTATTATAAGTGCTGTTGCAAAACCTTTAGTAGCTCCAAAAAGAATCAAGCGATAAACTTCAAGCTACATGCTACTAAAAACGGCAGCTCACATTAGTCATTAGGTTTTACATACAATTTGATAGCTATTGTTAATGGTACACAGTTCTGAGTTTGAAGTTCTATTTATAACATAATGCATATCTACATAAATAATAACATAAAAAGTGTTTTAATGCAAAACATTGGCTGGATTTCATGAAGAAAAGATTCAATTGTGGTAGTTTTGTAATTGTGAACTCCTATGTCAGTTTGAATCACCACTGTGAAGAAGTGGCATTTTTAATACAAAAGCATTGTAATAGGGTACGTGTAACGCTTAAAATTAATTGCATCCCTTCAGTAAATGTGATGTTTTTGAAAACGTATTAATATCAGCAGTACTGTAAAATGTGTTGACCGTTTTGAGGTCTACACTTCGGAACATATAAACAACTACAGATCACTAGAAATGTTAAATTATATTTAGTTAAAAATAATATTACAAATAATTACAAATGTCGATTTCTCATACGTTATTCGAATAGTAACAAAAATATTTGATTTATTGTAAGGAGTTACGAGAGGTTTAATAATTTGTTTTGGACATTATGAAGAGCCTCCGATAAAAAGAAAAGAAAAAGTTATATCTATTCTGCAACTTAAATTAGTTGTAATCAAAATAACGAAGACAAAGCATGGCTTTACACTTGTTTGATATAATCTCGTGTTTGCTATTCTCATATCGAATTGACATTTATTTTGGTAATTTGAAATTTTTTATGACTCTTGTATTCCAATTATAAAGCGAACAAATAAATTGTATTATTTTTGCGGTTTATTTAATATCTATTTGAGATATTTTATATCCTAAGAGTTTTCTACAATAAACATTTTAATAATCAACAGTATTCGCTGCGGTAAATAAATGGTGTATTTTTTTCCCAATTTTTTTAATAAAATACCATTTCCTACTGCTTTCACATTAATTAAACAAAAAAATTAAAGGTATGTTTTTATGTAAAAGGGTGTTCAAATTTTTGTTCTGTGAAATATTCATTGTTATTTCACTTTAGAACAAAAATAAAATAAAGAGTTGATAAATTATCTGAACAAATTTCTATTACAATATTTGAAATAAAGTATTTATTTCATAAAATGATATTTTGAATGAATATAGGAGTTCCATTGAAAAGTAAATGTAAGTAGATATTCTGATGTCCTGTTCTAGACATGCGTCTAAGCGTAACAAACTCACTACGTTTTCAAACGTTACGTATATATAATTGCATGTTGTTGTTATAGTATAAAGTATATATTCCCCCTTCTCATATATATTGAGTAGAACATTGTAAGTTAAATCTAACAATTTACCCCAATAAATCTCAAAATTTCAATCTTTATGTTGTAGAGCTGATATATAACATAAAGAATGAAAATTCTTTTCTTTTAGTAAGTTGTTAAGTAGAAGCAGTTTTCTTATCTTTAAAAGGAAATTTAACGTTTACGAATTGTATAGCAATTTCATGTTACTTGTTGGTTTAAACACACCTTTCCTGTAAATTAAGAGCTATTTTGGAGATATTTATAAATTAATTTCCATGAATTACAATTTTTTTAACACTCCTTATTGCCACTTAACAGGCATGCTTATAAAACAATATTTTATACAATTGTGTGAACATTATTAACAGCAAGGGACAGTAAGTTTAAAGTAAACTAGATTACATTTAAACGTCGAACATGACGGGAGTACATGGATATATATATATCCATGAACTCCCGTCATGTTCTTATAAATATGATATACAAAAAGCATGAAAACATCGCTAATTAATATGTGTGTATGTATATGAATTTATACAAAAAATAAATATTAACGGTGAAACTGTATTTATAACTTTTTTTAAAAACTTATATAATTTTTTAATGCGGATTAATTTTTATAACAGTTTTAATAACGAATTTTTAGCGAAAACATTTATATATTCTTTTTTTTTCCTTTTATTTATATTATAAGCAAGAAGAACTATTTATAATATGTTGGCTTTATCTAGACGAAATTTAAATATATATGAGAGAGAAAAGGAGAGATGTATTAGAACATAAACTTTTACATAATAAAATAAGACTAGTTTTACAATCAGGTCCTACAAAATTACAAATGTCGTGGAGACAAGTGTTTCCACAAAATTATAAGAGCTATAACAAACTATTTATAATTAAAGTCACAATTTAATTTTATTTGGCGACAGGTACTCAACTTTTTATAGTGTATATTTTTGGAAGAGTATAATTTATTTATATTTGGCCTAAAATAACCACCTATAGGTTTTGAATAGATGGCTAAATTTAGGTTGGCTGAAGAGGAGAGTAAAGAGATATCATCCCTTCAAAAAATGAATTTATATTAGTCTCCACATATAGATTTCAACAAAAATATTTCACATTCATTCCAATTGAGTGTGTAACCTATATTTTGCATACCGATAATAGTCAGTATCAACGTCATTAATCACAGAATTGGTAAATACACTTTTTATACACTTTCCATTAATTTCTTAAGAAATAAGTGTATGTGTTATTAAAAAATATCTGTTAATTAGTTTAATGAGTCATAAACAAATTCACACAAAATACTTTTATATTTGACGCTGGCAGTTTATTCATAATAAGTGAAAAATGCTTCTCTTTTGGCAGTTTGATTAACCTCACATATGCGATACTTTCATACTGGCTGTTGCATACAAACTTTGTAATACCAAAAATGTGAAATACTTAGGTATAATTTCTTCCCTTCAGTAAATCAATTATTAAAATTGTGTTTATATTATCAGTGTTGTATATTGTTACATTATGTTTTTATTTTAAACGAAAAGTGATTTACCACGTAGATATAAGTTCTGGTCAGTATTAGCCCTTCCGAGAGGTTTAAAAGTTTACCACCATATAAGGACCTTGAAACAGGAAGATGTTATTTTCATCTTAAATCATCATGTTTAATTGACTCTAATCCCATGATACTGTGCCTTGTTGTGTGTATGCATTTGTTAAAATAATTTATACTCGTATATATATATATATATATATATCCTCCTCAGACCCCGCGTAACCCTGGGGTTACAATATTATTCTATTTATATAGACTGTACTGTGCATAGTGACTAGTCCTAATAGTTACCACAGGATCCCCAAGATTGTAGCACTTGTCAGAAATATCTTTTGGCTGCCTGTTTCCCTTGTTTTTATTCTTCATAACCTAGCAAAGATGGCGGACCGTGACTTGAGCAATCTTCCTACGTTTACACAAAGTAAGTAATATCTAATAAATATAAATTTCTATTATATCAGCTTTATAAAAAATAGGTGATATCTAGGAACACTAGAGATTGTGTTGCTATAGTTTTGATTACTCTGAGTTACTTGTCTTGTCTACAGCATGGGCTTAAAATTTGTTGTAACCTGAGGGTTACATTGGGTTTCTGTCTCTTCATTTTCTATACTATGGACTACTGAATCTTGAACTTTTACTCTGTTTTTACTAAAAGAAATGCAGTTATTCATTTGTTAAAACTGCTACTGCCATTGATCTCTTAGATGAGCTGCATTTGAGAAGCTTCCAAAGGACTGGCACTTTACAAAAGGATAGAATACCTGCTTGTGTACCACTGTATTCCGATGCAGAACTTCGTGGAGGAGGACGCGGATATTTTTGCCAAGCAGTCCGTGAAGATGAGCAAATTTGTATCGTTAAATGGTTTGATAATAAGCCTGTTATTTTGGTGTCTAGCATTCATTGTGCAAACCCCACAGATGTTTGTAAACGCTGGAGTAAGAAAGATAAAGCTTATGTTAATGTTGTCCGGCCAAATGTTATAAAAACTTACAATGCAACAATGGGAGGGGTTGACCTGCTAGATAGAATGATATCCTATTACAGGATAAATGCAAGAACCCAAAGTGGACGGTAGGACTGTTCTTCCATATGATAGATTTTGCTGCTGCAGCTAGCTGGATAGAAAGGCGGAGAACTGATGCTGCTGAAGGAACACCAAAACGAGACAGGTTTGACTTCTTGGACCTAAGAGTCGATTTGGCATATCATCTTTTGCCAAAGGAAGAAGTGCAAGACAACGAAGAAGCTGTTGATGACCCTGGACCTCGAGCACCTAAAAGGAAGATGCCAATGCCCAGTGATGCTCTTCGAACATCTCCCTCGTCCGGACATCTTCCTGAGTGGCCCGAGAATGGGAAGCCTTCCCGGTGTCGACTTCCAGGTTGTGATTCGCCGAAATGTAGAATTAGATGTTCTTCATGTAAGGTCTATTTGTGCCTCAATGCAAATCGAAATTGTTTTAAATTGTTCCATGAACTTTGATTCAATACATGTAAAAACAGTAAATGGTTTTCTGTGGCAGCCTAAGTTTTTTTATATTTTGAGGCCCAATGTAACCTGTAGGTTACATGATTTTTTTCATGTAAATGTTCAAAATAAAATATTTTTTTAAAATTTATATGTTCTTTGTGATTTTTTTTAAACCCATTAATGTACAGTTGAAAAAAAAAAAAATCAGGTTAACTCATGGGTCTGAGGAGGATATATATATATTTAGAGATTAGTTTTGTGTATGAACCGGATTTTTTTTTTCGTTTTCATAAAAATCATAGTAATACGCTTAGATAATATAATAATATGATAACCCATTACCTACGACATAACTAAAAAAAAACCTTTTGTAATTACTTTCAGGATAGATAGAGTTTTGGCAATAAGACATTTAAACGAAACTAGTGTTATAAATGTAAATATAAAACAAATACGTGGCTTGTAAATGTCGATTTCAAGTACGATACAAGAACATAGCATAGTAGTTTAGTTCAAAGATGAAGAACATAATAACCAGGCCAGTTAATTACATGGGGATTGACCATGTTTAATATGATTTCTGAAGGACCGCAATAGTATCAAAGTTTATTGAATAGATGGAATAACAATTCCTGAGCTCTGGTGATATATGAAACCTACTATTAATTGATATGTGTAATTTATTTCGGCTTGGATTCATGAAGGTTTATGAAGATTATTACGTCTCAAAAACCAAAAATTTGAACTTGCGATACACCTGGTCTTTGATTTATTTGGTTATATTTTGTTGAACCATGTTGCAATATTTAATTCATCTTTGTTTTGCTAAAGAGGAAATATATTATTTACAAAAATAACACTTAAAATATTATAAAATTTGTAATGGTTGATCTGAAAGTATTACATACAAAGTATAATATCAGAAATTTGTTATTTTTAAAAAAAATTGGAGGTTAGTTTTTTTATTATATTATTTTTGTAATTCTCTGATAGCGACATTCAAGTTTTATTGATTTATAAGACTCGGGTTTCTATAGATTGTAGTTTAAGGTTATAATTTATTACTCGTTTGAGAGAGTTATAATAAAGTCGAAAATTATGTTATTGTAACTGAATTCTACAAATATATTTTAATATTCTCCTTATTTTTACAACATCCGACTATTTTTCTGTTACTTTGCTTTTTACTGATGCTTATAATGAGGGTATGGGAGTAGAAAAAGTGTATCCACGGTTACACTTCATTATGTAATAAAATAAAGTTTAGAGAAAGTGGCGCAATTACTTATTTATAATAAAAAATGTGGGACTTTAATAAGTGTATCTACCGTTAAATTTATTTCATTTTTAAATTTTGTACAAAGTTACAAAATTACTCTTTTAAAATAAGAAGATAAATATCATGATATTTTCTTATATAATTGGACAGTTGAATATTTTAGTAGCTGTATAAATTAACGCATATCTGATCCGTTTAGTCACAGTTCTGTTTGATTTGAACGTTTAGGTTAGGAAATAAAACTTTCGGAGGGTAGCCTATATATTATATAAATAATGAAATCATTATTTGATATGGGCTAGTCAGCTGACTAGCTACGAATTATCAATAGACGACAACTGGCAGTTGTCAAGGAGGCCAAATAATTGTATTGTCTTCGAAAAGCTACAAATCACCACCTTTACATTTAGTATAAACTAAAACAGTTAAAATTACCATCTTTAAGTGTAAAACTGTCACTTTGAAATAATCGTTTCACTTATAAGTGTAAGAAACGTTGTATAGATATAATAAATAGATTAAATTTAAAATTTGAAATTTATTACTTTAACAAAATATATACTCTTTGAAAGAATCAGATAGTAATAAAGTATCGTCCAAGATAAAACATTGGTGATATTTTGGTAATATTTATGTATAGTATCTAACCTTGGGTTTAATTAAGGGAAGGTTTTGTCACTAACACTCACAGAAATAGCTAATGTGAAATTACTGCTCCCTTGTAAGGAAGGGAGATTTGAATAGCAAGCTCTCTCGTAGCGATGCTCTTCATGAATAATAATATTTAGCTTACAACAGAATATGATTATTATAATTATAAGGCATTTGTTGATTCATTCAAACCCTTCGAAACATTACATTTTGTTTATATCATGGAGCTTGCATGTTGTTTGTGTTCCTGAGTATAAATGGTTCTCACTTAATTAATTCTATGTTACCGTATTTATTAAAAGAAACAAGGGTTTTAATATTAGTTTTAAGGGCATCATATATTTATATTTTAAAAAACGGAAGTACTAAATTTACGCCTAAGTTGTATATGTTAATAAACATCAAATTTGTAACTGGAACCAATTTGTATAACAAGTAGAATGGCATTTATATTAATTTTGGACAAAGATGTTTTATTTTAATTTGTTTCTTTATTTAAATAAAAATCAACTAATATATCGTAATATATGACGTTTGACAATCAGTGAATTACTGAAGTCTGAAATAATTTCAATAAGAATAATAAAATATTACTATAATTTATTTTGCAAGCTTGGTAACATATTTAAAAAAATATATTGATGATAACTAGATTGATTCTAGTGGTATTTTGATTTTAAAAATATTAATTTCTGCTACAATTTGTAGATAAAACACACACAAATTCTTACTTTCGTTATCATACAATTACTACAATGATGATCTAACCAAAGTTTAATTATAATTACAGTATATTACAGTACCCTAACCATTTACACAAATTTTACAATTCACATATTTAGTATTTGATAAGAAAATTAGCCTTGTCATCATTTTGATTATTAAAAATAAATCTTTCAAATAGTGTTTAATCTTAATTAATTAATTTTAAAGCGTTGATAAAATTAGTAGGACAATTTTTAATAAAAATGTAATATTATTAAAGTAAACTTTTAATTTTGTATTTGGGATTCCCCCCCCTTTTTTAACTTTAAACAATCGAAAACATGTATAAACATATTCCAATCAATACTTATTGTGAATGTTTTTATTAAAATAATAATACTGTATTGTTAAAATTACAACTAAGAGCTATATTTACATTATTGTTTACTAATAGAGCTATAGCTATATTTTACAACTTTCATCCAAATCCAACTTTAAACATTTTCTTTTTCAGCTGTAGTACCTTTTTCGTAAATAAATTAAATAATGCGACTTCTATCAAGATTACTCAATTTTTCCAAGATAATTTAAAAATAAATAAATGTAAACAAAATAACGTAAGCATTAGCGTTACAAGGTGAAATGACTGTTTGCAGAAAATTGTTAGGCATACTTGGTTTAATATTGATAAAGATAGATACACCTTCGATTTATATTTATATAAATAAAATATGGAAAAAAGACACACAATTCTGTTTACTTTATTATTAATTCAGTCTACTTATTTTTAAAATAAATTCATCTGCTAATTTACCAACAATCATAATCATATTTAAAGTGGAAACTATTCCCGAAAAATACGTTTACTCTGGAACTTGAAAGTTTTGTAGTAAATAGGAAAACATTGCTCCCCTCTAGCGGTTTGATTCGCTTACATAAGTAATGCTTTTTAATACAGATTTTATAACAGGGTGTGTAGAACGCTTATGATTAATTGCTTCCCTTCAACGCATTGTTTTGAAATCGTGTTCATATCATCAATATGTGTATTGCAGTCTGATGAACAGTAACAAGCTATGCAAATTGTTCTGTCACAAATATACAAGATAAATGTTCGTTTGAAACGTTCACTTTTTAGAGTCTGTAATTTTTCTGGTGCATGTGTGTTTTTTTGTTTGTGTATATAGATTTTGTCTCTATGTCACTGTGTGTAGATTTTGCAAACGATTTCTAATACGTTCTAAACACGTGACACTCATTAGCTCTAATATTTAAAAAAAAACTGTTAAGGGTAACTTTGTGTTTAATCTTTTATACAGATATTCAAACAATATATATTAAAGTGTTAAAAAGTGGTCAGATCTATCCTTCAATGATTAATAAAGTTTCTACTTAAATAAAAACTATCGGGCACACATTCCTTACAAAAAATGAATAACTTAAATATAAACTTTTCCATAATTATGAATTCCTTAGATTCAGTACCAAACACAAAACTTAAAAATATAGTTTAAATAATATTGATAGTGAATTATTAAAAAAATAAAATAAGTAACAAAAACCAAAAACCTAAACTAAGCTGCATATTTGCAATTTAGACGACCTAAATTGATAAATTTTAATTGTTTATATTGATATACCACTTTATATTATCTAACCTATCCTCTAAAAGAAAATATTCGTTAACTAAAAAAAACTATAAATATAATACTTTTCGAAGGTTTATTTTAAGTAAATACATAACCTAACATTCTTTGCATACACGCCAATAATCAATCGTTTCTGAGGCATTTTTACCGCTAAATTTAAACACCAATGGAAAATATTTCTTTCAACAATACAGATGGAATTTAACAACTGTTGAATCTTCTATAATAGACTTGTGGTAGTTGGTGGGAAATAATTGAAAAAGGGTCGCAACTGAAAAGCCTTCTGGTCTTTAACATGACATGGACTGTGGAGCATGTCATAAACTTCTACTGACCTAGAAAGAGGTTCTATATTTTTTTGAGGTTAGGATGGTACTCCTATTGTTTACTATAACCTGCTTTTTTTATAGTCCCTTCGTTTCCGAGTTTTTCCTTCATTTTTTACCACCCTAGGAACAGAAATAATTTTAAAAATACGGTAACGATGCTCTCAAAACAACAAAAATTAAACTGTTCTAGCGAAGCTCCAGTCCGTTTTAGCTAATTTTTCCCACTTAGTTGCATATACAAAAAGAAAAAAACAAAGAAACAAAAAATAAACCTCTCAGTTACATCCCTTCTCATCAATCGTTTTGATAAATAATTTCCCTTTACTAATACTTTTTTCAGGTCTGTTTTATCATTTCAGAAATATCCGTTTTAATCATGCAATGAAAAACTTCGTCATCCCAAATTTGTCGTCCATTTGACGAAAAATAAACTCTTACAGAGAGAAACGTGTGTTTAAAATAAATGTGGAACTTGTGTGATAGATTTTGAATAAATAAAGGAGTTGTAGTGACATAAACATATTAAATATAGCTTAAAAAACGTTTTCTACACTAGAAAATATATTTTGATATCTTGTCGAAAACATGTGTCGCAACTAAAAATATATCAACTCAATTTTAATATGATGTTTATATTATAAACATCTGGTTGACAACCTATCACATATCTATTCTTCTTTATAATATGTTATAGAAATTTATAGATATAACAACAGAATTGATACGTAGACAAAAAAATAAAATATATATATGAGAGAGAGAGAGAGAGAGAGAGAGAGAGAGAGAGAGAGAGAGAGAGAGAGAGAGAGAGAGAGAGAGAGAGAGAGAGAGAGAGAGAGAGAGAGAGAGAGAGAGAGAGAGAGAGAGAGAGAGAGAGAGAGAGAGATACACTTAACACACTGATTGACAATAATATTGTTGTTCCATAATAAAGCTTATTTATCACTGACATTAAAATTAGGTTCTTATGTATTTTGGTTTCAAAATAATCTTTTCCTCTTTTAATATTAATCCTATTTCACTACTAACCTAAAATCATACAAATCTTCCGGTGTATTGTAAATTGTTTTATGATTTATAATCCATTCTTAAGATATATTGTATTTAGGCCTATAAGTAATTATTTCGCCAACAAGCAATAGCATCAATTTTCAAGCATGTAATTCAGTAAAATAATTGAAGTTACCAAGACTCTAGGGATTATTGCCACATTTTTATCGTCATGTGTTGAAAAGTCATTGATATATTTGTCAAATAATAAGTAAACCCTGCGCTACACCTACGACAGTTGTTCGCAGTGTTTATGTCTTTAATCTTGCGTTTTGACAATTTTTTGGTTTACTTTTTCTCTTAGAAAATGGTACATATTATATAGATAACGAGAATCCAATTTTACCAATAGTGTCCTCTTCTTACTCACCAAAAAACCTCCCCTTCCTGTTACGTTTCCTGTATTACCATCACTCTAGTTAAGACCCTCTCTGGGAGTGGTATGACACGGATAGGGGTATCTTTTTAAAGAGTTTGGTCACAATAAGGGCACTGTCGTAACGGTTTATTGCGACTATTTGTTCTTCTGCGCTTAAATTTATTATAACTTTTAAGAAACCTTTCTATAAATATCCTATTTATAAACATAAAAATTAACATAGTTGGAAAAATATTACTTACATGTTTTGGTAATAAGTGTATTAGTAGTTCATTTGTATGTATTATAAACTTTCATTTGTTAGATAATAATTATTCCGGTAAAATACGTTTATGTTTGAAGGTCTCATTTTGTAATAAACAGTGAAACAATGTTTCGCTTTGGGATTTTGATTCTCCCTCACATAAAGGTTTTTTAAAACAGGTTTTATAATAGATTATGTGAATCGTTTAGGATTAATTGCTTCCCTTCATCATGTACAAGGGTTATGAAAAAATTCAACTTTACTGTAAAATGTGTTTTTCAGTGTGATTAACAGTGAACAGGATAAATATTATTCTGACAAACCTTCATGCGGAACACTGTCAACATAAAATGTGTATTGGAAATTTATCAACTATTCAAAAGTTACAACAACTATTTTGTTTACGAATATTATTTTTTATTTTCCCCCCTAATAATTGTATTATAAAACATGAGTGCCTTATCTTTCTATGTATTTATAGATTGAAAACGTTTAACTACATGCAGTATTATGTTAGGTTTTAACACATTTTTGATCATTTGTTTTTAAAAAGAATTCTGTTTTACGTTATAAAACGATTGGTATAATTTACCTTATTTCAATTGACTACTATAAAAATAAAACTCTCCTCTATAGATCGATAATAAAAAATTGCAAAAAATATCTTTGTAATATGTATACGAAATTGTTTAATTTAGAGACATATATTGAAGTCGTCCTTTTACGTGCAGTGTATGCTTTTAATACAGCTGAGTTGCAAAAAATGGTTGACCAAAATTAAAAAATGATTGTAAAAGCTTAAATTGTAAAATTATAAATTGCCCAAGATTAAAAAATGTAATGAAATTTTATATTAAGCGTTTCAGTTAACAGAGGACAGTGTCCCGAAACTATGAAAACACCTTGTTATTCCAAACTTTGCATAAATAAAACAAAAGGTCTGTCCATTACAGGGGATTGTGTGATAAAAATTATGTGTTTTCTCTATTAGAAGTAAATTAAATCACCAATAAGGAAAAGGTGTTCTGTGTATTTTTAAGTAAAGAAAGATATATTTAATATAAAGAAACCCACTTACCTATTGGAGCGGCATTGTTCACTCATCCTTAAGACTGAGTAAATACCAGATGTTTTCCCAGTGTTCTAATTTTTCTCATAATCTGTGAATCCAAGTTTTCTGTTTACGCATGTTTTTAAAGTTTATTAATAAAGATGTTTAAATTATGAAATTAAATCAAACCTTGAAACGCTGATGTATAAAAAATGGAATTGTTTTGATCCTCCAAAATTAATATATTGTAAATACAATAAATGGATATTTATGAGATTTGTCTCAATGATGAAATATTTTTAGGCGTCACAGGACACCAACTAAAATTGTTGTATTGTGTGATTATAATTATATAATTTGTACTGTAATACATTTTATGGAATTAGATTTAAATTGTATAGATAAATTAGTGATATAGAAAAATATATATGGAAATAAGGTTAAATTCTAAAAATTCAATAAATATATAAATACAACCTGCACTCTATGCCACTGTCGAAACAATTACTCCCTATTACTTCTTTTAAAATTATTTCAATTTTAATACATTTATTATTAACTATATATATCATAAAATATGGATATGGAAAATACCAATATAATCAAAGGATTAAATATATTTCCGGTTTCAGTGTATTATTTCTATTGAGTTTGTTTTAAACTGTAGGAGTAGAACAAGATATATAGATATGGCAAAAAATAGTCGAAAATGAATGTAGATTACTTATTAAATATAATTTGAATATTGTAATTATATTATATTTTTTAGTTCAACGAAATAGATTGTGTATAAAATGTAGATATCCTGCTTAATCTGACATAGTCATCATCCTCTGAGGCTTACAGATTAAAAGTGTTTGCAAAAATGATTAGAAATATGACATTGGAATTACACTAACATGTACATATATTATAACAAAATATAAAAATACGGAAGAATGAATAAGTATGTGTCAAATTTAATTTAATGAATCTAACGCACAACAAAAGATTGAATGAAAACATTAACAATGTAAAACTATTTCCATATCAATAATAAAATTTACATAGAAAATAACTAACCGTTTACGCGATTCTAAAGATCTTTCTTACTACAAAAAGTTAAACGTCATTGAACTGCTTTTCATAATTTTATTTTAATACAAGTATAGATCCATACTCGTACAAATAACACGAAACAGAAAACTACATTCATCTGATTTTAATAGCATGTCTTTTAATAAATTGATAAACTCTTTAATGAATAAAAACGTTTATAATGTCGCGTTTTACTTTATAAAGTAACCTATTCCATATGACAAATAATTTCAATAAAATAAATTTACGAACTTATTACAAAATTATTAATATTATAGTGTTATTAAATATATATTCCTAACTATAAATGTATATTAATATATAAGTTATATGTTATTAACTATAAATATAAATTGAAGAGTGATGATTTTGTTGGTTTCCTTGGATTATTTTTATAAATTAGTCCTAGAATAATCAAGACTGATAGTAGTTATCAATCTGCCTATATGCGTTGCAGGACACACAGCAATTGTCGACGTCAGCATGGGGTAGTTAATTGAGCACTTTGCTGGCGCCAAAAACAGCAGGACTTTATTGCTTCTGATTTTTTACTGGACTTTATTTGTATTCTATTTCAATATTAACGTAGATAGATAAAAGAAGAATATTCCCTATCAGCGATATTTATTCTAATTTAAATCTTGCATATAAATTTAAATCTAAAACAAACAATCACGGTATATAACCCAAACTAAACATGATATTACGTCCACTTTATACACACATCGTCATTTCATGTTTAAAATTCAGAAAATAAAAAATATATTATGTAAACTTATAAATTGAAATAATCCTCTAACCACAGACACAAGTGCTTTACTTCAATTACTTCAATTAGGTAATAAGAAATATTTTATAACTAAACAATATCACCAAACATTAAGATTTATATTTGAAATAGTCATATTTGTTGTTAATAATTAATTACTGTGGATGGACGATATTAACGAATTCATGTTGTACTCCAGTCCATTAAATATATAACTATAAACTACTATAAATAAATAGATAGATGCTTAGATAGAAATATTACGTAGTTCTATGGACTGATCGTTAAATAAATAAATATTAAGAATTTTTTAAATTTTAAATACGTTTTCAGTTATTACCATGGAGAGAAGTGTAGGCTAGAAGTAAACAAAATATTTGAAAATGAAAAATGTCTGTTAAAAAAATAACACGTATTTCCTTGTATTGAACAAATTGTATTCAAAATTATTTCTAAGGGCTTATTATAATTTAAATATATGGTCAAATTTAATGTTATTTCAGATGAATATTTGAATATCAGCCCCCGTTGCTTCGAACACATATGATCTATTAAAAAAAAAACTACTGATTGGGACAAATAAGTTTGTATGGCCATTAGTAAAAATATTTATATTAAAATAATTTACAGTTCATGAAACTCTGTGATGTAAGTTATTTGAACTAAAGCAATTACAATAGTTTACCAAGGCCGAATTTAACCTGGTCTTTTCTTATGAATACATTATTACATTATAAATATTTACATTATATTTATTTCACTATGTAGGTAATTTTATTACAACTACATATTTTTCTTCACTCTCTCTATCTTTATCCTTCTATCTGTATACAGATATTGAAAGAACACACACAAATATTAACTACACATATATTTTTAATTATTTATAACATAGCTTGTGTAAACATAATATACAATATGATGTATGACATTACGTAATGATATAATAATTTCTTTTATAATTTACTCTATATGACTAATATTATTAAAAAAAAACACTAATATGAACATCTAGAAAGCATTTCATTACAACATGTTTCTCTACCCTTCATTATACATTGCATTGTTTGTTATGTAGGTTAGCAATTAAAATGTAATCGTTGAAACGGCATCTTGTTGACATGTTTTATTGTAGTGCTAAATAGTGATTTTCGTTCATTATAAATTAAGAATTTTTGTAATCTGTGATTGATATATTTAAGTAAACTAACATTGTTCTTAAAAAGGAAGCAATTTTATTATAGAAAACGTAAAAGGTCTTGAGTTTTTGGAAAGAAAGGTAAGATAAGTGAGATCAATAACGAATGGGCATGTACATACACAAAGCTGTAGAGTATCATTATCACTAAAACATGTTTTAACAATATTAAAATACTAACTTATTAATCAAATCTTTGTTTTCACTACAAGTTTTATTATAGAATAATATTAAAGTTTCCTACCGGTATAAAAATTACGTTAAAATTACACGTATATGCAAATCAATTGTTTCAATGTAAAAATATTATGAACAAAATAATAATTTAAGATATTTTCATAGCAAACCAGTTTAAAAATCCACAAACCACTTTAGAAACAGAGTAAACGTAAAATAGTTCGCTATATGTCTCATTGTTAATAAAAGTTTTAAACTAAATAAAATAAACATTTTAACAACCAAACCTTAGTACATCATTAGGTTATCAAACCGAAATTGTATTCTTGCCACCGATTTTAAAAAGAAATACTGTTTATATAACATATTTAAAAAAGAGTATTGGTATCAATCCAACAGGATGAAGCTCTAACAATCATTTGCTCTTCTTCTTGTGGACGTTTCCTAGAAAGTATGATATGATAATATTACCGCTTAAGGAAACACCTAAATTTAACCTATGCAGTTTCAAAACCACTACAAAATGTCACTTCCAGGAGTATGTTCGGAATAATTTTAATCTAGGAAATTGACTTATGAATAGTAAACCGTTCATTCTATAAGCAACCAAATAATGTGGATCCAGTTTTAAATACTCATGAGCGATTTAAGAGGTATTGTTCTAGTACCACATATATTAATTAATCCCATTCCTATAAACAATTTCGGAAATTGCTTGGCTTAAAAAAGGGTATTCTGCATCAGTAAAAGTGTGGTTAACCCTTGATTAGTTCTTAAACCTGAAAAAAATGTCAACGTTCTTTTATTTGTTGGTGGTAAATTTTCAAAAGCAGTAACTTTTTTGGCATAATTAAAATGAGAACTTAATTGCACGTCTAGTAACTATATTTTGTAACCTATGTAAAAGATAAATAAATGTACGCAAAATATAAGCTACAATATCTAGTTTCTATCGCCAGTACTACGAGTTATTTGAAAATATAATATACTATAATACTAGTCCAAAACAAGAGTAGGCTCTAGTGACAAAAGAAATCACTACATTAATTCCACGAAATATATCGGTTGAATTATGGATATGGTCACACATCACGGTAATAAGTTTAAAGGTAAGCCATGGATGGGTAAGGGGTGGTTTTCTGTTAGAGGCTCTGGTTAACGTTGAATGGGGAAGGGGTGGTTTTCTCTAAGAAACCTTGGGCTGGTTAACCTTGATTTCACACCAATTCAAGTTACCACTCCTACCACTTTTCTTCAAAACAGACGGTAGATATACTTGTTTATCAAAGTAACTTATTTTCAAATCAAAACTGTTCCACAGCATAAGAACAGTGCTAGTGTTGAAATAATGTGTTTGGTGTGACGTTTATATATAATTATTAAAAGAGGTTTAGCGTTTATAAATAAGCGGTTCTTATTAAATTATAAAACGACGTTTATCAGTTTTTATATATAAAATTGATGTTAAATTTTCGATTAAATCTTATTAATCATATGCACAATCCATCATTATCTAATAACTTTAACACCAGATTAATAAGACAGTACGTCTTCAACTAAGTGCTATGTGTCATTGATAGGTGTAGCGTAACTCCATCTCCAATTATATTTTTAATTCTCAAGTTAAAACAAATAAATACATTTGTTATTCGCTCCCAAACGCGTTCTGCTTCTTCTATATTTCGTTTTAGTTGTTATTACAACTTTACATAGTCTATCAAGTACTTTATATTGGAAACACTCTATTGCCAATATACTGCCTTTGAAGTATCATATTATTTCAGAACATAATTATACACTAATAGGTCCATTCACTACAATAGTTCAAAAGGTTTTACCCTCTTCAGTCAACGAACCAAGTCTCCATTGTCCAAGAGCTCTTTCATCTTAGTGTTTTCATTTAGATGAACCATTTTCTCATGCTTCCGGGCATAAATTGGAATCTCTTCATCAACTTTGACCATACAAAGATCCTTTAGCACTTAACTGTTTCTTATATTTCAAAGGGCAATTACAATTATTGCCAAATTTTTGGTTCTATTTTCCTTTTTTTTTAATTTACACCATTTGTCAAATTAATATGTGAAGCAATTTTTAATAAAGGAAAATATTAGATAAATATATAATTTTTTAATATTGTGCAATATTAGCGATTTCAATCTCTTGCTTTACGACCGAAGGGTAGCATCAAATCTTTAAAAAAAAATAATAATAAAAAATTATGAATGTTATAATAATACTAAAAACTGATTAGAGTCGAATAATAAATCCACATTTACAGATTTACAGAAGGATTTCAAAATAGTTAAATTGAAAAGTCCACTAAAAAAAAATGGAAATAATTTTAAAGTATAATGAATTTTGAAATAAATGCAATTGCATAAAGTCAAGAAATTTTCACTCCGAAATGTCTCATATACGAATGGAGTTGACCTTAATATTACCCTGTACTTTATAATCGGATTTATAAGAGCAATATGATTTGAGAGTTACTAACGAAAATTGTAAAGATAGTTTTGTTTGTTATTTTTGATTCTTGGTTATTTAAATTTTTTTAATTCGATTTGAGGATTAGAGGGTTATTAATAAAACCTTCTAATAGAATTAGTGTTTTTTTTTTGTGGAAGATATTCGTCAAACTGTACAAATTATTTTCTTTTAATATTTAGAACCAGAGCCATGTGCTATCAATAATTTATTTAAAAAGGTTACAATTGTAGATATTGTATTTAAAACCTATAACATTATTGAAATAGCCATTTAAACAAATTTTGAAAACAATAATTGCAGAAAAATAATATTGGTGTTTATAAGTTGGAATATGATTCATGTAGTTGTGTTTACATAGTACAGACAATTTATTTCAAGAAGTGACATATATATATATATATATATATATATATATATATATATATATATATATATATATATCTTCAATTAAATAACAATCATTGAAATGAAATTTCGCTCGCCATTTATTATAATGCACATAATTTTAATACTATAGACAAAACTATGAGATACTGAAATAATGCAAGGGAAATAAAATAAATTTATAAATTTAAAGAAGTTAAATTAGAGACCTACATAACATATTCTTTGTTGTTACACTAATCAGATAAAAAGAAGAAGATAACGGAAGGTCTAGTCTACATCAGTTCTGTTTCAACTAGGCATGACATGGTTTGGTTAAAATATATGTTAGTGTCCTTAAGTGAGATATATATGTTTTAAAATGTATTTGCAAATGTCTTCGACTAGGAGTGAATATAAGAAGCCTTAAGGAGGTCGATCATTTGAAAGGCGAATCTTGTCGGAATAAACAGACTTTGTATGTTAAGACAAGTTTGATTTACGAAAACAATGTATGTATATGTTTGTATGGTGTTTTACCAAATGACGAACATGAAAAGAAAATTTGAAAGAATTAAACTTGACAGTTTTTTTTCTATATTAGACTATAGGTTTGAATATCTTCTTTATGTAGAAAGAATACTTTATAAGAGATATATAACTAAAACTTGATATAGCTTTAAAAAGCTCCTGAATACAGCCTTTGGTGACAGGGATTTGGTCGTAAATATTCACTTTGTTGCTGAAAGCGGTCTACTCAAAACGTTTGATGTTCCCTTGAGGGAAAGGATAATCTAGAGAAAAGACGAAAAGCCTGGATATTATAAAGTGAAATAATTTGATATTCTTGGAAAATATGGAAAACATCGGTAAATCCTTGGTTTTAAATTTATATTACATTTCTCTCTCTTTTTCTTGTTATATTACTAAAAACGGTAATAAAGAAGTATACGTTTAAAATATTCTCTTGGTAGTCAATAAAAGTATAAATGTCACATTAGAACTCAAACTTAAGCGATTTACAAATATTTAACATCAAACTATGATTTTGTAAAATTTCAGACAATGAGTATTTTTTATTAAAAAAAAAAAAACCTTTTTAAAGTTACTGTGTTTTGTATATAATCCTTCTTTTGAAGTGAATAACCAACCACTTCAAATCAACCCCTTTCAACACTCCTCACATAAATCTTTCAAACTACCACCTTTCTTGAATATTGCATGTCAAGAAGTTGGCTTAAAAGAGAACGTTTATATAAAACAGAATCAGACAGTGGTTTGGTAAATATTTTGTCACAAATTCAAAATACTACCTAAACTTTATATTTAATATAAGGGTGAATGAAGATGTGTGTATAGTTTTGCAGACATAAAAAGATGTCTGTAAAATAATGTGTTTTAAAAAAAGTTAATGTCTTTTTAAGAGTAAAAATATGTGTGTTTTTTGGCGTATAATTTAAAATACGTAATTAAGAATATTATAATTGTCAGTTATAAAATATCATTTAATTTAGTTTTCAATTGAACAACCTATTTAAAACAAAACAACACTGTTATAAACATCTTTCAAAATTGCAATAATTGTTAGTAAAACAAGTTATCTACATGTTGTAATCAATTTAAAAGAAACATAACATATTTCTTAAAGAATTGTATAATACTGATTGCATGATTATTTTACAGTTAACACAAACTAACAATGTAATACAATCGCCATTAACGTGTGGTATATTTTCTGGTATATCGAGACATACTTCACGGTCAATAAATACCTCTATACGAGCCGACACGGCCTCTTATGTACTTCTTGGTGATTTGTGACTATCTAGATTTGGCGATGTTCGGTGTGTGAGATTTTATTATACAATAAAGTGCAAATGGTTTACTTTAGTCTGCTTGAACTTGTACCATTCCTTGAAATTAAAAAAAAAATGTTTGTTTTAACACACCTTTTGAAACAGGAGGTAAGAATATTTTGTCAATAAATCAAACAAAAACTTCGAATTTATTTTGAGTTATCTTACAGTACAAGTTTTAAGAATGTCACCTAAAGTTATTACTAATGTTGAATATGTTTGAATCAAAATATACTAGTCTAAAACATAAATTTTGTGAATTTGTAAAACTATAAGTTTTATTGAAATATACTTATTATTTTGTAGAGTAAAAATCACTAAAATAATAGAAAAATCTAACAATAATGAAGTCACTAAATAAATAATGTTAAAATTATACTTTTTACTTTTATGCTTAATATTGAACGATAGATCAAAGCTATCATATAGTTCAACGTTATTAGTTTATTTATTTATATGGTTCTCCAAAATGAAAATATAGTAATGTTGTATTTTCAATAATAAGATGTAAATAATTCTACACAATCTTCTATCTTTATGTTCCCGCCCCCACAGAACGGTATGAGAAATTATACAATCGCTGCTACACCGCGGGAAATCCTATTACGAATATGGGTGGTAAATTCGGTTGAAGTGATTCTAAAAAACTTCGGTAAGGCAGTCACTTTGTGACCAAATTTACGATGACGTAAGCATATGCAGTAGCAATAACAATAGATGTACTTCTATTGGTAAGGGAATACACATTGAAATGAAGTACGACTAAAACAAATATACTGTATTGTGTTAAGTGTGTGTGTGCGCGTCTTTCTCTCTCTCTCTCTCTCTCTCTCTCTCTCTCTCTCTCTCTCTCTCTCTCTCTCTCTCTCTCTCTCTCTCTCTCTCTCTCTCTCTCTCTCTCTCTCTCTCTCTCTCTCTCTCTCTCTCTCTCTCTCTCTCTCTCTCTCTCTCTCTCTCTCTCTCTCTCTCTCTCTCTCTCTCTCTCTCTCTCTCTCTCTCTCTTGTTTTAATACCACAATTAAGTTAATATTGTTGAAAAAATAGTGGCGTAGAGAGAGGAAGATTATTTGGCAATAATTATCACCAGAAAAATAAAACACCGGTATTCCTTAACTATAACAAAGCCAAGACCTATTTACCACACTTATTATAGTTTCAGGTATAAATATATTTGTATTTATAGAAATGTAATATTAACAGTTTTCTTGAAACTTCTATTTTCCTCTCGACATGTGTATAATTTGGAACACAATTTTTAAGTTAATGAGTCTATATACTAATAGTTTTAGTACTTTACTACATATGTGTTAGAAATATCGATATCTCTATGCTCAAACGGCCAGTGGTTGTACTTATTCGTACTTTTCTTAAACCTTTTATTAAAAATACTAAACAGTAATCTGTGACATGAAAATGGACGTATTTACAAGAATACAATTATACAGTTTGATTAAATTTCTTATCTAATATAATAATGAAGGAACTATAATTTGAGGAATTACATTACTCGGTTATTTTAAATAAATAAATTTTATTTAAATTGAGTCAAAATTAAATTATATGAATAGGAAAATAAGACTAATTCTAAAATATTTGGACCATGTGTAACACGGGAACGTATTTTGTAGAAAGTTCAAAGCCTAAGTTGTTAGAAGAAGAAATGATTGAAACATTTAAACAACATCAAACGTCTTTTACTCAAGTGTTTTTAACGTCCATCATATTTCCAGTAAATCATGTCAGTGTTCAAGAGTTGGGTGGGAGCGAGATAAATGTAACTTGAATGTGCAACGTGCTTGAGAAATAATACCAATAAAGACCTACAGAAGTGAAATAAGTAAATAGTGTTTCTGTTCTTGAAGCACTTCCTGTAAATAGCTCTGAGTGGTTTTTAACAGATTAGTTCTTAGAAGACAAAAGAAAAGGAAGGCATCTCTATGTAATTTTAAAACATTGTATCGTTTACAAAAAATAACCTTTAATAAAGTTGTAACGTGACTCTTGCAATATGAAATTAAAGACACCATTGATAATACTTCCAAAATAGAATTTCCTACTGCTATTACCGATAACATTGTTTGGAATCATTTTTTAGTATTTAAAAGTTAAATTTAAAAATCCTTTTACTTCCTCAGGATGGAGTTTAAAAAAACACTAATATAATTTAAAACATTCATACAAGTTATAACTGAATAGAGTATAACTTTCGACCAGTAAATTCTACAAACTCAATGCATTCTTATAAATGAACTGATATGTATGATAACATTACTACTTATCTTTACAAAAGTTTAATAATTTAAATGCTAATAAAGCTACAATCATTGTTCTCCAAATTAAAAAAGCTTTAAAATTGAAGTTATTGTATAATAAAGACTCGTGTATTGATCATCGTCCAATAATGACAGTCATAAATCAAATTCATGAGCACATAACACGTTAGGTCGACATGTTAACGTTTTAACTTTGCAGTAGGCCTCGTTATATTACACATTGACGATACCTGTGGTATCTCCATACTTTGCTCTAAGTAGACCAAAAAGTTGTCAAAACCAGATTTTTAACAGTTAGCTCATTCAATGCAAGTTTACATAAAAAATCAAATACGACAAAAAACATAAATTAAGAACAATAAATATACAAAATTAATGGAGGCCAAGTTTGGAAACATCAAAAGAAACAATAGAGAGTTTTTAAATATTAATGCATTTATCCGTAGATTAGTGAATAACACAGATATTTCATTCAACAGCAAACAAATCAATTTACTTAACAAATTCTCCCAAAAAATGAAAACTTCAAACAAGTCCTTTTCAACATCGAAGCAGTAATACAAGGTTTATCCAAAGATATACATCCATGACCCTTAATCTATGTACATGTTTAATCAGCGATAAAAAGGAGAAAAGAATAATTATGAATGGGAAAACAAATAAACCCATAGTCAACAAACATTACCCATAGTTAAGCAATAACATTACCACAAAGCTATGTACTCACATCGCAGTTAATAATAACGCAGAAAAAAGAAACACCATAGTAATAATGCATAACGATGAAAACTTAGAAAAAATATAACAATTTATAATTAAATATAACGTAACCAAACTCAGATCTGATCCCTCAATTAGATTCAACAAGGACATAAAAACGGCAATTACCAACTACAAGTTAATCACTAATGAGACTCAGAATATACAAAACAAATTGATTAACCACTATGCCACCAACCTAACATATTTACCAAAATTACAAAAAACCGGACACCCAATAAGACCGGTAGGTAATTTTATCAACCAACGCACCTCCCTTCAATTTTTCTAAACTAGTCGACGAAAAAATTAGAAAAGAGATAACCATTCTTTAAAAAACTATTTACATCTCATACAAAAATTACATTATTTTGAAATAAACGATAATGCCAAACTTGTATCATTCAACATCGAAAACTTATACACCAATATCCAAGTTATAGAAACCATCCACATAATATAACAGAAAATAAAATAAAAATAAAAATAAAACGATGGACACAGATACTTCGAATGAACTCGTACAATTATTAACAATTTGTTTACAGCAGAATTATTTCGAATTCAATGCCGCATATTATACACAAACACAGAGGTTTGCAATGTGTTCCCCTTATCCATCCAAGTTTATACATCATGGCCGAAATTTCCTAAATTACATAGAAAAAACCTGTATAACAAATCCTTTTTAAAAATTTTCCAATAATTTATAATTCTACCACAGATACGTTGAAGACACCATATACTTTATCAAAGCACAACAAGACAAATAATACATTTCAAAATTGGTTAAATAAAATCCACGCTTCAATAAAGTTCACCAGTGAAATAGATAATAATAAAAGTGTAATCTATTTATACATAACAATAACCAATATCGATAAATAATTTCTCGATACCTACATACGCGTATAGAAAACCCACATAAACAGACAACACAACTCACAAATCTTTCAACCATGAACTGGCAGCATACAACAGTTTCGTAAACATAGCCTTAACCATCCCAATGAATCAAACAGATATCAACAATGAAATACACGTTATATAATAAATAGCGATCTGATTAAGATAAAACGAAAATAATAGATGAAATAATAAAAAATAAATAAAAGTCAAACAACCAACTCTGGATAAAGTCAATTACATTAGAATATATTATCATGACTTGTTAGAAAACGTCACATCGAGAATCTTCAAAACACAGTGATACACAATTGCTTTTAGAACTATAAATAATTTAGGTCCATCAGTGGGCGGACATAAAACATAAACACCACCACGACGCAAGTGGCATTTATAAAATCACCTGTGATGACTGCAACACACATTATATAGGCCAAACATACACATCTTTTAAAACGAGATTAAAAAAACCCATCCGGAATAAGAACTTTATCAACAAAAATAAAATCTAATAATTTTCAGAACACCTAATAGAAACTGGGCACAGCTACACCTATATTGAAAATAATTTATAAATCTTACATAAATTATTAAAAGGCCCTATAATAACGTTTTGGAAGAGATCCAAATATAAACACACAAAAACGTACCATACTTCATTACTAAACGAAATAATCAATATTCCAATCAGACAGAAATTTTATGTAATCATATTAGATAAAGCCCCGTCAATCCAGGATACCCAACCCTCAAGGCTAAAGAGAGAGAAAAAAAACGGTATCAAAGTAGATAGGAACGAGGACACACTTATAGCAAATTTCATTACTTGCTTTTTGATACAACCATTTTTAATAAAAATTCTTTATACTTTATTCAGAAATCTTTTTATTTCAAGAGTATTTAGAGACAATCATTTTTCCCTACACCAAAACCTATGTAGAATATAGGTTCATATTTCATTTTATATAAACTTCATCTTATTTCTCATTTTTTTACGATTTTTTCAGTGAAATAAATATTTCTGTAAACTTTTTAATTCTGCTTGAAATTAAAATTTGGTAAAAATTTAAAACTCTGATGTTTAATGTGTCATTATTTTTGCTTGGTTTCAATCAGAAATTGTTATAGTTTATTCAAAAACACTTAAATACTATAAAATATACAGCACTTGAGGAAAAGTGAAACACCAAAGGAAGAAAACATGCGAATTTACACAACAAACAAAGTAATTTTTTTCTGTTTTTTTACAATTACAAATGTTGTGTGCCACTGAAATAAAATATGCCTAACTGTATCCAATTATTCTTTTCTTCGGTGGCGGAAATATCGTCTTACATGTAACATCGGAACATGATGATTTAATCATTGAATCATCGTCTTGTTAAAAAAAGTGTAAGTTATGAAAATGTGTATGTATTTTTCATTACTTAGGTGTTTAGATGTGGAAAATCACCTAGAATACATTTACACCCCTTAATTTAACAAACGTATTTAAAATATTTAATTAAACTTATTATTAAAGGACAGCATGACGCTCCAAATTTATTATAAAACTCCTACTGATGTTTCATTATTTCATAGTTAATAAAAAACAGAACATACTAATATTTACTCATACATTGTAAATGATAACATATACTTTAATTTGGAAAAAAAATGTAGCTTTGTACAATTCCATTGGAAAACCAAGATAAGAAATTAGAAAAACCAATGCAATAGGAAAGTAAATGATGTGTTTTGAAGCGTTATTTTCTCTGATGAAATAAAAAAATAAAGTTATTTTATTGCGTGGTTGACTAAGGTTCATGTCTGTCTAGTGATTTATGTTGATGTTGGTAGTTTAATTAGTTTGAAATATTGTTAAAATCTTTGTAATCCTGGCAAAAAAATATTATTATTATTATTATTTTTTAAATCAGATGAGTGAAATTTCTTACCAATCTAAAAACTTTTCTATATTTACGTGTACGGATGAATGATGTATTTGACAGTTGAATCCCTGCAATATTTACGTCAAATTTCTAGGCTGTTGATTAAAGAGATATAATTTGAAGTATAGGTTTTTGTCTGATTGTTTATAAAATATTGTTGCTCTGGTTTTGGTTTAAAACTAATGAACATCTACATTATTGTAAGATTTATGTTTTTTAATGTTATACAAAATAACATCTGAACTAAGCTTATTTCTTCCGCGTAGGGTATTAAGTTGGATTTTGGAACTATGCTTATCTTTCAATTAAGTAAGAAATAGGCCGAAGGCTTTCCCAAATAGAGGTATGTTTGTTTCTTAAAACATACAGAACTCCTTAAAAAATGTTAAAACCTAAACACTAAAACTAGAGGGATAATATGTAAAGCAACATATCTATGGTTCTTTATTATATAATATTAAGTTATATGATTTTATTTTATTGCAAAAGGTGGTATATGCTGTGTTGATTTTTCTTACAAAAATACCTTCCTTTCACGTAACTGAGTTTTTTTTTATATTTTAAATAAACCTTCCTCTAAAGTGAATAACAAACCTCATCAAGTCAACTCCTTTCAACACTTCCAACGTAAATCCTTTCAACAACCACCTTTCTTGAATATTTGATGCCAAGTCGTGGAGTTAAAGCCGAGAGTTTACATTAAAGAGAATCTGACAATTGTGACCCGCTAATATAAATATTAACATAGATTATTTTAAAAGTCTTAATTTCATTTGGTATGGAATTTCTGACCTGATATTGTGTTTTTTAAACAATATTTAGGATCTATATTCATCCAGTTACATAAGTAAATTTGATCTTGATTTGAAAAATAAAGAAATAAGAGATGATATTTTAACGATTTAATTAATATAAAGAACATTGTATTAAATGTAAAATGTATGCATTTAGTATAGTACAAAATTAAAAATTATATTATGTATAATATTTAAAAATAATTTCTCGACTGTAGATTTTTTAAAACTATCAAAAGAGTTTTGATAACCTGACATATTTGACAAACATCTGATTTAAATCACATTTATTTAGGTGTTTCCCATGCACTTGGATGCTGACTTTGAATTAGGCGCTTTTATTTATTATATATTTATTCATGTCATACAAACCAATAATAACTACAGAAATAGGGATAGAACTATTATAAAAATTGTTATATATTGAAACTATTATTTTTGAGCAACAATCGTGTTCAACCAATAGATACAAATTTACATTAAACATTTTACCATATTTTAAATATATATCCACTGTTAATAGTTCTATACCGGTTAGTTTTTCGATTTGATGGTAATATAAGTTAATTAAATTCAATCGTATAAGACAATAAAATAATTTAAAATAAGGAACTATGTTTATTTACGAAAGGATATTATTATATGGTAGTGACGAAAATAAATTCAAATATTGATTAAGTTACATCAGTTTAGACATTTGTCAACAATCTTCATATTAATACACAAGATTATTACAGCAATGTTATTAAGAGTTTTTTTGTAAATTTCAATGTATTCAAGTTTGAATACAAAGCTTTAAATATATATATATATATATATATATATATATATATATATATAAGGGATAAAACTTAATTTACAAAATTCCATGTCAACGACGTCAATAATATTTCGGAGAGATTTCAAGACCAGTAGATATACGAGTTCAAAAACATCGGTAATATTCTATAAAAATACATAAATATCAAAAAAATCTGTGAATATCAATCGAATTTATTATGCTGCCTGTATTTTATTTAAGAATAACATGGAGAAAAGGAAATCCCATAGAACCAGCATGATGGCTTTTGACACCAATTATTTTTTAGAAGCATGTGATTTGTTTCCTACCGTTTACATTGCTCTTGAAATAATTAAATAATACGCGTCTTAGATCATATTAAGATTATTAAGATTTCCCTTCATTACCAACCTTGTGCCCAGCTGATGAATTTCAAGGATCAGTAGTTTTATTACGGCATAGTTAATGCATAGCTAGCCTTAGACATCGGAGGGCAAATTATGTAAATAACTCTTTGAACAGGCGAAATGTTTTTAGTCTTTGCAAAACGATACGAGTTTTTTTTCTTTTATCCTTGTTTTATGTGACGACCGTTGTCGGGAATTTTTTAGTGTTGCTTCATTTTTGTGTTGTTTTGCGGTGTATAAATTAACCAAGTACTCAAGAAACACAGAATTTGTATTCATTTATTATAAATGGTGGGTGTAAATGTAGGATAATAACACATTAAGATTAAAACTACTCTATAGTTGGGTGTTCCACTCTTTCCTCAAATTTCACAACAGGTTACCAGACGAAAAAGTGCTTCAAAGGATCACTGTTTAAATACAAATTTAAAACTTAAGTTATTCAACTAACATTTTAGCCTACTCGGTAAACATTTAACCTTTATTTTCTTTGCACATTGTACATATGACAACTTTAATAATAATTGCAGCAATCTTAATATTTTTCATTGGATATCGTTAACTATATATATTTATATAAAATAGCACCTAAATCTGGTTAGTAGAAAGACATAATATAAGTATTTCGTCATTAGAAGAGTTACTGTTTTTACAAAGTAACAAGATTATAGGTGTCGTCGTCACGGTGTGATATATTGTAAAATATAACGAGGCCTACTACACGGTCAATATCAATACATGTCGACACGAGCTGTTATGTGCTCATAAAGGTGATTTATGACTGTCAATAGCGGCCAAAGTTCGATATGTGGTAGGTCTTTATTATACAATAAGTGTTTATTCATAACTCACTGGAAATTTATTTCACAAAGCATACTTGTTAGGTTTTAATATTTAGGTATGCCTTATTGTTAAGTATGAATATACGTAGATCAAAAGTAGGTTTACTGTTATTTATCGATTATTTCCTATATTTATTATTACGAATATTTCTAAACAGCATTTTACGTGTGAATAACTAATAATCAATACAACACAAAATTTTAAAGATAGGTATATAATATAATAAGTGTATTTATATATGTACTTATACATGTTTTCGGACGTAAAGAAATCATGTGTAGAATATCAGCTCCTGAGTCTGGAGTTCAAACAGTTACTCTGTAACCGATTATGAACTACGTAATTTGTTAAAATAAAAATAATACTACTCGTTACTGGAATGGTTGCATTGTACAAGCGAATATTTGTCATCCAACCTTAAACAAACATGAGCTTCGACTATTACTAGTTTCCTTGACTATGAATATTAACGTTTTCTCGTTGTCAACTCAAAACAATATACGATCAATCCCAAATATTATTTTAAGATTTTTAAGGCTATATTCTTACTACAAGGTTCATACTTACGAATAAAGTAGGCAATGTTTGTAATTAGGAACGAATTAAATGTTCACAGCTATCAAATAATATATTTTAAAATCACACATTAGTATTAAACAGAATAAATAATTCACCATTATATAACAAATTAATTAATCATAATACATTTCTCTCCTCCAACTACAAACTAAGGCAAAAAATTGATTACATGTATAACAAATTCTACCTTAATATTTATATCGTCATCACAATCCTGTTTCCAATCATAATATTCAGTTTTGCCGTTATAATTATTCCTAATATTACATTGCATTCCACAATTTAAAAAAACCATCTACATTAAAATAATAATGAGATAATTTTTTTAAAAAATATACCAATAAATTAGACAAATAGTTTGAACTAGAGTTCTCTTCTAAATAATGATAAAGCCACACTGTATGGGAAAAAATCATATTTAATCTAAAAAAACGCCTCATCATTGAACGTGTGCAAATAACATAAAAAGTATCACCCTTTAATTGAAATTAAACATTTATAAACACGTGAATTGGCAGCACATTTATAAATAGGTAAAATATTAAGAAACACTGTATTGCGTGATACTTACGACCTAAATATTGTTAAAACTTTAAACCTAAATTATTCACCAAATTATAAAAGTCCACAAACACATTTAACGTTTCATATGACAAAAACTGTGCGAGATTTCACGCCTAGGAATTGTAACAAAAAAAAAACAGAAATTATGTTATTTGTGTAAATAAAGTTACACTCATTTCTCGTTCTTACAGTATTGGTTTAATCAACCTTAAAATCACTAGTGGATAATCACACAGACCAATATTTAATACAAATCAACATATCACACTGGTGAATAAGCCATTACCTCAGAGTTAATGTCTTAAAAATAATGTCCTTATATTAAATTTTTTTGCTATGTTTAAAAATATGAATCCCCTGTTCGATGTATTAATTATAAGTAAAAAATTTACCTCAAGAATATTCCGAAGGTAAAAGAAAAAAAAATATGCAAGGATATTACAAATTTATTGAAAACTTGAAACAAATATCTTGCTATACTAATTGTGCTAATGTAGTGAAAATATAGATTGATTGTTGGCGCAATAAATTACCAGCATCAACAATTCACAGAGTTTCTGACAGACTCAAACATTATTCCACGTATTCTGTTTATGTGTCCATTCTGTTTATTTACTACAAAATATTCCGTGGGTAAAATACTAATTTGAATTATATCTACATAGTCAGATTACAAACAAGTTGATGGACTCCATCATGATCCTGCCCTACTAATCTGTCATAAAAGACAATCTTATCCTTATTATCCCCCACTCACCTTTTTCAGTTCTCTTGTCATTTACCACACGCTATGCAGCTACTAGCAACTCATAATAGGCCTATTTATTATTGTATTTTATAGAAAGACGGAAGCCCGAAAATATTGTTCAAACAAATAGAGTTATGGTTACCCCTCTTTAAAAAACGTTGTAAATTAAATTCCTTGAAATATAAATTAATACCTGTAAATTATTTTAAACTGTCCACCATTTAACCCTCAATACCTGTGTCCATTTGCATAAGGCGGAGAAGCCTAAATGGAAATAACTTATCTTGAGATAAATCATAAACACAGAAAATAAAAACATGTTTTAGAAGTAATACATAATATAACCTGTGTGCTCAGAGGCAACTATTTTAATCCTAGACGAATAATTACAAAAGTAAATCGAGTTGTCTTAAACAACGAAGCGTTTTATGTACCTTAAATCGATTGTTATGTGATGTTATCATCTATATTATGTTCAAATAATATTCAAATACTAAGAAAATGATGTATATGTAACTTACCTTCTTTCAGATAAAGATTTAGGTTTGAGTAATGTTTGGGTAAGTTAATTAGCTTTTTTTAAGTGTTATTGTTTTATTGAAAATTAATCAAGATAATATGCAAAAAAAACCAACAAATGTTCAGTCTGAAGACTAGATAAAATAAAATTAAACTTATGTTCTCTAATAACAATAAATGAATATATTGCCTTCTTGCTAGACACAGGTACAAACCCCCCAGAGAAAGTGCTGCAAGGACGGAAATAATATTTACTTATTTCACCTCTGTGGGACTTTATTGGAATTGATTCTGAAGCACGCTGCACATTTCAAGATAAACTCAATCCCCCCCCCTCCTCACCCATTTCAGGAACAATAACAAATAATGAGGTTTGGGATCTTCTGTTTATATTGTTGATATTTGAAGAAAAAAATACTTAACCATAAATTAAAATTAATAATTTGTTTGTAAATAATTTACATACTGTAGAGATAGATAAATTTAATTTTAAAATAATAAAATTTCTAAGTACGATCAGTGTTATTTAAATTTTTCCATTTGTCGAATTTTTATTCTGTTGGTAACACCCGTCTTTTAATGTATAATTGAATAAATTGTTTTGTAATAAATATATGTTTGTGTGATTATCCACTCGTGTTTTGTAGAATAATTAAATCAATGTTGTGGAAAAAACAAATTTCGATAGCTTTACTTACACAAATAACATTATTTCAAGTTGTTTGTTGTTATCAACTAGGTTTTATCATTTTTATTAAATGTCACAAGGTTTTAATTTATATTATCACCACTTATGAGAAATGAACTGAAATTTAGAGAATAATACATTTTTTTTGTACACAAGTAGAATTAGTAAACTTACATATTATATATACGAATAATAAAATACCATAAATTTGTCTTATTTAATAATTTCTTATTGAGTGTTATAACATAAATAATAATAATTTAAATAAGGATTATAACTAGATTCAACAAAAATAATATCCAAGTTTGATCTAATAGTAGAACATTTTACAATTAAATTGCTGTTAAAATGAAATGAATACTAATAAACATATTAATAAACAAATTTCATTAAATTGAAAACAATCAATCCTTTCGTAGATACGTACCAAATTCCAAAAAGGAACCATTTGATAGTGTTATTAGTCTTCCTTATAATTCAATAGAGCAATACAGTTTCTCTAATAATCGTTCATTTTAAAATTATATTCTATTATTTTTATTGTTATTTGACGTCAGAGAAAGACTAATCGCAGATTTTAAATATATACAAAGTCACCACATCGAAACTTCAATTGAGAGGTAGGAGGTGTTTTTTAATAAATGTAAAAATAAGGTCGGATTTAGATTTTAGGACATATGGTTAAAAAATCTGGTGGTGGTTTTTATACTAGGAGCACTGATATGTATATTTCTTTGAACTACACAAATAGTTGTGTTTCGTTTTATAGTCATAGTTATTTAAAGTTTAATAAATAAATCTTAATAATCTCTCTAAATTTGGTTATAGAATTAGGGTTCACTTTATTGATGTATTTTCCCAAGGAAAGACGGAGTGGAGTCAAAAATCCCTAGGACTTAAACAATTATTTAACTTATAAACAATCATACTTTAGAAATACTACTTTTATATCTTAAATTATTCTTTCATTACGTAATGACATACTTAGTAAGTGACTTCAGTGGTGACTAATTAAGTTTTCCTTCTCAATTAACATTGTATTTTGGCATGAATACACTGTTATTAGTCTTGCGTAATAATGTTTGCAGACAAGTTACGGTCAATGTGGTGCCTTTACATACAGAGGAAATATATTTACTTAAAATTGTTGAATCGAAGAATGTTATTAAAACGATTTATGAATTTGAATTAATTTAAAACAAGAAATTAGATAGGTAATTGAACAATCATATAGAATGATATGTTTATTCTAGGAGCACTTAAAGTAAAAAACCCTTTTAGGTGATAAATAAAATAGCAATAATATCATTCCTATTGAAATATACAATACTTTGCTTTATATACCAAGTGTCCTAAAAGTCCCCCTCCCTATTTTTTATTAATAGAAATAGACAGTTTTGCTTTTGGGAAAGTTTAGATAACCAAAGGAGGAGTTTTTTGAAGTATCAACATTTTCAACCCTTACCACCAAATTGGGTAGTTTGGGGGTAAGTCACGAAAATGAAGGGGTTGAAATTGTTGATACCTAAAAAAACTCCTTCTTTGGTTGTCTAAACTTCCCCCAAAGCAAATCTGTCTGTTTCCATTAATAAAAAATATAATGGGGGGGGGGGGGACTTTGAGGACACTTGGTATATTGTTATTTCTATTTTACATTGTAAAATAATACTTCCCGAACTTCCTTTTTATGTACTCATTATATTCAATATATTTAGCATTTACGTTTATCTCATCTGTTCTTAGCACTTTAGACACAATGGATAATTACTTTTAAACTAATAAATTTAAAAGTGCAATCAGTATACCGAGTTTTGGTCAGCAATCACTTCCAAGAAATTCACTCCCTTATTTTAAGTAGAATTTCCTAAAGGGAGCAACGACCTGTGTATTTATCTTTCATTAGTCTTCTATGCAACGAAATCTAAAGATTAAGTCATGTTCAATTTATTACTAACTTTCTATTACAGGAAAATATTTTGCTCGACTTCAATAGTAATACCCAGTACTCCTAGTATAAATCAAAAATTTTGCAATTTTAAAATATTTTTTGTATCCTACTCAATATATATTATTTTCGTACCCATAGATATGATCAAATTAAATCGTAATTTATTACTTGTTAATTCTAAATTTTGTAATTAGAAATTGTTTAAATATAATTAATTTTATACTGAATTAATTTATGTTACATTACTTAAGAGAATTGAAAAGAAATTTAGTCAATAATATATTTTTCTGTAAGCAAGTATAATTTGTGAAACTCTCATATTATTCAAATGATAAAATTTAACGAATTTATCTTATTCAATAATTTTTAGTTGTATATAGTTCGGTGTAATAACATAACCAATTATTTGTAAGACCTACTGTAACTCAGACACATTCATTAAGTCACTCCCATATTCATGATCTCCCTTATGTTTCTTTAATGTTGCTAAATGTTCATATTTTATTCACAAAAAACTTATTTAAGTAAGTTATTGGTATTCTTCAACTGTATGTTGAACACAATAACGACTTGAGTATGAACCGTCTTCTTCTTCTTCTCTTTCTCGTTTTACAAAGGTTACATTCTCATTATGGGCAATATATACCAAGCACAAATATGTTTTTATCATTAGGAAAAGTTCTAACATTTTCTTTATTTATATCCAGTCTATTTACTTTGTTTAACACAAAAATAATATGATATTAAATTGTATATTCTGTGTATGCGAATGGTATTCAATGTTTTGGTAATTATCTATAATAGTCGCAAGTAATGAACTCACATCACTTGCATTCTAAATATGTGTAATTTAAAACAAATATTTTAACCGAAAATAAAATAAAATTTATTAAGATGTGATAAACATGGTATTTTTAACGGAGTAAAATCTCAGCAGAAATATATGGTATAAGACAAAAGCACAGGAAAGAAATCATTGAGGCCATAAAGGAATTAAATATGTAAGGTGTTTGCCATAATATTTGATAATTCTTTTTAAAAAAATGTAATAATTTTTCTAATTTTTAAATTGGGCTATTTTATAAAATACTTTTTTAAATAAAAATTATTGTAAACAACTCTGAAAAAAGGAATGTAAATTTTTTATATACATTTATATTTTTAATTAAAATATTTAAATCGTTTGCTCAAATCGTTCGAAATTGCGTTTGTATAGATCAGTTTGTATAGTGCACTATTCTAAGACGTTTGTATTTTTTAAAATTATAACTATGTGAGGATATATAAAAACTAATATATCGCCATATCATATACATTAAAAAATGTAGAAATAATTATATATATTTGTGCAAAAGGTTCAACCTTATTTCATTTTGTAACAGGAACAAAATATAAAGGGTAGTTTATATCATTGGAAATATTTCATACTAAGGTGTAAGGTATGTGATATATAGAGATGTCTCATCACTGTCGTGGAAGATGAGTGGTGTCATATTTTAAATTTAATAAGTAATCCTGACATGGAGTTGACACGTTGTGAGATATATCATCCTTTTTAATAGCAAAGAGAAATGGGGAACCTATCACACAATCATTGTATAAAGTTGTAAATATTAAATATTACTCCAAAATATTACCAACTCTAAATTACATTACTCTCATAATTTAATTAGAGTATTCAACTGCCGTAATCTACTTATCTTTTTTCTGTTCAGTTAAAATGTTACATTATATATATATATATATATATATATATATATATATATATATATATATATATATATATATATACATATAGGCTTACACGAAGGCAAATAAAGATACGTATAGGCTTTTTGATTACAACAAATACACAAATTAGGTATAATAATATATAATATATAATTGAAACATAAAGTCATGAAATTAAAATAGATTTTTTATTGTTTCTAACAATGGTTTAAAATTGTCATAGAAACGATTTATCATTTCTAGTATTACATTTTTCAAGCTCGGAGTTATCGCTACGGCCTACTACGCATATACAAGTGAGTAAAATTTTAAAATTTACAAACACACACACAAACACAGATACTGGATATCATACACATTATGTTTAAAGATAATTATAATACTTGTTTTGACAGAAATATTTATCTATTCAGTCAATGAATGCAACTAATTATTCTTGAATTAAGATACCTTCTGGATCCACATCACTAGAATTTCGAGTGTCGCGAATGCAGTACTCTGAAATAAATAATATGAGAGTACTGTTCTGGTGGATGGTTTGAAGTTTGAAGGATCGTTGTAAATACTGATACGTTTTCACTTTAAAACGTTCTCATATTATTTATTTCAGTGTACTGCAGTCGCGACACTCAAAATTCCAGTGAAGTGGATCCAGAAGGTATGTTGATTCAAGAATAATTAGTCGCATTCATTGACTGAATAGATACATATTTCTGTCTAAACTATTATTATATTTTGTAACATAATGTGTATGATATAAAGTATTTGTGTGTGTGTTCGTAAAATTTAAAATTTTACTCACTTGTATACGCGTAATAGGCTGATTGCCAACCCTAATAAAATAATAATTAAATTTGAAATAATTTTACTAATGCAAATTTCTATATCTGTGTTTAATTCATTACTAATTACTGTATCACCATTGGTTTCAGTAATTACGTTGTTGACGATGTTTTTACATTCGTTATAGGTTTGCTGGTAAAAATACTTTTTAAATCGAAAGATATAATTTAGCATTAGATGGTATAGTAACATTAACAATATTATTAAATAAATCTAAAAAATTCATAAAATTATACTTAGATGTAAAATTAGTGGCAGTTTTAAATACAGAATTGATTCTTTGGGCAATTTTATAAGTTGGAGCATTGTCAAATATGCAGTTTCAAAAAAAAATATCTGCTGTTACAAAAAATATTACAAAACACATATCATGATAGTCAAAGGACACTTATGTACCCGCATGTACTGGGATGGTAAGGACACTGTCGAACATGACCTCTTTTACCGTGACAGGTGGAAGGATGACATAAAAGAAGTACAATCATATTAAACTAACATGCACACTTTATGCAGAGAATTTAGTGAGAGAAATGCTAGAGGGTAAAGTAAGTAGGTCGTATTGAAGTGGTATATGAAGAATGAGATGGTTAAAAATGGCGAAAATGTGAGACAAGAGCAGAGGCGAATATAAATTAAGAAACTGATAGGAATTGAATTGTATGGAATTGAAATTGAATTGATTTTAAATAAGTAAGCAATACCAAAGACGAAGCCTGAAATGTTGTGCAAACTGCTCAAGATAGAGTCTACATTTTGAGATGGGTGAGTAAGTGAACACTCAAGCAGTGGATCAAGAGTGAAATGCTGAGATCACTCTCACACTACGTGTGTAACTCATTATTCTTCTAACATATAAAAAGGATAAAAAAGAATTTTATGCTTATATCGCATTAGCAATATATCTAGAATCACACCTACGTCAAACGAGGTGAAAAAAATTGCATTCGGATTGTGGTATTCGTCATTTTGCTTAGGTATTGGGTCATAACCATTTGTATGGTGTAAATACTACAAATAATAATCAATATTGCTAATATTATGGGCTCGTTATTTGCAAAATATTCTCAAACCGCTGCTAACAACAATAAATTTCATTTCTTCAAAGGTTCACAAGAATAAATTCCATTCTATGTTGGTCCTTTGGAGAAATTGCTAATAAAAACCCTATTTTTCTTAAGGAATTATAGTCTGCTCTGTTATTGTAAGGGATTTTTTTCAGGGCCTGTCAACCTTGTTCTCTATGTGATTAAAATGCCCCTTACCTTTGGGGAAACTACCTCTCAATAAAATATACAATCGTAGATTGGAAGAGAAATTTTTCTTTAACTTGTTTGTAATTGCTGTTATGGAACCTTACTTATAAAAATAACAACCAGGATTTTACCGCCCTATTTCTATGGCTAATATGGCTTGTAATCTGATAGGGAAAATGATATTTCGGCGTCTTGTTTGTTATGTTGAATGTATCCGACTGCTTTGTAATAAATAATGTGCCTTCATAAAGGTAAGATCATCTTCAGATTAGTTTGTTTTATTGGAGTTTGCTATTCAAGACATAACTTTCCTTGCGTCGACAATTGTATAAATTGTTAGACCTTGAATGACCAAAGTGTGGACCATTTGTAATAACTTTAGATACATTTTTATAAATGGAATCATTATTGTAGTTATACTAAAGTTTCATAAATGATATAGAGTATGTTTACAATGTTTTGTTTTCCTATCTACACACCTCTTATTTTATAATTGTGATATCTCTTAATTTTAAATAATTAGATATATTCACTCAATGAAAATGTCCTTCCTTGTGTAATTCATTCCCTTAAAATATTATTCAATTATTTTATGATAATCACCGATCGTTGAAATCGAATTAGAGTATTTAGCTTGTTTTACATAGTTTGTGGTGAAGTTTTAATACCAAATAAGTTTAAATTCCAAATAATTTTAACTTATATTTTTCTTCAAATTAACTTTGATATACGTTTTTTTGTTTGAGCTAATAATTAATTACTATTTGACTATTCCTTATCCATTATTATAATGTATTATAATTTTAAAAGTTAGTTAGCAATTACTTTTTTTTTTTTTGCTGTGGGCGTATCAAGTCTCCCTCTGACTTCACTATCTCGAAATAAAAGTTGTCACACTTTCGTTTTAGTTTAGTCATTTTCGTAACCACTTTTTATTTAACTATTACATTGTAGCTGTTCTCGTCGTTAAATTGTCATTTGATCGGTGTTACTTTCTTCAACTTGCACTCGTGATTATTTAGAAATTTGTTCCATAATTGAATGACTATTTTAGCTGAATAACGCACCATAAACAAATTATCTTCATTTTGTTATGATTTTTCACTGTAAATTTTCTCTTTATCAACATGTCGGTTTACAGTAGCTTTACAGGAATACATAATATATGTTTTTATTATTTTATATTATCTTTAACCTCAACAATAGTATTGTATATATCTTACAATTTTTTTTTATTATATACAATGTCAGAAATTTTTTTTCGTGTATAAACTTACAACATTTAACACCAAATACTTACCTAATAAACATTAAACACTAACCTATTACTTCTCTCATCAGGATGAATTAGACAGTAAATACATTTTTGATATATATAATTGTGTCTGTCCAGTATTATTTTGAAATCAAAATGTCTTGATTGTAAATATTATGTTGGAACGTAATAGATATTTCATCTCACCATATTTTAAACGCCATTTGAGATATTTTTAATACAAAAGGTTTCGCGTACGAATTGTACAACCTGAGATTAGGTTCAACATTTACTTGTATTTCTAGACCAATTGGAAATAGAATTTCGGATAACACACCTTCAAGATATCACAAATACGAAATTTCCTATATTCATATCACTATCTATTATTAGATAGTAATACTCTTGGAAAACTTAAAAGCGTTAACTAGTGTATTCGAGTCGGATTAAGTTAATGCATAATTTTTAGATTCATCCATGGAACCAAAGTGTTGTATATATTTTACAGTTTACAGCTTTCAATGTATGGTTTTCTATTTCTTAGGCTTCTTCCCCTTTCGCAACACACAGTGTAAGCGAAATAGAGAAATAAATATTTGTATCTATAGTTTGTATCTATTTATTTGATATAAGCATCTGTCTTATAAATCAAAACATGTAATGGCTTACGTTGATTGGCCAGGGTGTCATTTCGGTGGAGTGTTTTAAGAGTTGCTTTTTAAAACCCTTTGCAATACAATATAGCTGTAAGCTATAAGAACGGGAGGCGGAAAACGTAACGCGATAGACCCCTGGTGTATTATAATTTTGACTTCTTTATACTAAAGGAACAAGAGCCAGAGGTTTGTAGGCAGAGTTCGGTAACACTCTATATATCGGGTAATATATTATTATATTAAAATATAGTATTTAAATGACAAATATTGTTTAATTTATTTTGTGTATAAAACAATTTAAATTAACGTAAATATAGACATATATTAATGTTAAAATGTGAAAACAGATTTTCGTCTTATTGTCAATACTCGATTATGTAAAATTTTATTTGTATACCCTTCTTTCCAAAACATGTATAATTTCTTCAAATCCATTAATGCAAATTAAAATGTTTCTTTATAATTAAAGAAATATTGAAAATAAGCAAGGGTTTCGCAACTCCTGGTTTTTAAATTATTCCAAAAAGTACTCCACACTCTTTTTTACAGATATTTTAAATTCGATTCCATGTCAAATGACAATAAATAACGATGCCCCCCGCCATTCACATTTATCTCCTGAATTCAAGTTTTGTAAAACTTATTTTACATTCCAGTAAACGGAATAGATGAGACGCATTCTGCTGTTACAGTAGAGCAGGTTAAATATTTTCTTTTTCATTTGATTTTATTACACTTTATGTATATTGTGTAATATGTATAACTCTACAAATTAATAATGACTGTGCAACGAAAATAAAGTTATTACTTCACGTGTTTGGCGATTTTCATGCAATCTTTGACGAGTGATCAGGATAACCTTTATTTTTTAGTATTTATAAAACATTTAATGTTCGTTTATAATATATTACTTTTTTTTATAGCATTAAATTTCAATTATGGAAGACAAACCTGCAGAACGCATATTATTTGTTATTATAAATAAATAAACATGACGACCAAGTACTAGATTTAAATTTGTCATAAAATTGAAATAAAATTTAAAATAGTTGCATGCCGTAAATATTTACATCATGCATATTAATCTAACAAACATATATTAATTAGGCATTTAAATATTTACTTGAAATAGAAGCCGAAGAAGAATGTTATCTTTGGTTATTCTTAAATGAATATAAAAGTCTCTTGTCTGGAAATGCACGAACAAAAATGTTGTCAATGAGGACAAGTACTTACACACAAATGTTTCAATTTGTTGAAAAGGATGTTCCGCTTCTCGCCCACCAGACATAATACTTTTTAACCCTTGGTTTTAGACTTCCCTCGTAATTTATGTTATTTGTAAAGCTCTAAGTTTAATTTGGATTAAATTATCCTCAATGTAATAGACAAGGAATATTACTTTAAACAACTGTATTTTTTATATCTTAAAACAATCCGTGATAAAGTAATATTATTTGTTAAAATAAATGAGTTATTGAGTGAAAGGAAATAACATATTTGTAGCACACATAAAACAAATTTAACATGTAAATTTTATCAAAAAGTTTAGTTCGAATGGTCAAAAATGTTAAGAAATGGAAATCGTTTAAAAGAAATATTTCACAAATGGAACTGAATATAGAGCATTTTCTCTAATCCCTTGTGGATGTGAAGGTATCTGCAAGTGCAGATATCGAGTAGGTTATTCTAATTGAAATGAAGTTAATTTTTCTTATTAAAACTTTTCTAGTGTATTTTAATGTGTTATTCATAATTATTCTCTATTCTGTTCCTAGTAATTTTTCTAATAATTGAAAAAAATATCAATGTGTATAATCTTCAATATCACGCAATAATAATTTATTGTGTATAAAATAATTATTAAAAAACATGTTGTTATTAGTTGTGTTTAAATTTAGTGACTAAAAAAATGGAGCGGAAACTCTAAATTATAATATAAGCAGATCTACATTATTTATATTTCCTTTCCATCTATTTGCAGAACGTTCTTATGTTCTAATTTCAACGTATAGTAATAATCTCGCATTATTTTAAATAATTCTTCACAGAATAAAGTAGTGGAGTGGATAGTTGCAGATTATGAAGACTTTCTTCTTTATTTCTGTGCCACTTCTGAAAGTATTCTACACTTGTACGTCTCAAATTCTAAACAAAATCAATATTATGGACATAAATTTAATATTTTTGTTCTTCGTCACAATTGTTTCCTAAATATTATTAGATATTCAAAAAAACACAACATTTAAATTTATAGGTAACAATTCTGTTTACCTGTTCGCAGTTATTTTTTACAATGAATAATATTAAGTATTACAAATGTATTCAATTATATTTCGTGAATTTAATGTGATATAAATATCATAATATATTTCATGTAAAAGACATTTCATGTTGCAACTAAGGCTAGATGTGTTGGAGTGAGTGGTTTTGTCGGAAAATACTCGTAGTCTAGTGGATGTATTTGTATAATATGACAAATTAACATCACAAAAATAAAACAAGAAGTATGAATCTATAAGTAATGAAATTTCGTCACAAATGTTTTTAAAGTTTATATTTATCTTATTGTACTTTTTTTTTCTCTATTAAACATGTAGAATTAATGGGCACTCAAACGATCTCACTAGTACATATGCTCATAAATACACACACATACACAAAATATATTTGGTTACTAGTTTAAAAATAATAATACTCGTAATAATAACACTCACTTGTAACGTTTGTGTGTTATGGGTTGAAAACTTTGACTTAATAAATCACATGTTTTATTTATAATTATATAGAGTCTCTTCCCGTGTTATAAACTCGTCATAACACTACCTACATCGTAAATGAATAAATATGATGTTTTAATGATAACTCTCAAAGGTAAATTACTCCAGAAATATATAATTCTAATACTAATACACACCATTTTGTTAGATGTTTTGGTATAATAACCTAATTTTTACACTAATATGTTTCACAAATATATTACACAAATCAATTCATTAATCTTGTTAAAAAGTTAATTTAAATTATTTCATGATCAAACTATTTAAATTTACTTTAAATTCAATGTGATATAAATAACTAATTATATTTACAAGAGGCAAAATATTGAATATATAAATATAAAATATAATATATAATATAAATATTCAGCCAGATAAATGGATTATTAGTTTAATTCTTTTCCAAATATGATTGTTATGATAATATTTAAAAAATACCAAATTTGGATTATCTTAGAAGACGCAGGAAATAAATGATATGCTTTAATTTGTTTATTCATTACGTTGCCATAACATTCCATCTTACATTATCGCTTCCCGAAGGTTGTGGTTACACTTCAAATTATAATTCTAAACATATTTATAACAGCTATTTTTTTTAAATTTCGGGCCCTTTCTAAAGAATTGAATATCATGTGTGTGTTCTGCTGTTTCTGTGTGTTAAACACACAGGCTGTAGTCCGAGACCAAATGGGTAAAACGTATGGATTTTAAAATTTGTTTCAAATCTCTATGCCCAACTTCCCAACCTAATACAATACTTGGTTTCAACAACTTAATGTGGTAATGCACGAAGAGAATTGTGGGCAAGTTGGTAGGATGAACCATAGAGCTTTCCTCTTGATGTATTATGTCTCGTTAACTTACCCACCCCCTCTAGGTCATTTGCTACAGTTTCAGTTTTCTATACTGTGCGAAAAAAATACGGGGTGATAAGATCTAGAGGTCGTAGATCATTTCACCTTCCTCATCACTACAACGTTATCAAGGACAAATCAATACAACTACCTTTTGCTTTGCTCGATCTTCGGTTGGATGGTTTCATTTTGAATTCCCTCTTCTCCTGGATCTACACAAGCTCGATGTGCTTTCATGCGATATTTCGTCCTTGAGTTATGGCGTTTTGAAAATTTCCATAGTTTTTTTTTCAAACTTTTCATTTTCTTGAAATATCTAACTGAATTCTCTTTTCTTTTGGCCCGAAAGTTACATAACATATTTCCTCTCCTTTCTGTCTTTCTTCGTTCTCTGATTATGTAACTTTCTTTCCCATTCAGACTGCTTTTTCCATTTTATGTAATGATTAAATATTATTTTATTATTTCTTTAGTTGAGTTGTTATTATTACTATAGTTGTTATTATTATTATTATTATTATGGTTGGTTATTATTAGTTTATTTGAGTGTTTATTTAATTCCGCGTTGCTCTGAATAATGCCCAACATAAAATCGCCCCGTGATCCTGGATGTCTTACTGATCGGAAAATTACGTACCATGGTTCCTTATTTAAAAATAAAAACTAGCTAGTGTAAAGCCAAAAAGGCCATTTTTTAAGGGTTGAGATTAATTTTTAAACCAAGTTTAAAATGTCTAAATCGAATGCAATTTTATTTAGAACTTGCAGAACCTAATGTAAGTATGACACGAAATTAGGTTGTTTGAGTAATTTAATTTTACTTTAATAATTAAATGAGAATTCGGATAGTAGGCAATATTAATTTTTGAAGATTAGGCCAATATGACTGATTTACTGTGTGTTAGCGTTTAAAACAAAAAAATATTCCATTTAAATGATGATTACACAGATTACACTTCTATAACGTAATACCCAAAACTGATATATATCTGGCCCGGAGGACCAAAAATTGTAACCTAACTTAACGCCTCTGGCAGCGCTGAACAAAAGGGGCATAAATCTGGTGTAATAATTTATTGTTAATTTCCGGAGGACCTTTATTATAATATTAATTAGATAACAGACACTGAAATAATTAGGTGAATGTTGATCTTACCTTGTGGTGTGATGTTATGATGATTCCTGGCCAAGACTGGCTTGCAGAGGTGGAAGTAAAAGATCACAAACACAAATACTCCAGCGTCTTTTTAAAATAGCGTGTTCAATTGACGTGCATGTCGCTGGCCCGGCCATGTCGGAATTTGTAAAAACTAATTATGCCAAGATTTAGTACCTATTTCGTACTATTTAGTACCTCCAATCAAAAAATTAGTACCTCTTCCCTAACCGAGTAATCAAATTTTTTAAGGTGCCGGGCCAGCGACATTGCTCCCCGGCCATGATCGAATTTGAACTCAAAAATTACACCAAGATTTAGTACCTATTTCGTACTATTTTGTACTTCCAATAAAAAAAATTGTACCTCAAAGGTAACCGAGATACAGCCCGTTAAAGGTAAAGGTCAATGACCTCTCTGCCCGGCCATGTCGGAATTTGTAAAAACTAATTATGCCAAGATTTAGTACCTATTTCGTACTATTTAGTACCTCCAATCAAAAAAATAGTACCTCTTCCATAACCGAGTAATCAAATTTTTTTAAGTGCCGGGCCAGCAAAATGGCTCCCCGGCCATGATCGAATTTTAAATCAAAAATTACACCAAGATTTAGTACCTATTTCGTACTATTTTGTACTTCCAATAAAAAAATTTGTACCTCAAAAGGTAACCGAGATACAGCCCGTTAAAGGTAAAGGTCAATGACCTCTCTGCCCGGCCATGTCTGAATTCGCAAAAACTAATTACGCCATCGTTTAGTACCTATTTCGTACTATTTCACACCTTCAATAAAAACATTTGAGAACTTTTATTTCAAGCATTAATGACATGTAGAATTAGTCATAGTCTATTTTCCTATAAAATTAATTAATGATGAACTACTATCCTCAGAACCATTGTATTTTATATATTTGTCTTTTTATTGTTTGTATTTTTATTTGATTTTATTGAAATAATAATAATAATATAATTTGACTGCTAATTAAGTATTATTTTTTGTAGCAAAATGCTGTAGTAGTAATATTATTATGTGACAGTGGAATTCAATAGTGAAATGTTGGTGTAAAATTATAACCCTCTTTGGGACTTTTATACTTTGATTAATTTTGGCCGTATGGGCTGTTATTGTTATTGAATGATATTCCCCAGATTGAAAGTAACAGAACAGAAAAGAAAGCACTAATCAGTCAATCTAGTCCTTAATTTTTATATGGACTAACCTGGAACAAAGTTCATGGATAAATGATTATATTTCTAGATTTTATATGTAGATTTATATGTATTATGAGATGTATATGTAATATCTATTATATAATAATTAATTATTATATTACAATATAATATAATATATTATCTCTATTGTATAATATATAATTATAGAGATTACATATCCGATATTCGGCCGGATACTAACAATTATCCGGCCGAATACCGGATAGGAAAAAAATGCCCGGATACCGGATTTCTGTTGGATCTCCACTAATTATTCCAATATTTATTTAGTACCTATATTTTACTATTTTATTGACGAACTTTTTATTTCGTATAATTATTGACTTCAGGTAGTTTGTAGTTTGTACAATTTCCCCCTGTAATTTGCGAGTCGTTAATGGTTGTCTGGAGAAAGTTGATTCGACCTTCCCGCTTTGTTCTGCTTGGCCGAAGGAATGTTTTTGTTGAATGTTTTGGTTTTTGTCTCATGTGCTTTGGTTTGTGTCATCGGGCCTATAGTACAGTAGAACCTCTGTTAACCAGCCTCGGATTAACCATCGTAGTGTACTGGTTGGATGAGAGTTTCCGAAAATAAATTGTAATTGAATCACCAAAGCAGCGGCGAGTCAAACAACTTTGTCGATAGCGATATCCCATTGTCGGCGGCATATAAACACCGCGGCATTGGCACCCGTCGGTATAGCAGACATACACCCAAAAAACGTTTGATGGGCCGCTTTTTTTCCACGAATCATTTTGCCAATGTACTTTGTTAACTATCATTGTATTGTGATCTAAGGTCTAATAGAGTAAATATTCATACTATGTTTGGTATCATTTTTCATGAAATGTTATGAAGAATCTTTGTATACATAATTAATTTTTAAATAAATTTAAGTATAACAAAATTATTGTTCGATAGAATAGGTGACTCATAGGGTTGGAAGGAAGGGCGGTCCAAATCCATTGCGCGCAGAGTGTGAGGGTGCGTGCGTGCAAGGGGACTTGACCTTGCTTCCATCGGTGCTTCCGCTTTGCTATTACTATAGGTCAATTGTTGGCCTAGTATATGTACATGTTTTTCGTTTCAATGTACATATTTTTTATATTTGAAGTTGTAATTTTGTTGAATTGCTGGTAATTATAATTTGCATATTGTAGAGCTTCAATGTAAATCTATTTTATAATAATTGATTGGAGGAATCTTATTCGGAATTTTTATGTATTAATGTATTTTTGAAGCTGTTTTCTAACTAATTGAAGTGTAGACCTGTAAGATTAAATTTTAAAATAATAATACTCACACCTCATTGAATTTATAAATGCATAACCTAGAATTTTCTCTTTCATGATTATAATAATATTACTTTTTGTAATTTTCGTTTTAACTGTAAAGTAAATTGTAATTTTGTAATGTATTTGTAAAATGTTTTCAAAAAAATCAGATAATTTTTATACAGTTGAAAACTCTACATTTTTGTAACTAATATGTCAATGAATTATTCAAAGAGGAGTTATTTTTTCTTGTAGAGGCTTTGACATGAATAAATTTTATAATAATTGATTTGAGAAATGTAATCCAGAATTAATTTTATTCATGGATGTATATTTTGAAGTTGTTTTCTATATAATATGAATAAATAAAGCTGTTCGTTTCAATATAAATATTTTTTGTCCCATGAAAGTCCCATTGTGATTCAATAAAATTTGTTTTACAATATCTGGAATTTTCAATTTAATATGTATACGTATGTACTACAATATCACCTTTGTCAATTCAATTGAAAATATAATATGTATATGTATATTATTATATTTTATACATATATTCAATAATAGTCTATGTGTATAAAACATAATAATAACTTTAAAATTTCAAGATAATATACGGGAAATGTCGACCCATCCGGAGTCTTTGGGACTAATGGCCATTGCTAATAAGTCAACAGAGTCAAAAATGTTCGTAGAATTGAAAAAAAAAGTTTTGCAATCATGTATGTGGTTTGTAAAGTGATCTATCTACATTATATATTAGTGGATTATTTTGATATGGACATGTGTTTTAGCCATAATATCTCTAAGTATTTCTTTACTTTTTTTTTTTGACCTACGTTATTTCACAGATCTTCACGGGTATGTACCATGAAGACGCTCATCATTGATTTCTTTTCGATACAGTAGAGAAGTTCGAATGAGGATGTATTTGATAGATATTCAGATTCCAAAAGATTAATTTCATATTTTACTTATCATAAATCTATTTTTTTTCTTTTCGTTTTTTGAAAGTTCTATTCTTGATAAAAATAGATTTATACGATTATAGTGTCATTCTTGGGTATTTTCCCGATCTTTAACAGGTTAGAAGTTGTGAAAGTACAAGATTTAAGGCATTTTCAGAAACAATTTAAAAAAGTTAAATTCAAATGAAAAATATAAACTAGAGTTAAGGCAAAAAGTTTAATAACACTACTGTTATTTTTATTTGCTCTGTAGGCTGAGGAATACAGTTATTGATAGAAAAGCAAAATCATAATTTTCTGGCATTTTTCTAAAACATCCATTAATTTAAACAGTTCAGTATTGTTATTACTAAATTACACCTTGTGAATTAAAGACAAATTGTATTATTAAACACTGTTAATACATTTCGTTCGACTAATATCTTATGGCCATTGCTAATAAGGTATTCGATCTGGCGGCTCACTATGCCCTTTTTTTCTTCTTGCTATTGGAACCCTCTCCACCAAGAATGCTTTAGTATTTTTCGTCTTCAACGTCTTGTCATTCTGGAGCATAGCTATCACTGTCAGTCTTGAAATTCATTCATTGCATAATATTATGATTATCTCCAGTTCAAAATCACATTAGCAAGGGTCTGATCGGCTCTTTGTGACAGGGTGGAACAACTAACTATAAAAGAAGTAGGCCATTATGTCAACCAATGACAAGCCTCCAGATCCCTACCAGTCAATAGCACTACACTGTTTATAGTAATACAGTATATAAATAGCTGCTCCGGTCATTAATTTTATCTGAAATTGATAACGGTGTAACAACCGAAAGTAATTCCTCTTTTCTAATATTTCAGATTAAGCGAAATTATTTCTTGAAAAATGGGAAAGGTTATAATTAATCATGAATCATACTTAATACATCATACTTGTGTTTTATTTAAGTGTCCTGCACCTGACGAAGCCGACTGTGATCGGCGAAACAGCTGTAGTGATATACAATAACAAGAATTGCTCTGACTACTAATATAAGGTATTTATCTAGATCATACTTGGACTAGATAAAAACAGTCTATTAATGTACGTACAGAACATTGGAACTAATTATTTAGTACAATAATACAAATACACTTTTTTATTCCCAAAAATATCCGATTTCTGTTTCGGATTAAGCGGACTTTCTGATTAACGAAGTTCAGATTTTAGGGACTTGACTGTCATCCTTCACATCCTTACCTTTAACAGGCTGTATCTCAGTTACCTTTTAGGTACTAATGTTTTCATTGAAGGTATGAAATAGTGAGAAATAGGTACTAAATAATGGCATATTTATTTTTCACAAATTCAACCATGGCCGGGCCAGCGACATGCACGCAGGGGTCGTTGACCCCCACCTTTAACAGGCTGTATGTCGGTTACCTTTGAGGTACAATTTTTTTTATTGGAAGTACAAAATAGTACGAAATAGGTACTATATCTTGGTGTGATTTTTGAGTTCAAAATCGATCATGGCCGGGGAGCCATGTCGCTGGCCTGGCACCATAAAAAATTTGATTACTCGGTTAGAGAAGAGGTACTAATTTTTTGATTGAAGGTACTAAATAGTACGAAATACTTACTAAATCTTGGCATAATTAGTTTTTACAAATTCCGACATGGCCGGGCAGAGAGGTCATTGACCTTTACCTTTAACGGGCTGTATCTCGGTTGCCTTTTGAGGTACAAAATTTTTTATTGGAAGTACAAAATAGTACGAAATAGGTACTAAATCTTGGTGTAATTTTTGAGTTCAAATTCGATCATGGCCGGGGAGCCATGTCGCTGGCCCGGCACCTTAAAATATTTGATTACTCGGTTAGGGAAGAGGTACTAATTTTTTGATTGGAGGTACTAAATAGTACGAAATAGGTACTAAATCTTGGCATAATTAGTTTTTACAAATTCCGACATGGCCGGGCCAGCGACATGCACGTGTTGAATTGAGGTTAAGCATAAAAAATTATAAGCTGTTTTTTTTTGGTAATACGCAAACTCGACAATAATTGTTGCATAACAGGGTCTGAACAAACCTGCTCCTATTATCGGATCAATCAAAACATGCGAACGCCTACAAGTATGTAGCCTAATTGGGTTTATTGCAGGGGCCATTAGAATACCAAACATACACAATCGAACATGCTTGAGATTTACCAGTAATTACTGCATGTACACTATCCATAGTTACAAATGTGCAACATCCATGTAGGGAAATATTGCACGAAGGAATTAAGGCTCCATGGATTACCACAGAATCACGAATTCTGCCGAAAGTAATTTTAGTTGTGTATTACTCACTTTTTAATTTCCAGGATTAGACTGTATAAGCGTAATACTATTATTTAAAAAAAATAATACAAGTCTTGGATATTTTGTCATTTTCATAGACATAACACAGAATATTAACACTGACAGGGGGTTTATTGAACTAATACTGTGAGCTATTATGTTACAGAAATTTTAGCATGATAGCAAATATATGTTTCCTTACATTTATTGTAAGTTTAAGTAAAGCAATTTTACTAAATTTTTGAAGTTTGTGAACGACATCTATTACTTCACTATGGACATGTGTAGAGAATTTATCATCGGAGTTTTAACTTTTGATTTCAAAAAATTGATTTTTGGTGGAAAAACCTGTTGGTGAACCAGAGTCTAGGTTGAAAAATGCGTTGTATTAATTTTTGGTTAGACAACCTATCAATCTACCATCTTTTTGTAGGTATACCAGCGTTTCTGCTAAAAATTGGTTGAATTAATGGTATTGTTGTTGGATAAACAGTTCTTGATGTAGTCTTTCGGTTGAAAAATCGATTAATGTACCAATATTAAATTTGTAAAATAAGTTGATACATAAATAGTTTGGAACGAAAATTGGATGGCGAATCAGTATTTAGGTTAGCTAATACGTTTGCATTGTATATGGAAGAATATATATATATATATATATATATATATATATATATATATATATATATAGTTAACTTTAAAAAATCGTTCACGGGTGTACGCTTTACTGGATGAGTTTTTGTATTAGAGTAACCCACTCGCACTGTACATTGGTGGTTCAAAAACTACAGCAGTTAGTGGTACCTAAGTATATAGGCTAAGACCGTGGTGGAAGCGTTTATATTCCTTGGGATAATATGCCCCAGTTATCAGTTCCAGATAATGACATAAATGACTGTATATAGCACAATTTAAAAATTGACTTTAAGAAATACCCGCATATATACAGATAGTAACGATTTAATAAATGCACTTGCAACCAATATAATTAAATCCAGTCTGGTTTGGCAATGCCTATAGAACCTCAATGTTTTATCCCAGGAAAAACGGGTAACTTTGCACAGGGTGCGGGGGCATAAGGATGTTGAGGGTAATAATTAGATGTCAGACTATCTAGCTAAATGGGGCTCTGTATCAGAGTTTATAGGTTCTGAGCCAGCTGTATGAATATCGGTCTCCGACCAAGACCATCATAAACGGATTGGTTTATGCAAAACACGAGCAACGATGTGGAAGTATTTACAAAAATATTAAAATAAGTAATCAGATTATAAACAGACATTAATTACAGAAATTGCACAACTTGAGAAAAGGTTTATCTTAAAATAAACTTTCACATTTCCTCCAAAATATAAATTACAACCTAATAATATGTTTAATTTAATTTTTCAAATTTTTACATTTTTTTTAATATTCCGCCATTGACGATTTCAAGTCGATTGATTTAAAATTTAATGATTTTCATAAGACCAGATTACAATCCTCCGTATCAAATGTCATTTTCCTGTCTAATATTTCGTGGGCGCGCAGACAACAACGACTACGGATGGACAATGCGTCGAAAATTACTTTTTGAATATCAAACACCATGAAGAGTAATGATTGGTAAAATAAAAGTATAAGTAGACAATTTTGGCGATTATCAAACTTACCCTATGCATCGTCTATTGTATAATTAAAATAGAAATATGTCCAAGGTAAGCTCACATACCAGTTTTTATTTTATAAGTTCAACAGATGGATGTTAACCAAAGATGACTACTCTTACTTCATTGTTACGTGATCACTATTCATTCGTAAATTTTACTACTTTCTGTTTTTCTTTTTATTATTGTTTTTTTAAACTTTACTTTAGTGTGGACTATTTTTTATAATAAATCATTTATTGTTTTTAAGTGTTTTTAAAAATATCTAACAATAAACTCCTACATATTTTATTTGTAAAAAAATGTATTTTACCATTACTACAAGTACGTTTTAAAAAAATAATTAATCTGGGGAAAAAATCGAAAAAAATATAAATATTATTTTATTGTAAAAATTAATAGGATATTCATAAAATACATCATTTATAAGTGTTTAACTTATATAAAAAGAGAAAAATGATTTACAATAAGTTCATTAGGTAGAATGCCAAAAATGCCAACATTAGAGTCCTGTCTTCACTGAGAATCACATTCCTTGCAGTGATTAATATACACTTAGTAGCTAAATCAAACACTTTGAACTCTAAAAGCACTATTTACACAATAAACTATTTACACAAGACTAAAAACTAACAATATAAAAAGAATAATTTACAAAAAAAAATATTCAAACACTTAATAGTTAAAACTTTCGCAAACTCTATTCTTTCGTAACATATAGCCTACGACGCGAGCTTGAGTACGGTAATAACGGTTCAACTTTGAGCTTAGCCGAAGAGACAGTGGCCTCTATTCACAATTGCAGGAAGGTAAACAAAAAGACAGAGCGTGTCCGTCTTTTGTCTACGAGTTCTCCGAATTTTACAAAGGGCGGATAGTAATTTTTACGAATAAGTAGTGTTCTAGGGTTTTAATTAAAAAATAAAATAAATAAATAAAAACATTTTAAATCGTTTTATAAGTTCAAAACAGATATGTAAACAATAACTACATATAAAATATCTGACCAATTACGTAAATTCATATACAATAATATAAAATATGTATAATTGAGAGAGTAAAAGGGGTTTGTTAAAATTTCTTATTAGCTAATAATTTCCTTTATTTTCGAATTTGACTTTTGCCATATTTGATAATTATTTTATCTATATGTTTCACTTAAGAAATCTTTACTTTTAGTGATATAACCGAGCAATTACTCAATACACTTTGATTTATAGATTAGACTCTCACTCACAGGATAAAACTTTTTATTGGGACGACAATCACAAATAGTACAAATTGATCCATGGATTGTGAAGTAGCCTTAATGTACCATATGATTTATTGCCGTAGATATATCTATATTACTACACAGATTTTGTATATACAAATGGGAGTTGTGGTTAAAATATGACTGCTCAATCCAGTTTACTTTAGTTTCTGAGAGTAAAGTAATAAAATATTCTTAATATTGAACTTATATAAAATTAATAATACTCTCTAAATGAAAATAATTTATAGTATTCAATATTTACAAATAATGAAAGTATCCCGTGTCCTTTTCCTTTCCAGCAATGACATCTCAGTGTAAATTAATAACTTATCGAGATAAATGTTTCTATCACTCGTTGTACAGAATATTCTACCATCAACGTGTTTGTTATTACAATTTATTATTATTGATGGAAATATCACGCAATTTTTCATCATAGGCAATAAAGTAACTCTATACCGGCGATAACTCTTCAAATATTGTCTTTTGTTTAGATTAGGATTTCACGGGATTAGAGGAAAGCAAATTCTTAGTTGTCAACGAAAGCCCTAAGATACACAAGGCCGTCAGAACGCCTTTTATAAGGACAAATATTGACTTGTGGGATACTTCTGCAATATTACCATTGCTTTTCGATTTATAAAGATTGTCAAATATAGCATTCCAGTACATAGCTCATGAGAAATTATATCCATCAGAGTTACATAGAGTATATTTACATTTCATAATCATCCTTATTTAATTGCAAAGGTTTTATTCTCCACTAGCCTGGACAACTTATTACAAATTTTATCTGAACTTAACGAAAAGATGAAATTTACAAAGAAGTAATTCAAGATAAGTAAATAAGTAAACCTATTGAATAAAAAAATTATTTACTGAAAGTTATGCGAGATCTATATAGTATAATATATATATATATATATATATATATATATATATATTATATAATTACATTGTTTATATATATAATTACATCAGAATAAACAAAACAAAAATGAGTATGGTTTTTACACTGTTCAGTGTTGTCACACTCTTAACAAGAATGAAACTGTTTTCTCAGGGGGTAAAAATGACTATCTCACATTTTGCTTTGCTACAATAGCAACAACAATAGCTAAAAATAGGCTATGGTGTTTGAAGGGAGATTGTTCTCAAAGATAGTTCCTAAAATTGTTTGTTGAGGAGAGAATTGTGTTATGTTTTAATAATTATATGTCAGAATATATTGTAAACAATTAACTTCCTCTTTGAAACTGGATTAAGGTTTTACATTCCTTTTAGTGAATAATTTAAATGTGCAATTTAAAACTGTGTAAAGAAATACTTATACCTACGATCCAGAATATAATTTACTGTTCAGGTACACTTAATAAAATGTAATCACGTCAGCTACTTACCTGTACGAGTTCCTTATTTGGAGAGAGATTGTAGAATGCTAAGTTTTGTTTAGGTTATGAATGGGTGTTCACATCACATCATCCCTAGTTGTGAGTAAACTATCTTACGTTACGTCAAACCTAGATACGTTACGCTATCTATGTTTTCCCACTACAACGCCTAGATATTTCGAGATGGAATCGATAACACAAGATTTCATCTTACACTACACAGCTTCGATAAGTAAAGAGATAATGATTAAGCTAGTTTAGGTTATGCATGCTTTGCCACTGCGTTTAATTTCTAATTGGAGAGTGAATCTATAAGATAAGTTAGGTCATAATTAATTATCTACTACACGTTTCACCTAGTCCGAGATGAAATGCGTACATTTAGGTCAGGTTGTGTTTGCTTCGTCGCTGAACGGTTTCCCTGGTTTGACGGGATAGTTCATGTTACGTTAGGTTTTATATGATTATCCACTACACCTTTTCTCTATTTCAACACAAAATACTTCTGTTACGTTAGGTCATATCCGATTCCCTACTGCCCGGTTTCCTTAGTTAGAGATGTATGCTTACTTTATTCAAGATATTTAATACTTACTCCGTCTTGTGACTTACTTTTTAACATAGGTTACGTGATTCAGAACGTGTGTTCCATCTTCAAAATCGCTCCTGCAAGGTCCTTAAAACACTACAAAACGTACACATTGCATAATAAACAAATAACATTCAAATGCGCAACAGGTGTACACCAACGGTTCAAGAATGACAGAAGTAAAAGTTGTTTATTTTGGTTTGTCCACTACGTTATCTATTAAAAGGTTTTCATTTCATTTGGAAATCGTCCGCTTCTATTAGTGTTGTTACACGGGGTGTATATAAAGTAACGAACGGGCTTAATATTTTCTAAACGACAACAGATAAATCAGTAAGATTTGGTACATCAACACCACACCTAAAAATCTACTTTTTTAAGGAACTATCAATTTTCTGTCATATCATGGGGACGTCCCGCAAGGAGTCAGAAGGAAATCTTAAATAGGAGGATAGGTCAATATGCACATCATTTTAAAGGGCTTAGCTAGCAGAGTTCAATGCCGGAAACCGCATTCAAAAAGGTTGATCCAGTACAAAATGGCGGTTGTTCAAAGGTTTTATTGGAAAACAGATGTTTACTTATCAAATGTTTTCAGAGTAAATGCTCGAACTGTTCACCTCCAGTTATTTGACAGTTGGAAAGACGCACATAAAAACTATTAAGAGAATTTTGCAGGGCAACTTGAGGAATCGCCTGACATTCTTGAAGTATTCTTTATCTCAGTTCATTTACATTTTGAGGCTTTGTTTTGTAGACGTTGTCCTTAAGGTAACCCCAAACAAAGTAGTCTAATGGAGACAGATATGGTGAACGCGATGGCCATTCTACAGTTCCCCGTCTTCCGATCCACCGTTGCCGAAAAACAGTGTTTAAATAGGTCGATGCCGTAGTGTGGGGGCGCTCCGTCCTGTTGAAACCAGATATTCTGAAAATGTTCTCCAAACATGTTTCGAAGTGTTGGTGTAATTTCATTTTCCAGCAAACGTTGGTATGATATTGCATTTAAATTTCCTTCAATAAAGAAAGGACCTACCAACTTTGTACTTATCACACCAAGCCAGACATTCACCTTTAGTGGATATTGCGTGTGTGCCTCCCGCATCCAGTGAGGATTTTCGCTACTCCAGTAACGGCAATTGTGCCTGTTTACGCCTCCATTCAGCATAAATGTACACTCGTCTGAAAACACAATATTGTTTACATCAATTTAGTTGCGATCTATTTTAGCCATCATAGTTTCGCAAAATTCTATACGGCGATCGTAATCATCTTCGTTGAGTTCGTGCACCAAATGAACTTTGTAAGGCTTAAAATTTGACCCTTTCAGAATGTTTTGAACAGACTTAACAGATATGTCATGAGTTTGTGCTGCTGAGCGTAGGGACTCGTGCGGGTTCTCAATAAATGACTGCAAGACATCTAAAGAGTTGTCTTCGTTTGTTGCAGTAGCGGGCTTTCCTGATCTAGGACGATCGGAAACACTTCCTGTTTCCATAAAGCGTTCAACAGTTCTCCCTACAGTTGTTCTAGAAATTGGCTGCCTCTCGGGAAAGTAGTCATTAAATAAATGGTACGCTTCCTCGTGTGATCGTCTGTTGTTTCCCCAACCAACCATCATAAGAAGTGTTATACGTTCACGTTCGTTAAGCGACATAGTGTTGTTGAAGAACTACAAGCAATAGTACAAACTTGTTTGTACTAACGCGCACTTACAGAAAGGTTGGACAGCACTACTAAAACAAGAAAACTAGAATAGCCTACTGTGATTGACTGGCTAATATGATAGTCCAAACGGCGACCCAAAGATAAGTACTTTCTAATTGTTACTATTACCAGGTTTTCCCCGTTATCAATAAGTTAGGACCAAATTTGTAACCCTTGAGGATAACTAACGTCATAATTCACTTCTCTATTGACACGCATAATGTAGTATTTAGCTGCAGTATTCATTTAGTTGCAGTTTTGCTTTAATGGGATTGTGGCTACTGTACTAATAAAATGTAACAAAATAAAACCTTTGAACAGCCGCCATTTTGTACTGGATCAACCCTTTTGAATGCGGTTTGCGGCATTAAACTCTGCTATCTAAGCCCTTTAAAATGATGTGCATATTGACCTATCCTCCTATTTAAGATTTCCTTCTGACTCCTTGCCGGACGTCCCCATGATATGACAGAAAATTGATAGTTCCTTAAAAAAGTAGATTTTTAGGTGTGGTGTTAATGTACCAAATCTTATTGATTTATCTGTTGTCGTTTAGAATATATTAAGCCCGTGCGGGACTTTATATACACCCTGTATGTCTATGAACATAGCTATTATAAGCTACCATTTTATCGGGGGGGGGGGGGGGGTGATGAAAATCGGATTGTATATTAATATCTGTTGTGGCAGCTCTCCTGTATATTTTGTATTTTAATTTATTGGCTTGTTTTTTCTATTGATATATTAAAACGTTATTCTCATTGCTTTTCATGGGTGTACTGTAATGTTTTACTGATGCTATTTATGTATGTTTTATCGTTATTTATCTGGTGAACGGATCCATTAAATATGAAGAATGTTTCATTAACATATCTTGTGTAATAAATTATTTGGTAGAGGAATTTATATTTACTAAATAATAAATATCTGTTTTTAAAATGGTTCAAATATATATCCCCTATTAGTCCAGAATGTGGAGAGCTCATAGCCAGTCCATCCTACTGGATTAAGTATATAACATTAAAAGAAAAATATGTTTGTTTAGGTAAAACTTCTGATAAGATAATCAGTTCTGAAATGGCTGTAAAACACAGTATATCTGTATCTGTTAAAATATCACGTAATATGGCTATTGTTTCATAGACTGGAACGTTGGTGTAAAGGTTGACAACGTCGATAGAAGCTATCTTGTAATTAGTTTTATGTTATCTATTTGGGTAATACAATCAACATTATTCCGTATGAAGTGTTATTTTTGATTAAAATACTGTTTTTTTATTATTGCAGCTATTTATTTAGCAATTTTATATCATGGGGCTCTGGTGAAATTTAAATAAGGTCTGATTTATGTATCTTTTGCAAGCCTTTGAATTCAGGGGGTTGGGCATTGATTGGCTTACTTTATGCTTGGTTATGTGTTCTATACAGTTCCATGACTTCGTAAGTTGTAATCGGATTACTTAAGTTTGGTAAGGTAATATGTGGTAATCAACTGTACAGTGGATTGCTTAAAACAGGTTAGCTTACGTGTCATGTGTGATTGCACGGCTTCACTAGTTGGAGAATGAATACAGATAGGTCACGATTGTTGCGATAATGCACTGTTTTCTGAGTTGGAGAGAGAATTTTTTTGTTTAAGTTATACATGTAATGTTACCCAATTGTACGACATATACATTAGGTTAGTTCATTTATGAACTCCATTCACGGTTTACTTATTTTTGATGGGGAAGCTTAAAATTTGATAATCTATATCTATTTCGTCACTGGTGATCAGATATTTGGAAAGTGACTTTCAAATATAAGCGACAGGTTAGTTTACCTAAAGTCTAATTTTACAATGCTCGACTTCTGTAGATGGAATGGGTAAGTTTACGGTAGGTCCTTATTTATCAACTTCTCTATTGAACGTTTTATTTAATAGGAGAGGGAATACTGAGGATCTGTAAGGTTACGACTGTTTCGCCAGTGCACTTCTTCCTTTGTTGAAGAGTTACAGCTTATCTAAAGCCAGACAGTGTCTGTTTCACCATTGGAAAACTATCCTATTTTGAAGGGGGGTGTGTATGTTACGTCTCTTTGATAGTTTACGTTTTCCTAGTTTAAGAGCGATTGGTTTGGTTAGATTTAACCAATTAGATTAGATTATGATTGCTTCGCTATTCTACAGTCGTGTTTACAGTTGGTGTGGACAAACATAGTTAAGTCTACCAATTTTTTGTCTGCATGGTTTCCTTACTTGGATAATAAGGAACAGTTATATTAGATTATTTGTGTCTCCAAATCTGTATTAGATAATTTAGGTTTGGTTAATTATTACTGTCTCTACACTATTTAGTATCCCTATTTGGATATTAAATATGACTAGGTATTATCTACTTCTTAATTCCTCTACTCCACTAGTTCGAGAGCGATTCCTTACATTATGTCAGTTGATTTCTGCCACTCAACTGCACGGTTAAGTTCGTTGGAGTGGGAATGTATAGGTTGTGGTATTATTTTACATTTTTTGCTCCACCAGTCAAACCGCTCACTAATTTGAGGTGTAAAGCGTATATTATGGTATGCCCTTCCTGAACTACTGTATTGTTTTCCTAGTTGAAGATTGAGTCCTGGTAGAATATGTCTGTATTTTACTGCTCAGCTTAAACTTCTTTGCACAAAGTTCAGCGGTAACCAAACGATTCAGTAATGGTTCGCATGAAACACGTAGTGGTCATTTCACAAATGTTTTGTTAATGTTTGCAAGTTTGGGGCTCATATTCTTGGAGTTCCTCGACAAGCTGAAATGAAAAGAGAATAAACACTGATTTATTAGATTATTTTTTCAGCAAGAATTTGGCAATGCTGCGAGTAAAATAATATTTATTACAATTTAAGAGACTGTAGCTAGTGTGGAGTTGTGGTTTTAACTATAAATTCTTGAAACTAAAGTGATGTCATCACTGTGATGAGATTCATCTACTCTGAGGTTAAAAATCTCTACAGTTGCGCCGCAAGATAAAAGTGACGCTAATGGTGTTCTTCATCTTCTGTGATGGTGGATCAAAAATACTTATTAACAAGGCAATCATTACGACATACTTACTTCGTGGAGTTTCTGCGTCAACATAGAAACGTCCTGCAGCGTAGGAGATAGAACTTAAGAACAGCAGGAAAATGTTAGGCTTAACAAACATACTTACCATAACGCTGCATTCATCTGATTTAGAGTGTGTTACCCAAGAAGCACTTGAGTGGTTCCCACTTTATTGACATGGTTCTCGTACATTGTTCTGTAAAAATACATTGGAAAATGAAAATATGACAGTAATGGTATCTTTAATTACTAGTAAGACTATGTTTATCTGCGGAAAAGAAATCAATTCTTTAATTTTCGAAGATATATCATACAAATGTTCACCTTAAGTATTATCCCATGCTTCATTTATATCTTCAACGAAATTTCAGATCATTTACGTTTTGAACAAGAGAAGTAGCCCAATTACCTCTTCTAAAATATTTTCCACTTATTATTTAGTTAAATAAAATTAGGTGGTAATATAATTCTTATAGACATGACTTATCCTGACGTTCAAAATAATGTTTACATTACATGTAAGGAATGAAAAGTCAAGGTGTGTATTTTAAAAAATAAAGACAACAATTCCTAGTTTTATTTTTAATGAGTATGTCATAACTATAAATAAATATTTTTAAAATTTTACTTAGAAAACAAAACATTTATGAATATCTCGCTCTAGATTACCAACTGATAGATTTTAATTTAAGATTATCAAGTAATATATGTAATATATACAACAAAAAACGAAGTTGTATAAAATTCTCTGAACGTTGTTTTATTATTAGTTTTTTAATCACTTTCATTTTAAATTACAAACACATTTTACAAATTTAAAGATATATTTTTGATTACACATCTTACATTTATTTTCACCTTTTAAATCTTAATCAATTAAACACACATTCCATACTGTCAAACAAGCTTAACTTTTCAAAAGGAAACAAAATTAAATTCAAAGTCTTGTTTAGTAAAATAATTACCTAATTAATCATTGATATATGAAGGATTAAACTACACTTCTATTTTATTTCCAGTTTTGTCTTTAAAAGAATTTATTGGACTCATCTTTAAATTATAACTTTATTAGATCAATATTTTATTTTAAATATAGAGGTGTAAATTTGAACTAGACACTTTGAATTTTAAATTTATTTAATAAGGTTATATTTTATTGATTTGCTCTTTTGCTTTTAAGTATAAGTTTGTGCACTAATTATGTTAAAACTAAATGTTTATAAAATATATTTTAGTCTAACAGCAAAAAAAAAAAAAAAAAAACTTGCATCTATAATACTAATATTACTGTCATAGTTGAGAACATAATGGTGTAAACAAAAAACGAAAACATGTACCCTAAGTTAAAGTTAAGGTATCAGTTGAAATAGATTATTAGAGAATAACAACTATGAAACCCAGGATTTAAATAACAATAATAAATAATCAAAACAGATTATTATGGAAGTAGAAAACACAATTATTGACAATATTGTGTTTTTATTAGAATGAAAATGGAGATCCATTACCAAGTAAGGTACAATATTTCACTCTTTTATTACGTAAAACGAAATCAAATAAATCAAATATTTTATGCTTAATCTGGCCTTAGGGCCTACATTAGTGGAAACACTGAATTGTTTGAACAGTAATCCTTCATAACCATTCAACTCACAAAAATCTACAAATCCCGATGGACCTGATCCCTTCATGCATTATTAAAATATCCACTAAATCTATATCCATCTCCAACATTTTAAATCAACTTCAACCGTTAAATAAGTCCCGGGACTTCTTAATATTTTTAACCACTACAGATAGAGCTACAAAGCTTTGACATTGTTAAGGGACACCTAAACCAATTTAGTACGTATTCATTTTACCGCTACCTAGGGGGACGGCTCACAAGGTGTAAGTAGTAAATCTTATTAAGGTCGAGTTGTACGTCGAATTAAAGGCCTTTATGTGTTTAACACAATGCTGCAAACCCGACGACAAACGGTTTACCCTAGCTAGCATAAGTGGGTTTAAAATTGATATTAAATAAAAACATAAAAATATATTTAAAATGATAGGCCTGAAGAAGAAATTTGTAAATGATATTGGGTATTTCAATACTTGCACAAACAATAAAAAAACTTGCTTTAGGTAGTTGTTATTTAAGGCATTGTACTCTAGAAATAAAGACCTATAATTTAATGTACATCTCAACCTATACTTACATTTAAGATTTTTTTTTGTCTCCTTGAGGGCCGTCCCTCATTGGAGGTAAAGAAACTGTGAGAAGTCTAAAAAATTGTTGTTTTAAATCAAATATTGAATTCCAAAGTTTTCATTTCATAACAACAACCTAGTAAACATTATTAGGCTATTTTCAACAAACCAGACGTTGTAGCTAATATGAGATTAAAATCTACGCTATTTTATCTATGGTGTATCCTTTGAGGTCTGGTTTGCGGCATTGTGTTTTATTCACAAATGTCTTCAATTCGATGTACAACTCGACCTACGCTCTCATTTAATTCTTTTTTTAATGATGTTATGGTAAATATACGGTTTTGTGTGAAATTATTACTTTGGTTATTGGACTTTTTTTTTATTCCTGACTGAAATCTTTAAATCTAAAATATTTGGCATTACATAAATACAATATATGTACCTTTCTTATAAAAATGATAACAATTTTGATTTAGATAATATCACTATATTTAAGGCATTTTTGAAAATAAAAATCCTAACTCTATAGCGATTTTCGACTTGATAAGTAATCATATATTTTTACAAAAAATATTAATAAATAAATTTTGATTTTACCAAAATTATTCACAATTATATTTAGAAATATTTGTATATCTTTAAAAAAAACAAAAAAAAATTATATATGTTATATACAAGGTTTCCTGTGATATTTCACATAACTTTTTGCACGTTTTTTGATTCAAGCAAATTTCTGAAAAAAATTGTCTTTTAGTTGGGTTTTGAATTAAATAAATAGTAGGAATGAATTTTCCAAAAATGATTAAAAATGGACCAAATTTATTACATAAGGTAATAAAAACATATCTAAAATAACGTAAACACAGAAACAGAAAACACACATGAATACACTTTTTGTTTTAAAGTCAATTTGTTACGTTCGAGCCTCCTGGCCAAACATTCCGATACTGAATTTTGGGACATCGAATATTAAGTTTATTAAATTACATTCCTAAAAAGTAGGACATGTTGCAAGAGATATTGTTTACATAATAAATTATTGTAATTTATTTATTGCACTCGAGATTCATAGTGTTTCACTTACCAATTATGTGATGGGGTTAGAAATAGCACAACATTTTGACTGATCTTCATGTTTTATGATGAAATGATTACAGGAAATGATTTTCGACATACCATCCTTTCTGCTTTGTTGTCGAATCATAGCGTCAAAAAACAATTATCATTAGAGTATGAAATTTCGTTTACAAGAATACAGTAAGGTAATAAAATTCAGAATATTCTTATTGAATATATCAAAATGGTGGGAAATTTAAAGTCCTATTTGTTCTTTTCCTCTATCTCCATTTACAACACACTAAATTAGACATAAAATTGGGATATTTCAATTCTGCATGTTGATAATATCAACACCACCCCTTTTAATATGATACAAAACAGTGTTATTGTCTGAAATATAATTTCAAACTCCGACCTCTGAAGGCGTTGTAATAGCTACGAGATCCGGCAGGGCCAAGTCACCGACACAAGGGTAGAGAATGGAAGCTTCGAAACCCAACATGGTTGAGACACCTACACGAGCAAAGCTATTTGAAACTTTTTAATATTATACTAATGTAAGAGGCTCGTTAGGGTCTAGTCGACGACAAGAAAATATGATATTAACAATTACGACGGCCAGAACATCTGTACAACAACAATAAGTTTGGTATTTTATGTTTTTGGGTCCTATCGATAGTACACTAACAGGGAATAGATATCTTCAAACACGGTAGATGTTCAGATGAACACTTACAATAAACCACCACCACAGAATTTCACAGATATGCAGACGTATACTTGATCGACTATTCAAAATTAAGTTTTTTCAAACTAGGAAGTATTAAATTGAGAACTAAGTTACCTGATTTCACACAGATGTACTTTACTGTGAGAGATGTTCTGCTGGATTATGTGTATGATACAAAGAGAAAACAAATAAACAACTTTGGTTCTCCAAATACAAGTTTTTACTGACATTACCACAATAATATATTGAATAATACATCATGTGAGAATATTCCATTTAGGCTTTGGCATGAATCAATAAAGAGGGACAATATTTTGAATTAAAAAATCAATGAGTTGTGGTTTACTGTAACTATAAAATGTAAAATGATTTGTGGGTCACAATATATTTGTGTTATGGAAGTAGTATAATTTGTCAATAAAATAATCTAAAAGTTGCTCAACGAAAATATATAGTTAAGTCAGTTTCACCGACAAAAACCTGTCTATGAACAATTGTGTAAAATCCTTTATTGCTTCTTTGTTACAGGAAAGACATTTATTATCGATGACTTCCCATTAGAGCGGTCAACAGGGGGAGAAATACATATGTTGTGGAACGGTATTTTCTTTTAGTAAGTGTACAAAACAAATGTTATTTATTGCAACCTCTTTGTAAGCTTAATATGACAGTAACAATTTATGTTGTTGGAGTTGAGAGAATGTTTTTATAAAAGATTGTTAAATGTATTTAAATAGATTTAAATAAAACAAGTAATTGCACCAGTATACATTATTTTAAATGAAATCTAAAATTCAACAAAAGTAAATGGTCTAAGATAGTTCACATAAATATAAAAAAGTTCAACATTGAAATATAATAAATATTTGAATGAATAACGATTTAAATGTTATTAAAAGATAAAAAGACTTATATTATATATTTGGTTCATATAGCAATTTATATATAAATCCATATGCAATTTGAGTACAACATCTCCCTAACTCTTGAAAGCGGGTAAAATCCAAAAAAAATACATATTAACTTATTTACGAAGTGTTAGGAGGGGAATGTTAATAATTAACTTAATATATCATAATAATAATAATGATTAATGGTGTATACAGTGGAAGATTATGTAAATTATCAATAAATTTATGTCATAATTTTTACTGAAGTAAGTACACCCCCCCACCCACACACATATATATATATATATATATATATATATATATATATATATATTACACACACACCCGTTGTAATTCCTGGAACTTCGGGATTTGTAATTAATTTTGCAAAATTCGATTTTTCTAGGCTAGCAGCGGTTTGAAACGTTGTAGGTCACAAAACAGGTTAATGCGAACCAGCGTTATCTATTGTCAATGGGACCCTGAGTACCTATGCGTGCACATTCTGGAAAACTAACTTAAACTTTTTCAATCTGATTTCCTATGGGATAACAGAATCCGGGAATATTGTGTAATTGGGTATTTGCAATCAGGAAAACATATTGCACTAAACACGCAAGTGTGGGCTGTAATATCCCAAATTCACAATATAAATTAGTTCTTACGTAAGCAAAGATCAAAGTTAAGGGAAAAATTCAAATTTACTTAAATAAAAAAAAAAAAGGTTTTTAGGTCCTACAAAGAAAGCATAAAATAAACGTCAAATAAGGTATATGCAAAAATTGCATATTTAAAAAGTTAGTTAAAAATATTACAGTTTAGACTTTAATAAAGTATAGAAAAAATAAAGTTTTGGAAAATCCAAGTAAAAGATGTTATTAAGAGTGAAAAGTTTTATTATAAAATAAAATAAAATTTTGAAAAAAAATTAAAATGAAAGAGTGATAAAATTTAAACATTTAGAGTAATTTAAAACGGAATTTAACATTTTTAAATACATGGTAATATAGAGTAGGTTATTATCTTATAAAAAAATGTAAGAAACACTCAGGATGATTAATTAATTTCGGGAAATTAAATAGCCCAAAGAAAAGCGAAAAACCGTAGAAATCCCTATCGAAAAAAACAGGAAAAACAAAAAATTTCGGCCAGTGCGTTAACTTTAACAGGACTATAAAGTGTCAAAAGGAAAATCCGAAAAAAACTAAAATCCACAGACTTTTTCCGGGAAACGAGACGTGAAAAGCGAACGCGTGTAAAACTTGCGAAGGAGTAGGACAACCACTCAAAATCGTCAGGATAGTAGAAAACGTGTACATCCAGAAAAGTCGACTCGCGGGAAAATCAGACGACGCCGCGCGATATTACAGCGAAGAACAAGGAAGACAATAGAGGAACGTAGCAAGCTTAGATAAGAAGTAGAGGAAAGGACGGATAAATCAGAGATCAGCCGACTACGCTACCAACTGCAGAAACGAGGTAACACGGTGAAAACAATTGAACTAATATCAAATTAAGAAAATAAATAATTTCAAAAAATCTAAAGTAAAAAGTAAACAACAAGGAAAAGTTACTAGAGTCGGAAAATCCCGGAAAGATGAGATTTCTAAGAACATTCATAGTGCCTAGCAAGTAAGGTTGACAATGAATTTAGTTTCAAACAGGGGTATATAACCAACTGTTTCAAGGAAGCGATTTCTTCATCAAAATATCGACAGGTAGTATTTACGCTACTCAGCTCCAGAATAAATTTTTAACAGTAAAATGTTCTATCACTGAAAAGGGACTTTGAAAAGATTTAGTAAAAATGCCAGCGTAAATATTTCAACATATTTTATTTTAAAGTAGCAAAGCAACCTCATTCTGGATTTCTGGATTTCAACCGGCGATCTACAATAACATGAGGCTCTATACAACAGGGAAAGGAACAAACCAACCCGGGAAATTCACAAATAAATAATCTTTAATCATCATTAGAGGACAACTTTATTTGCAGCATCCAACATCTGTAAATCAACAGACAACATTGGTACTCAGCAACACCACACCTGCCAACACGACAAAGGGAACGACATCAGGCTCCAGACATCTCTCCAGAGAGTAAAATTAGCCATCTACTTACTACAACTGCTGACGTCATCAAAACAATAGCAGCAGCAAAGTCAAGTGTTAAAAAGGTGGGTAAAAAGCGTAAATTCGTTAGTTCCAAGTAAAAATGTGCCTGATTAAATTCATTTAATTTTTTTATCATACTGGGTTTAGATAGGATGTTTAATTAAGTAAAGTCTTTTATTAAAACTAATTAATTAAAATCATGTTTAATTAAAAATAAATAACTTCATAATAACTTCGAATAATTTAACATAATAATAATACTTGTTAAAGAGTGTATAACTGTTTACTTCCAGGGCATGGTAGATTGTCTTTTACGAAACAAATGAAGTAATTAAATAATCATATCATATCCACTAAATCAAATATTCCAACCTTTGTAGGTAAATTATAAGGATAAAGAATCTCTGGCGCCTTCAACAATCTCCAGTAATAAAGAAACAGGGATGCGGAAATTTCCTGGATACAAGTTTTATATTACATTCATCTAGTATAAATATAAAACCTTATATAACCCCTAATAAAAATTGTGATATTTTTTAAAGACAGTAAACCATTTTTATATTCAATATGAAATTATCGTAATTTTAAAAAAGAGTAGGAAATCTATTTAAACTTTCAATAAACGCTTCACTGTCTTTAAATTGCGTTGTTTTATTATTTACATTAAAATTCATTTTATTTCAGTTGAAAATAATTTCATTTGATGCTTATTAGTAAAAACAATGTTGGGTATTTTTGTCACCATTAATAAGCACTCCAGGGGAAACATTTGTAGGAATATAGGAACAATAAATATTGATTTCGACGCTTAGATCTCAATTTCACTGAAGTCGTTAGAGCAACAATTGCGTTAGACATCCATAATGAAAAAAAAGTATGATTTGGTTTTCTTTACTCTATACAAAGAAAACATGCATATCTGATATTCGTGTTTTTTTTTACTATCTAGTCATTTTGTAGTCTGTCTTTAGAGTTTTAATGTAACTTGTCTTTCAAATATACTTATTCATTTCTTAGACATTTGACTGATCGCAACTTTTATATAAGTGTAGATATTTTTTTCTGTGAATAAATAAATGAAAATCTTCTTTCAATATTTTCTACCTTTCTTACTAATCCTCCCAAACAATATATGATATATATATATATATATATATATATATATATATATATATATATATATATATATATATATATATATATATTAATCATAGCTGTAACAATTATGTATCAGTGTTAGTTTAATTGTAACGGAATAATAATGTTATAATTACTACAATCAAAATGTAATGGTCACTCCGAAATTTTAAAATAAGAAGTAATGTGCTTCAAATCGTATTTGATTATGACAGTTACTTTTCATCAGTGACAAAAATTTACGAATATTATTATGCATTAATTTGATTCTTATACCAAACGGAAATTAATCCTGAATTCTGGTGTCAGCTTGTGTTCATTTTTTTATCACGTTATTTTTACCACGGACTGAAACACAAGTTTGTCACCTCCTCCCGTACATTCAAATATTGTGTGATATTACTGCAACTTATAGTAATGAAGCCAAAATATGAACTGTTTTGTTTAAACTGTTTATCCTACATTTTCCCCATTGCTATTAGTACATTAATAACACAAAATTATAATAATAAATCCGGGTTGTAATGATATATATGTGTATATATAAATATGTATGGTGAAGAGTTTTTATATGGTTTAATTCTCATGTTATATAATATTTCATGAAACTGCGAAAAGGTTGTTAAAACATATCGTTTTTCTATAGTTGTTTCATCACATCAAGATATAGTTTAAATAATATATCTATGTTGTTATAATATTGTAGGTCCATTGAAAAATACTAGTTGTCATGTATTTATAGCTAATTGCGTAATTATAATGGGGTTGGAGTCACAATTAAAAAAAATGGGAAACAATCATTCCTGTAGCATAACACTGAGAACACATTTGAAATGTGGATACATAAATATATGCTATCAGTTTTTTTAAAACAACTGAGCTATCTAAAAAAAGAAGAGATAGTAAATGTAAAAAAAAGAAAACCTTTATTTTATAATTTATGGAATTTTATTTTATTTTTATACACTCGAGAACCCTTTTATTTTTATTAATTTTATGGAAGGTAGTTTAAAATATATCAAAATATTTGGACTTGATCCAAACAACATTTGTAATGGATATAGATAAATGGTTTAGAAGAAGCTAAGTTGAACTTTTGACCGCATTGTTTCATTAAAGTTTTACGTTAAACTGTAAAGTCAGTCGTTTTTACAATAGATACTACAATTCTTTCATGCTCCAGTTCTATTTCAATATATACCTGACCAAACCAACAATGTTTAGGAAAATCCGCAACAATCAAAGAACATATATTATAAAATTTATTTGGAATATGTTAAATATTCCACACACGCAGACTACTTTATATGTTTTACATTAAAGCAATTTATATTATTCTATTGCGTTATCTCGAATAGTTAGGTTGAAAGTTCTTTGTGGGTGATAATTATACATTATTGAATCTTTATACATTACTACTGCAATGGAGCCATTAATGATGTTAGAAACTCGGCTAAGGAATGGGGTTAATAAAGTTGAGAATTTACAGAATATAAAGCTGGTCGTACAACAATGTCATACTCATGGAGTAGTATAACCATGTAGGGTATAGATAAAACAAACAAAAAACGAAGCTTGTAAAGTTTAGATTAGCAATTTCTACCATACTCCTGGTAGGTGCTATCTCTAGGAAGGTGACTACAAAGAGAGGTAGTATGAAAAGGGAAAAAATTGGAATCTTAGGAGGCATAAAATAAAACACGACAAATAAATTATAAAGAAAAAACTTCGGTAAAATATTCAAATAAACTTTTTAAACTGCTCAGAGATTATTTAAAATATGATTATTATCTAAAATATTATGTTGTGATTTCTAAAATCTGATATTGTAGATCTTTTTTTTTTTTTTTTTTTTTTTTTTTTTTTTTTTTTTTTTTTTTACGGGTTGGAATTTTAGAACCAAAGAGTTTAACTGTAGTTGTTCCTATAGGAAGACGTGTCCTTGGTCCTGTGCTTTACTTGTTGTGCACTTGTGATATCGTACATGATAATAACACAATAGCAGCTACCTTTGTTGAAAACAACGTGGTCCCTAGCAAAAATTCTATAACAAAACTGTATAGTTTGATGAAAACAGTGTCAAGCTGGGCAAAATGTTGAAAATTGTAGCTGAATGAAACAAAAGCAGCAAATAAACATTTTACTTATAAGAAACATTTTATTTCTATCTCAGTAAATATTCGTATTTTATTATATTAAAATACAAGTATTTACAAGTGATCTTAGATCCGAAAATGAAGTGCAAGATGAATAAAAAATGTTGATGGACGCCACCAAAGCACTAATCCAGCACTTGCACACAGTGTAATACAAACAAACCTAAAATAATATTCAATAGTTAGATTCTTGAGCATTGTAGCAAATGTTTAATTGTATAGGTTTTTACAATTTATACGTAGTGTAACAGTTGTTACGGAACTGTATTGAATGTCATTATTGTGTATATCAGTATTCACTTGTCGACGGCTAAGCCCAAACAGGCCTCGAAGGTTTATATTTATTTATCAGTCGCCACTTACTTCACTCTTGTATTTTTTCGGTGCTGGTAGCCTATAAGTTGTAATGAAATCTTTCTTGCTGCGCTAATGTCGGTGACTACGTCCTAGAGAATCTCTTAACTGAATGTAGGATATATTTCGGAGGTCAGGGTTCGTTCATAACTTTTCTCTCTTTCATTGAATAGATCTGGGATTATACTCGTAACGAACCACGATGTCTTAAAATATATAAATATAAAATTATGTATAATTTAGTGCGTTATAACATAAAATATACAAACAAAATACAGTTGAACATGGCTGCCATTTAAGAACTTTAAAATTATTATATCTGAATTTCAATCGAATATTTTATGATCACAATATAGGCCCCTATACAAAATGTTGTGTCCTACCTTAATTTTTGTAGATAATTATTTATATACGTCTACCTATAGTTGTTAAAATTTTGTTTACTTGTTGATTAAAAGAAATAAGCTTAAATTTTTACTGTAAAATAAATCTACGAATTCCAGATGATAAATATTAACTCAACCCCTCTGTTGTGAAACACACCTATCTCTAAAGACTGTGTAATATTTAAATCATTGTTATATTTTTGTAGAATATTTAGTGCATTTTAAACTCTATGTAAATTATAAGGTAGAATTTAAAAAGTTACTAAAGTTACCTAATGAATTAAAATCTTTGAGAGAATATTTATTTTCCTATATTCTTATATCTTTTATATTTATTAACTCAGATAAGCTAGTGTCACTAACTTCCGGATTATAGAGAAACCTTCTCCAACCTTGTTTGTTATATTTTAAGATGGTTGAATAATTAAAATAGAATGTTCAGCAATAAATTATTGAATGGATTGACCTAAATTCATAAAAATTTGTATTGACAGTTTCATGGCTCTCGTCGTAGCTGATTAATGAAGTCTATAAGAAACAACTGTCCTATTTCACAATATATCTTAATTATTTCTGTGGTATATTTGTAATTTATAGACTCGAAGTTTCTGTTTATTTATATTTAATAGTTATGATGAATTTGTGTGTGAGTGTATGTGTGACTGTCTAAGGAAGTGTTGAGTTGAACTTATAATAAGAACTTATTGCCTCACAAATAATCTGAGAATAATCAGATAATTTTAAGAGATCAGTAATGCAAAGTTTATATTTATTTTATTCTTATTTTCGTAGGCAGTTATAAAAGATAGTTGAAAAGTGCTACAATAAGCAGTTTACTTCTACATGTAATAACATCTTGGCTGAATTGTGAAGAATTTGGCAGTCATTGTTACATTTGGAGCGGACGTAGGCAAAGTTCACATTATCTAATTAATGTCAAAAGTTAATTTTACAAGATTACTTAAATAAGACATCATTTAGTGTTATTTGTCAGATCTCTATTGCTTTAATTTTTATATAATAAATTCTAAACCACTCTTTTGCTTATTTTATGGGGGGGGGGGAAGAAACAAAATTTTATTTTATAAAACTTAACAAAAGCAAAATAAAATTCCCATACTTTATTTAAAACAATTGATGCTGTTTCTATATAATTTTTATTCTGAAAATAATTTAGTATGAAAATTAAGTTATCTCACCAGTGTTTTAAATTGCAAACGTTTTGGGAGGACTACAACAAGGAATAGTCTACTTAAATTTACGACTTAAGGGAACAAGCTAAACAGGAGGCTTTCTTAAAGTTGTCCCAAGTGAGCTATTCTCTGCTAAATGACTGAGTAACTCCACCCTTTTGACCTGTATAAATGTTCAATTGGAAATCTACTATCCTATTTTTAATGTTATCTTAATTGATGTACACATTCCCATAGTTTTAATAACATACAGTATAATTTATTTAATTGGATTTATTGTAGTTTTACTGGTCACATTTGTTAAATAAAATTTAGAATGTATTTTAAAACAATTAAATACATTATTATATTTCTTGTACATTTGAAGTAAAAATAAATAACTATTTCTTAAGATTAGTATAAAAAAAATCAAGAAAGGAAGTATCTACTAGTTAAATGCTTCAGAATATACTATTTAGAGTCATACAAAATATACAAAGTAATTTTTCATATATGTCTTACAATCTGTTAGAAATTGTGAATATGTGTGGCAGATGGAAGTAACTAATGAGAAAAGTAAAAAATTTAAAAAAACAAATGACGTATATTAACCACGGTCTATGTCAGGATTTGACAAACCACTATATATATATTAGGATTTGTTATATATAGGCCTAAAACAACACAGCGTATATATGTTCACCAAAGAATTCCTTTCCGCCTACTCAACTTGCATAGATGGAAATGGTTCCATCCGAAAGCTTATGGTCTGTATATTAATAATATATACAAAATATGAATGTGTGACATACTCACAAGGGCCTTTTTGCAGGATTTTGTAAATGTTTTTATTCGCCAACCCTATTTAATGGTTACTTAGGGTGTTCTACCGGACCGATCATAATGAAATTTATTTTAAATGAAAGAATATTTTGCAAAAGTATGAAATGTCAGTTTATTTCTTTTTTCACATTTCAAAAACATTTTTATAACACATATTAACAGTTCTATTACGGAATTTGTCACAAATCACACAACTGTCACTTATTTATTCATTTGTGTGTATTGGTTTTAATAACTTATTTTTGTATTCATTGTTACATTAGTTACTATGGTCATTTAATTTGTATTAAAAATTACAAAATAAAGTTATAACACTTTTAAAATTGTTTTATATTTTTCAATTAAAGGTCTTAAATGATTTCTTGTTTAATTATAAAATTAGTTAACATAATTCGCTGTTAATTATGGATTATTATTAGGTTGCTTTTGATAAATAAATTTGTATGTAAGATCACAAAATCACGGTAAAAGCATTTTCACCTATTTGTTTATCTATAGCTATCCTGTCTTTTTTTCACATAAGAACTCCTTCTCCGCGTCCACTTAACACATACGTATGGTGATTGCCTCATTGGAAAGCTTACAGAAATATTACACCCTTTTAATTTCTTACCTTATTAGTTTTTATAGATCGAGTGTTCTCTAAGAATGTGTGTTCGAGTGTAACTTCTTTGCATTTACATATATTACTAATCAAAGTCACAAATTTTAAAATATGTATATAATTTATGATAATATTGGTATCTAATATTGTTTATATTGTCATTAATGGCTTACTCCAGTACGACGATACAACCAAAACTAAATATCTTGTTTTTCTTCTTTTTTTATTTAACTTCATTATAAATAATATATTTATCTATTATTATATTCATTTCATTTTTTAGTTTATTGTTTTCTTTATTAAATGATATATTATATTTTTAAACCTATTAAAAACCCCCGAAAACTTGTTTGCCACAAGGAGTTAGGAGTTAGGAGTTAGGAGTTCTAGCCATTAGGTTAAACGTCACTACGTAATTTTGTTATATATTACATCATCATATAGTGGGTTCCATATTTAACCTTGAACATAAACATAATATTTACATAACTTTAGTGTTAAGACTAGTTTAAAAATAGACTAAGTGTTATTTTTACCAGATGAACCTACTTTCTAAATAATAGAAATATACCCAAACAGTTTTAAAGCGGGTTTAGTCATTATCAGGTTTTTATTTGATATTATCTTTTTTTTTTATAAATACATGTTTTAGTGCGTCAGAGAGACAACTAAAAAAGATAAGGCTCAAGTGTGTAAGCATTATAAAAATTAAAATATTATGTCATATATATTTAATTAATTTACAAAATAAACTTATTTAAGGTTTTAATGTACATTACAAATGAATTATTATTTTATATTTAAAGTTACTGCAATGTTCATAAGAGCGCATTGTGCTTTGGACCGACCGTATATGTTTATTCAAGAGACTAGAACCTCAATCGATGTAATCGTAGATTTCGCACACTCCAGGGAAATGTTTACTGAGTATTATTACATTACCTTGATTAGTATGAGAACCTTGATTGACTTTAGAGCCCTCGTGTCTCCTATATTGCATTATAACTTTACCAACGACAGTGAAATAAAATTTGCTTGAAAACTTAGAGGATGTTTTAATTCTAACAAGATTATAAATAAGCGAGATGTATCAGAATATACGTTGTTTTATATATTTATGTATAAGGCTGTGAATAAAAATAGTTTATATTAAAAGAAATTAAAAGTAATTTATAATAAAATTAATTGTTTATTGTATATAATTTTATTATGTAATATAGGCTATATAAATTACATTAGATATATAATATCTCTCTCACTCTCTCTCTCTCTCTCTCTCTCTCTCTCTCTCTCTCTCTCTCTCTCTCTCTCTCTCTCTCTCTCTCTCTCTCTCTCTCTCTCTCTCTCTTTGGGGTTAGGTGGTAGAGAGGACTATACAGTCCTAACCTCGCCCCTAAATAAAGGCAAATCAATTCAATTCAATTCAATTCTCTCTCTCTCTCTCTCTCTCTCTCTCTCTCTCTCTCTCTCTCTCTCTCTCTCTCTCTCTCTCTCTCTCTCTCTCTCTCTCTCTCTCTCTCTCTCTCTCTCTCTCTCTCTCTCTCTCTCTCTCTCTCTCTCTCTCTCTCTCTCTCTCTCTCTCTCTCTCTCTCTCTCTCTCTCTCTCTCTCTCTCTCTCTCTATATATATATATATATATATATATATATATATATATATATATATATATATACGAGTATATAAGGATATATATTTGTATATAAGGATGCAAAACTACTAAATTGTTACTTGATAGATATCGCACGTAACCTGTGTTAATGTTAGGTGTTTTGGACTAGGTAATACCTAAACTATGAAATAAACTTGTTAATACAAATGTAAATTTTGATACTTTAAAAATACAAAAACGAAAAAAAAAAAATCGACACTTGTCCTCAAACCCAAGGAATAATGTATTTTTGGAGTGGGAGTAGTGGTAGATTACAAGAGATTATTTTTAAATATTGGTTCAAGGATAATTTTAGAACCCACTATATGATTATATCATTGGTAACAAAATGTAAGTAGTGGCGTTTAACTCTATAGCTAGAATTCCTAACGAATGATCCTTGTGGAAAACACGTTTTTGGGGTTTTTTTAATAAATTTAAAAATATAATATATCATTTAATAAAACAATAATCAAACTGGAAAATTAAATTAATATAATAATAGATAAATATATTATTTATAATGTGGTTAAATAAAAAAAGAAGAAAAACAAGATATTTAATTGTGATTGTATCGTGGCACTGGAGTAATCTATAAATGACAATATAATCAATATCAGATACCCTTATTATCTCAAATTATATGCGTATTTTAAAATGTGTAAATTTTATTAATATTATAATTATGTAAATGCATAAAAATGCAGTATACGCTCGATTCTAAAACATTGCTATATGTGACATGGTAATAATGAAAAATATCGGAAATACATAAATATAATATAACTCTGCAATGTCGTATATTCAAATGATATTATAAAATATACAATAAAATGGTAATTCAGATTTTTCGCCATTTGGTTAAAAATAACAAAGTAATAAATGGATATTTTCACACTCTAAATTGGTGCCCTATGCTGTCATTTCTAATAAACTAGATATAGGTTATTTTTACGCATATTTATCATCACACTCAAAAACTATTAAGTTCAACTAATGTCATAGATACTAAAATACATTTTTCTTGTAAATATTAATAAAGCTTTTAAGACATACTATATAACACATTCGTGTGGTATTAGATAGTTATGTTTTCAAAAATGAAAAGAGTAATGATTTTCATTATAATGACGAAATTTTTCGTTTCAAATTATTGTACAATTTAAATATGTCTAAGATTAAAAAAGAAGTTTTTATGCAAAAATTATTATAACATGGTATAGGCTAGAGGTAGTGGTCATTGAGATTGAGGTCGAAAATACAAAACTCTAATTACATAAGACTTTATTTAAGGGATTTTTACTTTTAGAGTTCCTGCGATACTATATTACAAGGAAAACATACTAAAATGAAAGCTGTCATTAAATAAAAAAAACATATTCGTAATCACAAACTATACATAATAATTGTACAACAAAAGACGTAACATTGATGGTGGCTATAATTTATTTAACATGGAGTACTGTTTAAAACCTATCCGGGTGGTAACAAAGAATGTTTTTCTTCTTTTCCCTACGGTTGCGTGTTAGAAGTATCCTGAAAATTCCACAAAATTAATGTTATTGTTGTCTAATTGTATTTGTTTTACTTATGTCTCTTCACGTTTAACAAATTATAAAACTCTCTACTTATATTACTGTATAATCGAATTAGATCAAATAAGTATTCGGAAAGCAAGTAAAGTAATTATTTATTATGTAATTGCATATTATGTATATGTAAGAAATGGATACATTAACCCTTTGAGTGCCACAAGAAAATTTTCATAACTGGAAAATTCGGTAACACATCTAAAATGCACAGACTCACCCAAAAATGACACAGGTATAAATGGTTTTTTGGAGAACTTTGTTATAAACGACACAGATTAAATTGTATACAGGATATCTTAACAAATTTAGTGTCCAAATGTTCAGGGTTACCTAGGCTACAATTATATTTGTAAATAGGTCGGATTCTATACATATTAAAAAAATTATTTATTAAAAACCAACTTTAGATAATTTAGAAAAAAAAATTACGTTTTTTTTTTTTTTACCTCACAAACCAAAAATATTTTACCCGTGGGAAGTGTGCTATTTTCTATCTATATACTGTTCTCTATAAGTGACCAAATTTTTAAATTATTTGTTTGAAAACCAAACTCAAACAAAAAACTTTTATCTCAGAACTTTTAGCTCGAAAAAAATGAAATAATTAGTGTATTAACACCTAAAACTATATATAAAATAAATAATATAGCATCAATTTCCTTATCACAATGAATTTGAGAAGACTGTGAAGTAGAAATAACTATTTACAGTTTGTAATAAAATAACCTACACAACATAGTATTTACACTAAACACTGCAAATTTAAAAGAACTTTATTTACACTTGTGTTTTGGGAAACAAGGGCCATGGCAACCTTCATTACAAACAACACACACAGTTCTTGATCTCTTTCTATTGATTTTAAATGTTCTCTTGGCACAAACAAAACATGTTTTTTCCTGTTTTCCGGGTAGTTTTTCTATACCAGTTCTTCGATTGACATCACCTCCTCCTCGTTCCATATTCTGTCGATAATTATTCCACTCTGTAGTGATAGATGTTAACAACAAAATGATATCTAGATAGGGGCTTTTTGTTATGGCTAGTACAATTTTCTTTATATATTATATATAAATTTATTTGTTAAGTAAGCAAAGTTCATTGTTCAAATTATCTCAATCTAACTTGTATACATAATTGAAACATTATTGCATTGTTTCATCATTAAAACAGTTCACACTCTCTGTAAAACACACCTTTGATATCTTGTCCTTGTTTTACAAAGAACACGTGCACACAAACGTTGACTATTCAACTCAAACGTTCTACAAGTTAAAATATTCACTTTCAAACATCAAAAATGCTCAAATTCTGTTCACATATCCTAACAATTTATTTAATATCTGTTACGCACTGCTAAAGAAAAACGTTGTTATATTACTTTTCTATTGACTAGAACCAGATATACCGGTCCGCAACCGACGTGGAGTCGCCTCTAGCTTTCCATCCAGACTAACTGATTTCTCCCCTCAGCGGTTAGCGTCACACTTTATATTAATTCTAATTATATCAATACATAGAATAAATTACTCTGATCATCTACTATTTTCTCACATTATTTTCAAATTTAGTCCTTCTTAAGTTATTCAAAGAAATAAATTCATATTACGCTGCACTTGTTTAGAACACACCCTTCTCCCTCTAAAACATATCAATCACTTATGAGCCCAAAGATCCTCGCGCTCTATTCAAATTCAAAAACGTACACTTTTACACATTTACTTCGCAAAACAAAAATACGCTAATCGATTTAATTTATTTCAATTCTAAAAGGATAAATATGCATGTGGCGCAGCCATATTATATTGAATTAATTTAGAGGAATCCCCTTTTGGTTTTAGCTACGAACTTTGTGTGAACTAATTTTAACAACAATTCCATTCTTTAGAAATAAATAAATATGTCATTTATGTTTATTGTTAGAAATACATAATAATTACTTTTGCAGCGAGAACACGTTGTTATATAACGTTCAATATATCATAAAGAATGTGGTATTTTGTTAGAGTATAGTAGTTTTTAAAACGAACTAACTAACTATTCAACTCTAATGAACTACATTCGTGGAAACTTCAATAACCGAAAGATTTAAAACTCTATTTTCCACAAAAAGAAATCACATTATGTCTGTAACACAAATAAAAGACATAGTTTCAATGTCTATGTCATCATCCTCAGCTGCTAAATGTAGTGGACTGTTAGTTAGGTTTATATGCATGTAGCAGCTGAGAATGATGACTTAGTCATTGAAAAGTTTTCTTTTATTTGTGTTACACATAAAAGTATTTTTGTGGAAAAATGTGATTTAGTTCGTTTGATTATCTAACTATTCTGAACTCATAACTCCTTGCACTTAACCTTTTTCTGTGTATAAGAAACTCGACCATTTTAAATTAAAACAAATAAATATTGATTTCAAAAGTCTTGATTATGTGAATCTAAACTTTGAGCTAAACTAAATCTTTAAAAGCGCGACATATCTGCAATATCTTTTCTAAATAAAGTTGGAACACAAAATATTTTCTATACTTATGGATGATTCAGATACAAATTCACCTATTATAACATAAACTAATGAAATTTCTAATGAAGCTTGTAAATTTTGATTGGAAAAACACCTCTCTTCATGATTTTGACACATCATCCTTGCACCAAGTAACATGTCTATTGCAAAAAGTGGATGGATTCGGGATTGGCAAGTTGCACATCTTTTACATAATAAGTTAATCAAATGATAATTAATCGCTAGCCATAATATTATATTGTAATCCTGTAACAAATAAGAGTGATGGTGTTACTGAAAGATTTATAATAACGGAACTAAACGTTAAGGTAGTGCCTCAATCCGATTTCACCAAAACCTACTCCTTCAGTATCCTTCAGTCTTAATAAACCTACTAACCGATAACAACATGGCGTTATTAAATGTGATTGACATAAATAATTGTCTAAATCTAAGAAGCTAAACTAAGTTATTATTTATCCTAAACTTAAATAACATCAATAACAAACACAAATTTGTACGTCTGCGATAAGGAAGGTTCGTAGTCGATGTTCAGATCGAAAAGTATTATTATATGTTTAAGGATACATTTAATTCCGATACGCCCCTGGGGGACTATTAAATGGAGAATAGCAATAATAATTTCATACGCGTGTTTCAGTTGACTATAATAATTTCTTGGAACTCTGCGAGGTTGGTGAAAAGTGCACCCCTGCTGCTGCAATAATTCACTAACTCACCAATATAATGCAAATATATATTATCTCAACGAATATAGCAACAATTCACTTAGAGTGAATTATCAATAGATTCCCTTGACTACCTACTATTATTTTAACTTATCAACAATCCATTTAAACTAACATATCTACATAAACACTCGTATACTAATAAATTCTCGCTAATTGTTACAGATAAGACGTGCGTTTGAATTTCATTATTAACTCATTTCTAACTTTAAAATTTTAAGTTTTAAAATTTGTCTTTTAGTCAAAGCACAATATAATACCTCTTATATACATGCTTTAAATAAAGATTAGACTACGCTAAAATTGTTAGAACTGAATTTAACACTATTTGGTTTAAATAATATTTAATAAATATCTCAATTAATGTCATTAGTCTGGCTGTCGCAAATCGTTGTCCTTGCGAACTTTCTATTCCATACGGACCAATATTTACGAGTTTTGTTTTATTATTTTCCAAACATAACTGTGTTATCTACTGCTGCTAAAACCAATGATCCCCTAAAAGGACTATTTGTTCCACTTTACCTTGTATTTCTCACATTCTATATTGTATCAATAGTCTTTTGTTCAACTTGAAGTACTGTCAGGTTTTTCAACCGTTTTTCTGATATTTAATTTTAAAAGAGACGACCGACATTTTTTATATAAAACTATCTATTTCATACACAACGTTGCCCAGGTGTAAGTGTTTTTCATAAATTAATGATATCCCTGCAGGAACTGCCAGAAGACAATCATGTCATTTTGCGTAAACTCCACTACGGGCAATAATTTTAATCTCTGTATTGTACGTAATATGTTCAAATAATTTTACCAATGGTTGTAAAGAAACAGTTTGTAGGTTCTAAAAAGGTTTCATGTTCGGAATAGAGAATAATTGTACAAAATATCTTTGAAAGTTAGCAATTCTCTGAAAAATTGCTGGGAAATGTGATTTATTTAGTATATTAAATTTAACGGAGGAAAAGTACTTTGTTCCATTTTTACATTTACATAAATTTTGGTTTTTGAATTCCAGAACTTTTACCACTGAATGTATTATACAGAACAACATATAATTCCCTCATATAGTTATAAGGAAAGGGTAGGTTGATTTTGGGATATATTACTCCGTAATAGGATGTTTATGGTTCATTTAACCTTTTTATTTGAGTGTCTGAACCAGAGTTTGTTTTCACAAAATGATGAAGATGTCTTACAACGATCCCTTGAACATAGAGAAAGTTGTTTTAATTCATCAGCGGTGATTTTATGAAAATTATACATACTTGTTATTTTTATGCCTGTTATCATTAAGATTTTTAACTGATAAAAATTAAAAATTATTATAAAAAATACAGCAGAAATATGCATATATCGAATGAATCCTTCTTTTTATGTTGTAGAGGAGGACATTCAATATAACCAAGCACTGAGTAACAACATTAATAATATTGTGAATATATCTATTACTTACTTATTTCTTTCAACACAAAATTTTCTCTAAATTGTGTCTATATGAACGAAATAAATAGAAACACTAGGAAAAGTTAAGATTTAGTAAGTATCAAACCACATATAACGTTCATGTAACATTTATATATTCATAAAAAAGAAAAACACCTCATTTAACCTTGATGTAACTTTTGTATATTCAGCAATAGGAATAAAACCTATAGGAATGTAAAGTGTATATATTAATTAATACACAGTAGAGTACAATATAAAAAATATGTTCACAGTTAGACCACGATTGGTTTAGATAAATTGGGTTGTTTCAATTAAACAGTTACCATTTCAGATTTATATAATATCAATGAACACAAGTAATTGAGCTCTGATCAATACTCCACCCATAGAATTATCTATTTATGATATTGATCAGGGCTCAAGTCGCTTAACTCTACCGTTCAGGTGACTATAATAATATATTGCTTAAATAAATTTGATAAATATGTTATTACATAAGTAGAAAAACTTTCTATTCTCCCTTTTATTGAAAATATATTATTATAAAAACATAATTGATTCACAAACTGCATATAATAACTTACAAGTATACATTTTCATATTGGATGAAGAATTATCTTAGTAATGACTACATGGGAGTTGGCAGTTCGATAATTGTTTAGTTCAACTATCTGCAAGTGAAATATAGATTTTTCTCTAGTTGGGTTTCGGATGAAGATTGAGGTATCAACTTGTTTCCTAATTCGTTTTGTTGGATTATTTTAAATTACCTAAGCCATATTATTTTTTAATCATATTTGACAAATTAAAATAATTGTTTAACTGTTATTGCGTTTAGTCAAAAAAAAAAGTACAAAAAGTAGTAAAAATATCAAAATGAGATACATATTTATTGTGATAATAATGTCTGTTTAAAAACACAAAATCGTAAGAAGATGAAAACAGCAAGTCAATCAAGAAATAAATTGTATTGTTGTAAACGATGAGGTCATTCGAATTTATAAGGTGATGTATAACGTTGTAGATTATAAATCACTATAATGAGGAAGGAACCCAAGTTGTCCGGTGACCTTTCTATTGAAGTATTGACTGTGTAACTAGCTTGGCATCATTATTCATCTTGCATTGATAACCAGACATGTCCGTGTTTGTCTCGTATGCATATCTGATATATACTCAATCATTTGTACAACACTATTAATAACAGATTTATTGTGATTTTAATTTGATTTAAATGTTTACTTGCGTTGAGTAATTGGAATATGTTTCACAAAATGTAGGCCATTAGTACGTGTTGTGATAAATAGGATCGTTTATCAGAAACATAAGATTACATAGTTAAATTAAAAATAAAGTTTAACAAAAAGAAGAAATTAAAGTCAAAAAAATAATCAGAAATAAAACTACATATCTAGAAATAATCGGTTCCTAAGAATTATCTTCTTTACAATGAAATAAGTGGTTCTAAAAATCTTTTTTTTTTTTTTTTTTTTTTTTTTTTCAAAGTTGTCACTAAAGTTACTAAGACATAATAAGTTTTATAAATAATTACCATATTTACCAAAGATTCGTCGTTCATATTTGCTTACTACAGATCTTGTCCGAAAAATGACATACAAACCCATATATGTGTACATTAAATCAAAATAGCTTGAAACAAATACATATATACATTATACGTTTAAACAAATTAACATATATTTTACAATATCGTAATTCATTAAAATCTAAATTTATAAAAAAAGTAAAAACATAACTTGAACGTATACATCTTTATTTTTACTAGTTTTAGTTGTTTTTTTTTCGAATAGCACATATTTAACCCACTAAGTACCAATTAGACAAGTTGGTCCAGTTTAGGCTAATTGGTGTGAAAGACCATGTTTATTACGAAGGGGTAATATAATATAGTTAATTAATCTAAGACATTGAATCAATGGCCGATTCACAAATAATATGAAAAATATCGTGCTATATGGACCTCTTTTTTATTAACAGACAGGGAATTTCAAATTCTATTTTATACCAACTTAGAATTTTTATTATATTCAATATGAACCGAAAATACCAGTACTATTGCCAACTTAACATAGTGATAGAATGATGTGTACTGTAATAAGAAGAGATGATTAATGACATCATTCTTTAGGATCTATAAGTATCTGAGTATAAAAACATTCTTGTTTTTGGGGGGTTAATTTTGGTTGAATGATATATAATAATTCGATTCATGACAACGACATTCAAAAATATTCACATCCATGAAGTAGTTATCGGAATACAATTTTACCATTGACAATTTAATATAGTTAGAAACTACTATAATAATTCATTGGTTTAAGACAATCATATTTATATTTTTTTGTTATTCAATTAAACTTCAGATTCAGTGATGATCATATTATAAATACTCATTGTGTTATAAAAATAGTATATTAATAGAAAATGAAAAATGTAGACTAATTAGTGAATGACGAAACCAAGGTCAGCGTAATATTAAACTAGGTTGGGATTTAATAACAAAAAGGGCTATATGCATAATTGATATCATAATGATTTTTTTATTAGTTTTTTATTATTATTATTTTTTTATGAAAACAAAAATTTAATGAGATATTTTTTTTGAAAAATTGCAATTAAGAAATATACAATATTCTATAGAAATTTAATTTATGTGTGATCAATAATTAGAATTTAAATGCACATTTTATTTTTTATCAAGCATATAACCAGGGGAAATAACATCCTAACATATATGTACATTTTTTCATTCTTACTTACATCATTATAGTTTTGTAAATTGTACCTAACATTGCCTGAATTGTGTTACAAAGTTAGAGACCCATAATATTTACTTTATTGATGTAAAAAAGTATTATCTAAACTTTAAATTTCTCACTAGTGTCTATTCAAATGTAAGTTCTCACAAAATATGTACTCAATGTTGTATTTATATATAAGATTTCTTATCTAAAAAAAAAAAAATAAAGTAAAATAACTTTTTAAAAAATTATTAAATATATAAAACCATCTACGTAAGAAAGTACAACATATAAATTTAATAAAAACATAATAATATAATTATACGACATAATTATACGTGTATAATATATGTCGTCTAAAAATAAAATCATCAAGGAAATTTGTTAAGTATGACACATAAAACATTTATATTCATTTTAAAAAGAAGAAACGAGATAACTTCTTGATAAAGGTAAAAATGCATATCGAAATATATACACCTGTTTATGCTGAGTAGCTGTAAAGTACGAAAAGGCTTTAAAGAAATGTATTGTTATTTTTCCTTTAATCACAAAATTGTTACTTTATTTATGAGTTGTAAATAACTATTTAAATACAAAATAGTTTTCTAAAAACCATGTTGTGAAACTGGCTAAAGAGTATAAAATAATGTCTCGTAGCACCATACAGATTTATATTCAAAAACTGGATCTTAACTTCAGTTGTGAAGTTTCTCAATCGAAACTCACAATTTTTCGATTGAGAATTTTTAATAACAATGAAAATACTTGTAAGAATTCAAACAAAAAAAGCGGGGGGGATGCAATAGATAACAGAATGTTAACTCCATCGATTGAATTAGAAGCTCCTTGACCTCCATTAGGAATTTTGAGGGTATTCTCAACAACGACAGCTCCTCCCCTACCTGCCTTACTATTGATTATTGCATGCCATAGTGCCTGCAACTTTTATTATATCTAGTTCTTATAAATCTCTGAGTCAGGTTCATTAACTCTGATACCATCTATTAAACGTCAGGCCTCTTTTAACGCGGAATCCGCCACTTTAAATTTTAATAAGTCTCTTTAACTTTAAGGGCAAAAATTATGTTTGCATTTTTCAGTATAAATTAGAAAAACCTTTAAATCAGTATCTTTAGTTTGTATTAAATCTCATCTCCTATATTTGATTAAGGTTTAGTTAAAATGGTGATTCCAATAATAATTGTAAATATTTAAACACAATAGGTAAACCAGTGTCTCTAAGTACCAGACAAATTTACCAGACATTATGAATATTAACTAGTTCTTTTATCTTGTAAACCCCCTCCAGGAAATCTTATATTAAATGGTAATTATAATGCCTTGATCAATCTAAACAAAACCTAAACACCTTGGTTGACTTTATAATCTTTCTACCTCACAATTTAAATTCAAACTTTATCAACAACAGGCGAACCTTAAAGTTAGGCGGGGATAAAAAGAGGACGATGCAAAACTAATAAGGTTTTAATTAAAAATGTAACTTCAGAGTTTACGTTACTATGGTTACTATGGATACGTAACAAATATTCTTGAAAATAAGAAGACGAGTTCTTAATATACGTTTCTCAAATTATTTGTTTATATTTTATTAGTGTAACATTGACGATATGACATCAAGTTGCTTAACACTTGCATAACAACATGCAAAATAACAGCAAGATAAATAACAAATAATAATAATTTAATAAATATTTCGTTTAGTGGTTAAAATAAATAGTCATGGTTATATAATAGACCAATTTACACTCGTTTTGTATTTGTATTTATGTATTAGTGATTTTGTATGTGTTTTAAACGGTTGAACTTAACTATTATTTTGGAAAAACATCATTGTGTTTAAAATTATATAATACTGACAAAGTGGAGGTGGCCACCTAATATGTATCAAATGTCCGATGATGACGCAAGGCGAAACAATTGTAGCTTATTTAGATTATTATAATATTTTGAAACTTAAAGCTTTATTGCTTTATTTTATCCAAAATATTTATATTGGTATATATATATATATATATATATATATATATATATATATATATATAACATGGTTTTGGAGATGGAGACACTCACTATCACTTTATTAAAAGAGAATCAATGACCATAATACAGTGACTACGTATAGCCCTTTTATAGCTTGTCCACTATAAGTGAGTTTTTGAGGGCTACACACTTAGTAGGGACTCTATGTACTTTATATAGTAGTGTTCAATATTATGGAACTTATTCAAACCCCTTATGTTTCAGTAGTTTTAGAAATTTTAGAATAATATATTTGAAAATTCAAAAGTAGAAACATCAATTACTTTTGTTCCCACTTTAATATAATAGACATAAATTCATCCTTTTTTTTTTTTTTTTTTAAGTTGTTGGAAAATAGGGATTTTTCTTTTATCAATATAATTTATTAATTTAAAACATTTTTATATAAATATATAATTAATACAGACGTTCCTCTTATTAAAGTAAGTATGAAATGTTAAGTGTTAATTCAAAGGAGATAGTCACCTAAAAGTTATGAAAAAACCTGATGGGAGAGGAACGATAGATCTTCAACTCAAAAATAACACTAGGTAACTAAGTATTGCTTTATTTTTCGCCATTGTTTTGTGTTAGTGCATAGTTCTCTTCATCTATGGTTTTCCTGATCACTTTTACTGATAACAATCTTACTGATATTTACTACTTCAGCCTCAATTATAAACTTGGATTTCTATTCATGTATCTAGTTTAATTATAGTTTCTAGCTTAGTAAAAACCAACTACGACCTATTTAATGTTTCACTGTAATAAAAGTTCTTACTTTATAGAAGGAGTTTATTCACAATCTGTAAACTTCGTTAATTAATTGTATATACAAAGATTATAGTAAATGCCTTAGTAAACCACATCAATAATAAATTCCAATAAGTAATTGATTAAAATCCAGTTAATATTGATGTGGGCGAAGTTCATTTTTAGTTTTTGTTTATCCAATCATTCATAACTGTAATTTTCTTTTACTGGCGATTTCAAGCAATGATAATAATTAATAATATTCTTTATTAACAAAATAAAAAACCGAATGTTGTAAATCGGTAAAGTAATTTTTAGGTCACTCCTCTCTCTCTCTCTCTCTCTCTCTCTCTCTCTCTCTCTCTCTCTCTCTCTCTCTCTCTCTCTCTCTCTCTCTCTCTCTCTCTCTCTCTCTCTCTCTCTCTCTCTCTCTCTCTCTCTCTCTCTCTCTCTCTCTCTCTCTCTCTCTCTCTCTCTCTCTCTCTCTCTCTCTCTCTCTCTCCCTCTCTCTCCCTCTCTCTCTCTCTCTCTCTCTCTCTCTCTCTCTCTCTCTCTCTCTCTCTCTCTCTCTCTCTCTCTCTCTCTCTCTCTCTCTCTCTCTCTCTCTCTCTCTCTCATTCTGTATATATATATGACCTATTTGGTCCATCAATTATGGTGAAATTTAATATCTTAGGGGTTGCGATAGTTTATATATAATATATTGTTGGGTGTGACAGCTATACAAGTTGACAAGGTCTACACTTAGCACAAGTAACGTGTAAATATTATGTAATATTAGTGTTTTGTTTTTATGGCAATGTAGTATTTGGCCATAATCTGTAAAATGTTTTTCATTAATGTTATAGAAATTAGAAACATATTAACCTGTCCGTGCGACAAGGTCCAGTTTTAACTACACCATTTGGCAAGTCATCTGTAATTATGTACATTTAACTTCAACCCTTTTCTAAAACGTGTGAACTAAAAAGTTTTTACTTTACAATAATGTGTAAACATATTTTCTCACTGTTACATTTTTTATGTCTACTTTAATAAGAGGTAAAGCACGTACGAGTTTTATACGGATAGTAAATTTGGAATAAAAAAATTATCACTCATCATTTACCAGATTATATTTGTTTACGTGTTGAGTAGAATATAACGTAACTTGTACAATAATCAACGTAAAAAAACAGTAAAACAAAAGAGTAGTTTGATATTTTACGTTCCTAATTCGCCCAACAGACACTAAAGTCACCAGTTATACAGTTTTTTTTTGCAGTTAAAGTCGCCATTATTTCAGATTTATATAATATGTCTGTAGTCACAACAGAAAATTTAATAATATTATATTCTTTTAATGAATTTATTAAAACGTCCAATAAATAATGTTTTTGTTTACAGTATTTATTTAGGTGATCTACTGAATAAAAAAACATTAATTATTTTAAAGGTAATATATGCCTATGGATTATATTTATAAAATTTTTAATTGGGTATTATATATTAATTGATGTGATAAAAGAGTTAATTATTTTCCATAAATTACTATTTTTTCCTTTTACATATTATAATAATAAATGGCGGTTTTTATATACAAATAATACTTTTTTTATTTAAAATAGCTCACTTCTTGATTTCTTTAGAGATGTATATTGTGAATATAAAAACAAAATTAATAAGAATATCACAAATTTAAATAAATAAATATTTTATAATAAAATTATAGTGGTTTACAAAGTTCATTATAAAAGGGATAAAATATTTTATGAATGTACAAACGATATATAGTTGCTCCTGAAGGTTTGAACGATTATACCAATATTATTGTCCATTCGAGAAAGATGAGTTTAGGAAGCAGCTGAGGTGGCGGTGATGGGAGTTAGTCCATTTATTACCCTTCTGAGGGCATTTTCCCATAGTTACTAAAAACATTACTATAACCAAATTATTTTTTATTTTGTATTTTAAAATTTATTTGATGTGTTCTCTAATTAAGAAATCCAATATTTCTATCTACAATACTTAAATATTACCTATACAAATAATCATATGTTCGGTATTATCTTTGGGAGTTCTTAACAGCGACTATTTTATGCCGTATACCCCATACTAACTCTCTCATTATCTCTCCCCATATATACCATACTAATACCTTATTTTCCGTAAATATTGTATTATAAGAAGCTTAAGATAATGGCTTACATGAAAAAATAAAAAATCTCTATTATATTTGTCTTTTCCACAAAAACCCTATTGTGTGTATAATTCTTCTTATTAACGCTAACATATAAAGGATTTGATCAAACCAGTATACTGAAAATAGATAAAATAAAATGACTCGCCAGAAGATGTTGTAAAATAATTGTTGAACCCACTCGACGTTAGTTATTGAAAATTCAGTAGGTATCACGTAAAAAATAAATTTATTACAAATTTAAATTTTAGTATTTTTACAAATTCACGACTAAACCATTTTGTAATATTTAACATCACACTGACTTGCCACGAAAGTTTTTTTCTTTCTTTTAACGCTAAGCAAATCAACCACACTTAATCACTTTTCAATTGGTAATACGTTACTGAAGTAATACTTTTATTTTTATTAGGAATTTTAAAATATATAAATTCTACTGCATATAAAATAAACAGGAGCAAAAATAAAATTCGGCAATAGTATCCCAAGGAAAATAAAATGTGGTTTACCATAACAATAAACTTCCTCAACATAATCGGTTTCTTAACACGTTTAGCATTTAATTTTAATATAATAATTTTAAAGCCAATCTTTAGGCTTCAATTGTGAGACAATAAATTATTTGACTTTTAGAAATCTAGTTCTATATTAGCTTGTACAAATGTTTTTCTTTATTTCTCTTTAATAATCGTATTATTTTTTCTCACATTCATTTAATATTTACTTAAAACAACTATATCATCAACGAATATTTGGCATAATATCGAATGACGCAAACTTATCTTCTGACTGTTTAAGTAAGAACATATAGACCTTCTTATCTAGACTTTCCTAAAAACATACATTTACATCGTTATAAGCCATAATAGAGTTATTTCCGAAATAAATTCAAGAAGGAAGTACCACTGATGTTATCCGGTGATGTTTCCGGGCGAGACAGACATTTTTGTACACTTCGAGGCTTGCACTCAGAGCTTTCTTCTACTCACTCCGAGCCTTGCACTCTGAGTTTTCTTCTACTCATTCCGAGCTTTGCTCTTAGCGCATTTTTCTACTCCTAACGTATCGAACAAACCACAGCTCGCCAATAGGCTCTATTATGGCACTTAATAGTTCATATTTGGATATATAAAATAACTGAATATATTTCTTAGTTGTAGATGTACGTGGAGGAAACCAAGACGTCTGTTGGTATGTCTTGCACAGTGTGTTTAATTTTCCTTAAAAACTCAAAATGGTGGATTTCTGGGAAACTACACAATTGAAGTGATATGTATACAGAGACTTTTCTTAGTTTTGTTGTGGGAAACCACCTTCTAAAGTTTAGTTTCGTATTTTGTTTTGTTACATTCTGTGTGTACGATTTATACTAAGTCTAAATGACGTAATACAGATTAACCATTAATCTAAATAACTAATCACGGAGCACACTCTCATAAAATGCTTTGATATCCACGAAGTCTCAACATTGAATTTCGTTGATTTCTACAATATGTCCTCAAAGTAAACATATAAGTACCGCTCTACTTCTTCTTCAGCATAGTTTTAGTTTGTAATTATAGACCACAACTTATTTGCTGTATGCAGAAATAAGTGTCTTTAAACACATCATCCTTCTAGAAATATTATCATGTCCACCATTCTTCAGACATACATCCCATATCTTTAAATAATCACGCCACCTAATTATAAGTTCTGATTCTCCTAATCGCAAGCGCGTTCCATGTAGGGTTAAAAGCCCAGGAGCTGTGTTATTTATGTAGGCCTAATTGCACAATAGCATTTAACAAACCATACACAAAGATTATGATAAATTATTCATTTCAAAACTTTAATTCGTTTTCTGTTTACTCTTGAAAAGGTACTCAATCTACTAATAACCCCAGTATACCATAAATCAGTTGAGGAAATGGATAATAATTGTCTGCAACACATATATTTACAAAACAAATTTACACTACCTACAAAAGACATACAAAGTATCTCAAAAAAATCAAAATAATTTCGGCGGGAACACATGTATGAAGTAAGAAACCTACCTATGCGTACGGTTTCGTACCTATATGTACAGTACCTCGCAACTGCCACATAAATATAGGAACAATGCTAGATTTAACCTCTTGAGCAAGTATATATTATACGTAGCCAGACCTAATAGGGGACAAAGGTGTGGGAAGGTAACTTACTACACCTAATAAAGACAGAAATAGACTGACCTAATAAATATCATGTTCAATAAATAATATCACCTTCAGCCCTACAGCGTCTAACATAAACATCGAGTGATGACTCACGTAGTCTTGAGGACTAAAGTACACATACACGGTAACCGTAATAACACTGGATTCCATATGTCTAAAAGTGTCATTTTCTACCATATTAATCGATTTTGAGACTTTAAACGTGTCTACCATTGTTAAAAAAGATCTGATTTATGACAAACAAGGTATATGAAATGATATTTATTGCTCCTTATCTTTATACATACAAGTATATATACAACCTTACATATAAGGGAAACAATAATAACATCCCTAGGTTAAAACCTGTTTGGGATGTATATAAATGTATATTGATGTCAATGAAATGATTTGATGACTTAGATGAGACTATTGAGCGGAAAAAGTTTAAAATACAACTACATACGTAAACGAAATTTTTGTGATATCTTGTGTTCGAGTTTTATTCTATCTAATATCATCTCACAAGTCAAGCTCAAATTTTATTTAATTACAGAGTTTAGTTTACTCTTTTAAAATTACATAATATTTACTAAATTACATACTACACAATAATATTTATATAGGTAATCACATTTACTATTGTAGTTATTATTTTTAACCACACTGTAATGATATATATTTAGAACAGTTGTTACCAACCTGTTGGTGATTTGGGTTATCAGAAGGGGGGGGGGATAAATAAGATGAAGGGAGATTTGGGGCGATGAGTATTCAATAGCACGAGTCACTGGCTATTCTCAACCTGCGAGATCACTGCACACACCCCTCTCCACAGTCCCCACATTTTGTTGCTCAGCGTGACTCACTGGTGACTCACCCCCTCCTCCTCTTGCCTTCACAACAGACTTGCTATTGACCTACATTCGTCTTCAGTCTTCATTAGCCTTTGTGTGCCTCACCATCAGTTTTTGTGCGAGTTGTTTTCTGTTTTTGTGCGTTTGTTTTGAAGTGTAGAAGTTGATTCTGTTCTATCGCGTCACCGCAAAATGTGATCTTTTCACATTGTCTTATGTGAGACAAAATATTTACTAGTAATGAAGCCATGAAGCCTTTGCGAATTAAAGATCATTTATCAAGAGTACACACTGATAAAGTAAGTAAAGAACTTAGTTATATTAAACACCTCAAAACTAAAATTGATAAACGACCTAATATTAATGAATTTATAAAAAAGATAATTCCCTAAATGATCAGCTTGTTTAGACAACTTTGAAATGAAAATGGTGAGGAATTCGACCGCTTGCTGTAAGTATATCTGTGAGGTGGCTTTCCAAAGGAAACTGTTTACGCCTTTCTTCGAATTATTTGACACGGTTACTGAGTTTCTCTACAAGACTTATCCTGTTTTAAGTGAGAATTTGAAGCAACACAATTTTGATCTTGCGTAACTTACAGATATTTTTTGAAAAGATGAACGAAGTGAATATGAGGCTTCAAGGAAACAAGATGAACCTTAAGAAGGTTAAAGGTATTATTTCATCATTCATCGCCAGTTTGATATTCACACGTAAAGAACTGATTCAGTTTCCCGCCATTAAAAAATGTTCAGTGTCAGATAACGAGACTGTTGAACTCCCAGAAGACAATATCCTAATTTTTACTGATGACCTTTACCAGCTAAAAACTGACATAGAATCAAGATTTGAAGATTTGACCAAGTTACAAATTCCCGATTGGATTCTAGATCAATTCTCGTTTGAAACTGTAGATAAGAATAATAACTCTTTGCAGGCGGAGTTTCTAGATCTCAAGAATGACGGATAGCTGAAAATCATTTTCAAGCAAAGCGGTTACGAGTTAGCCAGGGTAAAACTATAAAATTCTTATCCACGACTGTGGGGAAAAACCAAACTACTTCCCATCTCGTTCCCGTCAACATATTTTGTTAAAAAAGGATTTAGTTCTGTTGTCCAGCTCCTCACAAAACAAAGAAATAAGTTGGACATTTTATTATTTGGTATTATTGGACAAAACGCATTTTTGGACCAACCAGGTGTATAATATTAGAATGTATCAATGTATGTAGGTTTTATGACAAAATATGATTTTGAGTGACAAATTGCTAAATATTTGTATATTGAAATACAATTCAAATATTTTACTGGTATGTGTTATTCAATTATTAAAATCTATAAAATGAACCAATATAAAAACCAATAATAATAATTTGAATTTTCCTATAATCACAATAACTGGAACTTAATAAAACACAATTATCTGATTATTTGTTCTTTATTTTAGTAATGGATATGTAAGGTTAGATTTAGTTTATAAGCAAGACAATCCGATGATGATAACCATGTTAACGAAATGTAATTCAGGGCATTAAGTGGATATAATTAATAAAGAACAAATAATCAGATAATTGTGTGTTATTAAGTTCCAGTGATTGTGGTTAGGGGCAAATTCAAATTATTATTGTGAATTTCACCAAAGTGCTCAACAAGATTGTATCATAAAAACCAATAACTTAATTTAAATCTAATATTTAATATAATCACTCATTTAAAATAAATTTACCTTCTTATTTCATCTGATGGTTGAGATAAAGGTTGTTATTATTAAACTTGGAATAGGTAATTTGTTTTAATGTAATTGCCCTTGTTTGTTATAGAGACTTTGTTTAACCTATTTTAAATTGGAACAGTCTTGTTAAATTGTAATTCATAATCACAATAAAATCGACACTTGGCGTAAAGTGAAGTTTGTCGTTTAGTACAATTGACCTTAATGGATCCAATAACGTTTTTGTTATCGTGTATGCTTGATAGAGTCCATTTGCTGTTAATTGTGACCTCTATTAATTGAGTGTACCACCACTTTGCCAGGGCACGTGGTAGAAATTACCAGAACAAACATTTAACACAATTATATTCAAGTATAATCAACTCGGTAAGTTTGAGAAATGGTGCTGAACTCTCAAACAAGAAACACAAATATGTACATGATCTGAGCAGGTAAAATGTTTATTATATCGTAGTGAAATTTCTATTGTATTTATATAATATATCGTTTAAACGAACTTGATTATCACGCTTTCTTTTTATTACCACTATACATTACCCTGAAGGTTTGCATTATCCTTATTTATCTTATTATTCTGCGAAGAAATTATAACATGTGATTCAAGTAAAATACAACCTAAAACAATAGGTTGTTCTTAATTTCTGAGTACCTGCTTCTTTACACGATAACACTGACTTGTTAATCATAAAATTTTCGAAATCCTATTTAAAATCTATTATTTCTTACTGTCTCTAAACAAAATTTAATCACAATTTAAATATCGAATCATGAATTGGAATGTGTCAAAAGGTTTTATTCTTCTAAAATCAGAAGTTTTACTGTCTATGTATATTTTAAAAACAAAATTTCGATGCTTGAAATAGTTAGTTAATTTGACTGAAAAAAAACTCTTTTTACTGCTCAACATATACAAAAAATGCTACAAATTTTAGTAAATTATTTAAGAATGATCCTACATTTATGTTGCAAAGATGGTGTAATTAAATTAAAATTTATTTTACGGTTTACAGAAAAAAATATTTCGGCTTGTGTTCCTTAATGAGTTAGGTTTTAAAATTATATCTATTCACGTTCACTGTCTTGATTAGCCTTTATTTCCCACTCCCAATTTAAATTTTAGTTAACTTCTCTAATTATTATTTTTTTAAATCTGGAACTAAGAATATTGATTTTGGCTATTCAAATAATAGGATGGGAGTAATTTCAATTATTCATAATATTGACATTCCTTTTCTAAACAATGTGTTTAGATTCTTCTTTTTGTTCATATTGGGATATGTAACATTTTCTACAGTTGTTAAAGATATTTATAAAATAAATGTTTTTAAAATACTATCACAACATCAAATTGTTTTCATATGCTATACTAACTAAAATAAATTATAGGTATATATATATACAATAAAGTATGTAATCTTTTAAAACATATTGAATTTCTTAATAAAACAACTTCTCTCTTTTAATTCCTTGCTTAACAATTGCATCTTGTAATCTGACTTCCATTTTTATGACAATGAAGTTCTTTGAACATGGCTGTATAGCATACCAGCTAGATATAAATTATAAGTTACAACATGGTGCCCAATCGAACTATTTTATTTTTATTTTTTTTTATAAAAAACCCACAATTGTGATCCCAGTAAACTAATTTTCTACATTATTTATGATTATTATTGTATTTCGAAGGAGCCTGTATCTGCAGGAAGTAAATGATTTATTTGAGGAGTTTCCATTTCGATTGTTTACTACCAATAGAAAATGCTACTATTTTATTTATCAAATATAGTTTGGTAAATTATTGGTTATTTTTATTCAACTATTACTAGGAATTTAATTATGCATTTGTTTTATATTATCCTAACATATTATTAACTTATTTCATTTGATTTCTAGCCAAATGTTACCAATTAATCTTTGGTTTGGCCTAGTTTAATTTTTTTTTATGTTATCAATTTTAGATTATTCTATTTACTTCTCTGTTTTACTACTACCATAATTTGTTAGAAGTTATTCGTCCAATAATTGTCTTGTATCGCCCTGTATACTAGTACTGTCAACAAAGGAAATTACCTCAGATTCCCCCAAATAATTCAACTGTTAAAAACTATAAATGTTTTGTTAAACTATATAAAAAACAAACAGTAAATAAATATACAACAACACATAAGAGTAAATAATTTTTTTTGGACTCAGATGAATAAGAATAGATACGGAGAGACACACAGTCAATGTTGAATGTTAATATTATGTCCATCAAACTGATAACTCCTCTATACGCTAGAATAATGACAGAATGTTGTAATGAAAACGTTATTATGTAGGAGTTTAATAGCCATTAAGGTCGAAAATAAATTACATGGAAAGAATTCCCTAAAATTGTATAACTTATAAACAGAAATGTGAGGTATAAGTTGGAGAACATTCTAATACACGGACTTTATAATTAGCTTTTATTTTATGTAATGCAAAATTATCATCTTTATTATAGCATTTATTGCAAAGTCATGATAATTTATAACAATAATCTATTTAGTAAAATAATGAAATATATATATTCAATTTAAAAATGTTCATTCGTAATTAAGTTATATGGAAAGTTGATTAATATTCCAGTTATGCAGCTAAAGGAAATTATATGTTTTTAATATATTTCAATATTAATGCTAGAACCATAAAAATGAAAAATTCAAGGACTATTGACACACTTACCTTTTTAATTGGAAACGTGAGAGAAAAAACTAGAAATTAATAACATAAGTTCCAATACGAAATAAGGACCTTAGCGTGAAAGTTATACCCGAGTGTTGTTTATGAATCAAAATACAAATAAATTTAGCTTTCCTTTTTTATATATTAACGTGGGATTTTTCAAAGCGTTGGCGTGGAAGGGATATATCAGAAGATATAAAAGATTGTAATTCATATCCTAAACTTTCAAAACGTTGTTACATTTTAAAACGTAGCTAAACCAAACACAAACCGATTACAGTAGTGAAAAATGGAACACATGTATAATACTAGACCAAAATGTTTAGTAATAAATTAATTTAAATACTTTCTAACTTTGTTAATTAATACAACTTTCCTTGATAAATAAATATAATATTGAAAAATGAAGTAAATGGATTACGATGTTGTTTATTATATAGAATATGCATTTATTGCAAATAAATATTTAACACTAAATTGTAAAAAAAATATATATGACGTGAAACAAATATCTGCAATACCAGCTTCTGCCCCCCCCCTTCCGTCAACGAATTTAAAAACTACTACCATGTCCTATTTAAATATAACTAATTGTACTCTATAATATATACTAAATGAAACCGAAACAATTAATAGCTAAACTGAACTAAATACTATATAATGTATACATAGGTATAAATGTAGAATCCCATAAAAATCTCCAAATAAATATATATAACAGAATTTAACCAGTTCATATAAACAGAATACCAAATTAAAATTAAACCATCTGTAAATTTTATAGTAGATAATCATGTTCAATATCTAAATTGTATAAGTTATAAAGCATGTGTGTCTCGCTATTTTTACACTTTCAAATTTAGTATATTTGTGTTCATATATTTACTAGAAAAAGGATCGTTCGGAATTGGGTAAAGCTCATGCACTATTTCCTTGAAAAGAAATTACACATAGTAATATTACACCAATTGTATTATTTACTCTCTCCATAAAGTTTGATAATATATGAGTATTTGTCAAGCTCTGTTGTCAAATGTTTATCCTGGCTTTAACCCTACATTCATATATTTGCAATATTTGCTTGGGAATACAACGAAATGTACATGAATTTCACCAAATCATTGTTATATAGGATTTTTTACACTTATATGATAATTGAATTTGCATCTTAGACTGAATCTTCAAGTATTGTAAATTCTCCCTCTTCTAAATTGTAAATTAGAAAAAGTCTACCCACAGAAAATCACATTATACATCCAAATGAAGCTGTGTATCTGAATAGACAATACACAACTTCTTCATTTGAGTGAAAAGTAACAATAAATATTCTTTGAGAACTAAATATGTTATGTCAATTTAGAAGGAAAAAAATCATCATACCAACGTCAAAAAGTTTATATTAAGATGTTGTGATTAAAGAACAAAAATAAACTCGCAAGGTAATTTGTGCTGGTAGGCTGCACAAATTTCATGCCGACTGCAATTATTAAAAAAAAAATCATAATAATAAAATAAAAAATCACGAGTTGTTACAAACCTGAATCGTTTATTAAGATCGTGAAAGGAAACGATATACAAATATACAATGAACGGATAAACCCGGTTATCATCAAAAACGAAAAAGGCTCGTCAAACAAGTACAATATCAAAGCAATGTTCCTTATGATTTGGATGCCGAGGTCATAATATTAGAAGAATGGATTCTAAAAAGCACACAAGTGCTTGGTTAAATGGGAATTTTAATTTATATAACCTTGAAGTGTTATAACTATATAAGTTTCATTTGTAACTGAATGAAGATACAGCTTTTATACAAACGATCATTGTCGCAGCAGTAACCACCACAAATTTAATTGAAGAGAAGAGCTTCAATTATTACTTGTATCCCCCAATGGAATATGTTCCATTAGCCAGGTGCACGTAATACAATTAAGATAATTCAGCGTGCAAACATTCTGCCTTATTAAACACAAAACGTAGTAACGTTCCTTTAGCACGATTTAGAAAATACTTTTCCTACATTTATTAAACATTATTAAGACAAATGTTTTATAAAACCATAATAAATATAAAAACGAATATTTATACTACGATAAAATTTATTGAAGGTTATAAAAATGTATGTATTATCAGACATAAGTACTTGAATTACTTGATTTAAAAAAAGTTTAGTTCATGAATTTTAATTTGCAATAAATCTAAATTAATTGTTATTAAGATCATTAAAATGTGTTACTTTTTAAAGATATTTTAATATTCTACTTGTTAAAAATTAAATAAATGAAAGATTTCGTGTTAAATATCACGTAATAAAACCAGTTACATAAAAGTGTAAATAATTTATTGATATTGAAATATATTGAAAATCATTGTATGAAATCCTTTCCAATACTCCATCTAGATATTATTATATACATTGGTTGAAAGCTTTAATGCGTTCGTTGTTTAATATCAGTTACCTTTCAAATGTATTTTTTTTTGGGACGGTTATGTTTAACCAATATTCTAAATTATGTCGTTCTTATTCCAAGTAAGATATTAGTAAACTATCTCTTTAAAATCAAAATAGTTTTATTTTTTTTGGAGATTTGATGTTACGAACGCCTTTAAAAGTACAGTTAGTTATTCTAATAATATGCTTCATGTTTTATTATGCCTATATTCGAGAATTAGACATTTTATTAGGATATATATATATATATATATATATATATATATATATATATATATGAGTAGATAAACATGAAATTAACCAAACAATTATCTAATGAATTATAAGTAATAATAATCATGTATATAAATAATGTATTAAAATAGATGTGAAACTGGGTATCATTAGGTATAATATGAATAGATGACTAATGCTGTACAAGTGTATACACATATATCTAATAGTTAGGTAATAAAAACAATTAATTGCATCATCTTAACATCCATCAGATGTCAATATCACACGTATATAAAGTTATTATCAACTGGAAAAATTAGTTTTTAATGCCTTGAATGTCACGTGTATACAATACAAAATAAAACATGTGATTTATTAAGTCAAAGATTTCAACCCAAATTGAGCATAACACACAAACGTTATAAGTAAGTATTATTATTACAAGTATTATTATTTTAAACTAGTAACCAAATATATTTTGTGTATGTGTGTGTGTGTGTGTGTGTGTGTGTGTGTTTATTAGCATATGTAGTAGGGAGATCGTTTGGGTGCCCAATAATTCTACATATTTAATAGTGAAACAAAAACTAAAATAAGATAAATATAATCTTTAAAATTATTTGTGACGAAATTTCATTCCTTATCGATTCATACTTTTTGCTCTATTTATGTCATTATTTATTTTATCATATTATAATACAAATACATCTACTAAACTACGAGTATTTTCCGCCATACCACTCACTTCAACAGATCTTGCCTTAGTTGCAACAGAAATTGTCTTTCAGGTAAATTATAATATGTTATTTAAATCACATCCATTTGTAGTACTTAATATTAATCTATGTAAAAATAAATGCGCACAGTTAAACAGTATATTTAATATGTAGTTTTTTGAATATCTAATAATTATTTACAAATACAATTGTGACGAAAAACAAAAGTATTTTATTTATGTCGATAATATTGATTTTGTTTAGAATTTGAGACGTGCAAGTGTAGAATACTTTCAGAAGTGGCACCGAAATAAAGAAGAAAGTCTTCATAATCTGCAACTATCCACTCCACTACTTTTTTCTGTGAAGAATTAGTTAAAATAATGCGAGATTATTACTATACGTTGAAATTAGAACATAAGGACGTTCTGCAAATTGAAGGAAAGGGAATATGAATAATTTAGATCTGCATAATTATATTATAACTTAGAGTTTCCGCTCCATTTTTTTAGTCACTAAATTTAAACACAACTAAGAACAACATGTGTTTTAATAATTATTTTATAGACAATAAATTATTATTGGGTGATATTGAAGATTATACACATTGATATTTTTTTCAATTATTAGAAACATTACTAGGAACAGAATAGAGAATAATTATGAATAACACATTAAAATACACTACAATAGCTTTAATAAAAAAAATTAACTTCATTTCAATTAGAATAACCTACTCGATATCTGCACTTGCAGATACCTTCACATCCACAAGGGATTAGAGAAAATGCTCTATAATTCAGTTCCATTTGTGAAATATTTCTTTTAAACGATTTCCATTTCTTAACATTTTTGACCATTCGAACTAAACTTTTTGATAAAATTTACATGTTAATTTTGTTTTATGTTTGCTAAAAATATGTTATTCCATACACTCGATAACTCATTTCTTTTAACAAATATTATAAATTTATCACGGATTCTTTTAAGAATTATAAAAAATACATTTTTTTTAAAGGAATATTCCTTGTCTATTACAATGCCAATTGAAAGAGGATAATTTAACCCAATTTAAACTTAGACTTTACAAATAACATATAAATTACGAGGGAAGTCTACAACCAAGGGTTAAAAAGGATTATGTCTGGTGGGCGAGCGGCGGAACATCCTTTTCAACAGATTGGAACATTTGTGTGTAAGTACTTGTCCTCATTGACAACATTTTTGTTCGTGCATTTCCAGACAAGAGACTTTTATATTTATTTAAGAATAACCAAAGATAATATTCCTCTTCGGTTTATATTTCATGTAAATAGTTAAATGCCTAATTAATATATGTTTGTTGGATTAATATGCATACTGTAAATACTTACGGCATGCAACTATTTTAAATTTTGTTTCAATTTAATGAGAAATTTAAAATTAGTACTTGATGGTCATGTTTATTTATTTATAATAACAAATAGTAAACGTTAAGCAGGTTTGTCTTCCATAATTCAAATTTAATGCTATAAAAAAATTGTAATATGTTATAAACGTACATTAAATGTTGAAAAATAATAAAAAATAAAGTTAATCCTGATCACTCGTCAAAGATTGCATGAAAATCGCCAAACACGTAGAGTAATAATTTTATTTTCGTTGCTACAGCTATTATTAATTTTTTTAAATAGATAATATTTAGTATTAGGTACCTCTTGTAGATATAAACTATGCTAAATTTAGATCATTTTAGGGTCCAATTTTTTTAAAAAAGCATGTAGAATTAAAGTACAACCATCGTGTCAAATTTATTTTCTATTTGACGTAGTTTATGAGACACAGTGATGTGTATTATAATATGCCTTTATAATCATACATATCGCTTGGACATGAAGATGTTACAAATTTTAGCTCCCTCTAGATTCACAAATGAGTAGTATTTCCGTAGAAATGTAGTTTCGTAACTTATTTATATAAAAAATATATAAATTTAAAAAAATAAACCGACAACGTAACAGCTGTTATAAAATACATATTATTTATTAAAATATACTCTACTGATTTAATTAAAATTTTGCCAATATTAATTACACAATTCAATGTAAAAAATCTCAAATTATAAATTTTGGGTGTTTAGAATAGTTGCAATATACAAAAACAACTTTGAACACTGTCATCGAAAGCGACATGTTAATGTGTGACACAAGTGAAGTACTATTTTGAGGCTTAATTAAAAAATATATTTTCTTTTAAAGACGGCTTCAACGATTCATTTTCCCTCTTTGATTAAAAATATAGAAAATATTTGTGGTTTCACCATATTTGGTTTTGGGGATTGGACAGTGAGAAATTTTGAGCAATGTTTGCCGTCGCGTATTTTATTTCTCTAGTACAAGTGGTTTAGACACATATTTTGATAGTTAATAATAGTTTTGGTTTTGTGTTTGTATGTAAGTGTAAAGAAATGTGACAGGGGAACAAAATAAATCCAAGTTGAGCAGAGAATAGGGGTAACTTGTGTAATATTTAAACTCAACAACCAAGGGTACTTGATATTGCTTTATAATAAACAAACACGACCACAAATTTATTAAATACCAAAATACATTGATCCAACTATGGTTTCAAAATTACGGCATTTATGAGGCAGGTAAACACAGACTAAGACACTCAGCCTCGTAAATGCTCTAACTGGGTAAACCGTGGTCGGAAAATGTCAATGAATTTTACACTTTTAGAAAATATTGTGTTTATGGTTTAAAAATAAACTAATGTCATATATATATATATATATATATATATTAAAATAAACAAAATTAAAAGAGTTTACAACTTGTTTTTTTTTTTTTTTTTTTTTTTTTTTTTTTTTTTTTTTAGAAAAAGGCACTCTATTTTCAAAAATAAATTAATATATATAAGTTCAGCAGAGTAGCTATAAAGTACTGAAATATCCTAACAAACCCGACATATATATTCAAGAAATAATGCTATATTGTGTATGTAAGAAACACTCTGATCATTAACATTTTCATAACAAACATAGCGGCATTAAATGGCGTTGGACCATCTTGATTACCAATTATCAAGATGTAAGGAGTAAGTTAAACACAATGGGTATTGGTATATGACATCTAAAGAGATACATAATTTAAACAAATTTAAAGCAAATTTAATACATTTGTTCTTGTTGAAGAGTTTGTATTCCATGTGTTAGTTTTTTTATGGACTAATGTTTATTCGTGACTTGGTCCTAACCTGGTCAATAATTGGTTTTGAGATATATATATATATATATATATATATATATATATATATATATATATATATATATATATATATATATCGCAATTATAATATTTTCTTAATAAATGAGTATATATACTAAATGAGATGGATAATAATTTTTTTAATGAAATATTTTGTATCTAATTAAAAACTACCTCTTTTTTTATATACATAAAGGATTAACTCTTAGGAAGTTTATTATTGTTATATTTAATACATTTTAAATTATATTTTTCTAAATTTATTGAAGGAATTTGTGAAAAAAATATTAGCAAATTGATTAACTTATTGAGGTATTTGTAAATATTACAGCTTATTACAAAAGTGAATTAAGACAGCAAAAGTCTGATTAGCTGTGAATCATAAAATTGAAGATGAAAGCAAATCACTAATATATTAAAGCTAAGTAAATAAATCTGTCACATGTCTATCATTGTCTTTAAAAGCAAAAGAAAATTATGTTGGAACGAATGATCAGACTATTTTTATAATCTCAAGTATCGATGCGCAGTTTTAAAGCAAACTTATATATATATATTGTAACCTGAAGGTAGCATTATAAGATAAGAGACAGAAAGACTATTAGATATAATTAATTTAATGTTAAGACGTAGTAATAGGATAAAAAATTATAAAAAGATGGCAAATAACCAAATAACAATGGGGTTTGATGAGGAGATTAATAATCAAATGGGGATAGAATCAGAAATGGATAGAGCTATAGGGATTAATAATAGTGAAAGTAATACTAATGAGGGTAATAATTCAGGGGAGAGTGAAAATTTAAAGGTGTATGGGACCCCAACGGTAGGATTAAACGAATTAATCGAAATCCTTAATAAAAAATTTGATGAAAGTAATAAAAATGCGGAAATCCTAAAAACAAGCATCGATAAAAAATTTGAAGAAAGTAGTAAAAATGCGGAAGCCCTTAATAAAAAGAATTTCGAAGAAATTAATAAAAATGCGGAAATTCTAAAAGCAAGCATCGATAAAAAATTCGCAGAACAAAATAAAAAGCTCGAGGAAAATAATAAAAAATTAGAAGAACTTAGTGGCAATGTTAGTCAAAATGCGGAGACAATGGACCGAAAATTTAATGAATTTGCGGAGAGATTCGAGAACAAGCTCGAAGAAATTAAATTAAGATCGGACACCACAGCCGAGACAATTAGGACGGAAATGAATGATAAATTAAATAAAATTGAAGAAAATTTCACCGATAAATTAGGTAATAGGTGCGAAGATTTAAGAGAAAATTTAAAAGAAATTGCAAGTAAAGTCGTGGAAGTAGAAAAGGATGTGCAAGAGAGCATTAAAGAAATCGAAATCACCGTAAACAAAAATTTAACTGAAAATCAAATTAACGTAGACGCTCAGATTGATAAGGTCAAGGAAAGTCAAGCTAGATCTAATAATAAAATTCTAGAAATCGAATCACAATGCCAAGAAAATTCACAAAAAATTAACCAATATCAGAAACAAACGGACGAAATGACAAATAAAGTGACAGAAGTAGATGAAAGATTAAGTAATTTAAAAACAAGGGATGGTATCATAATAAGGGAACCAGAGATAAGGGATATTAGTTTTACAGGAAAAGAAAGATTCCCAATGCAATTTTTAAGGATCATAAAAGAAGTTAGCGTTAGTTACACACATCAAGGGAACATGTATTGGTTAGATAGATATTTAAAAGATGAAGCATGTGTATGGTGGTTTCTACACCGTAGGGAAGTTAAAAACTTCGAAGATTTTGAAAAAATATTTATGGATAAATATTTTAACGAAATGATACAAGCAAACATCCGAGACAGGTTGGAATTCGGAAAGTTTAAAGGAAAAATTGGGGATGAAGCTATCACATATGTGGAGAACATGATGTTGGAATGTTCAGAGTTAGAACCGCCGATTTTAGAAGCCCAGTTAGTCCAAAAAATCGCTAAGCACTTTCACCCAACTACACTAATTGCTGTTATCACCAGGGGTGTGAAAACAAAGCAGGAATTTGTAAAACTATTGATGGAATTCCGACAGGCAGATGTACGACACATTAATAGTTACGAAGAAAGAAATGGTAATTATAAGGCATCCTATCCACGCGACGAGAGAGAGGGAGAAGTTGTAAACAGGCCTTGGGGACAAATGAATGGGTACAACAGTAGACATTTACCGTTACGTCAGAATAGGGATGTTTACAGAAAACCAGATGTGCGTGCCGACATAAAAAATGGACCAGGGAACCGTTGGGAAGGTCGACAACCTGCAGACAGGGACGGAAGAGGGCAAAAGTGAAAGTTGGAATGGAATGTAGACCTAGCGGATAAGAACAAGGCAACCATAAATACCTTATTCACCGATTTAAAAGATTATTTAGAGGACAATCACGACACAAGCGATATAATTAATGACATTAATAAATGTCCAGAAATTAAGTTAGTTTTTAATGAGTGTGTACAGGTCAGAGCGTTAATCGATACAGGTTGTGAGGTAAATTCGATATCTGAATCTTTCTACAACACAAATAAATTAAATTTAGGAGTTTTTGAAGAATTACCGGTAGCAGGAGTAAAAGTTATTGGAGCATTAGGTCTGCGTTCCAAAAGTGTTAAAAAACAAATTTTCATTAAAGTTAAGTTAGGAACAGAATTAATCGCCGTGCATTTTATAATAGTACCAGAACTAATTCGAGATTGTATACTTGGGTTAGAGTTTTTATCAAGAAATCATGCAATCGTCAATTTTATTAATAATAAGTTAGAAATAGGAAATAAATTAAACTATGGAGTTGGTAGAAAGGAAATTAAATTCGAGGATTCGTCAGAAGTTAATATTGAAAGTTTGAATAATTGCCTACAAATTGAAGAGGATAAATATGAATTTGATATAAACAAAATAAGCAATTTGGAACATGTACCACTTGAGAATAGGCAGCGGTTATACAGCATATTTAATAAATATAAAACAGTTTTCAGCAAAAAACCAGGATTAATTTCAACTTATTACCATAAATTTCAAGTAACTGATAGAACACCATACTGTCAGAGGAGTTGGCCAGTAGCAACTAAGTTTAGAGAAGCCGTTGATGCAGAGATTCAGAGAATGCTAAGTTATGGGATCATCGAGAGAGCAAACAGCGCATACATTAATCCTATAGTACCTGTATGTAAGAAAGATGGGAGCGTAAGGATCTGTTTAGACGCCAGGACTATAAATGCGAGAACCATACCGGATTACGAAGGGATTCGACCAATCCAAGAGTTATTGACAATCGGTAAGAAGATCAGTTGGATGAGTAGTTTAGACCTAACTAGCAGTTTTTGGCAAATCCCGTTGCACGAAGATTGCAAGGATTTCACGGCATTTCTGTACAAAGGATTGTGCTACAGGTACAAAACCGTTCCGTTTGGGTTGAGCACAAGCTTAGCAAGTTTAACGCGAGGTTTGGACTCAATTCTGACGGAAGAAGTTAAAAGGAATTTAATTATGTATGTGGACGACTGTTTATGTATTTCGCAAAACTGGGAAGATCATGTGGACCAATTAGAAAAAATATTAAAGGTATTCCAAGACGCCAACTTAACAGTAAATTTTGAGAAATCTATGTTCTGCAGGAAAGAAATAGATTATCTAGGTTTTGTTATCACCACAGATGGTATCAAACCGCAAGAGCAAAAAATGATGGCAATTCAAAATTTTCCGCGTCCTAAGACACCAAAACAATTAAAAAGCTTTTTAGGATTAACAAATTTCTACCACCGGTTTTCAAAAAATTATGCACAAACAACAGCTCCATTACAAGGACTACTGAAGAAAGGAACAAAATTTAAATGGACAAATAGTATTAACCAGAGTTTTTTAGCTGTAAAGGAGGAATTTATTGAGGCTGTAACGTTAAAGCACCCAAATATGGAAAAGATGTTTTACTTACAGACAGATGCGTCCGATATTGCGTCAGGAGCACAACTGTACCAACTCGATGACCAGAATAACATTGCTGTAGTAGGATTTACAAGCAGAACATTTAAAGGGGCTGAGAGATTTTATAGCACTGCCGAAAAAGAATTGTATAGTGTAGTATTAGGATTAAGGAAATTTAGGAATTATTTATTAGGGAGAAAAATAACCGTTATAACTGACAATAAGGCGATCACTTTCATTAACCAATGCAAACTACTTAACGCTAGAATGACGAGGTGGATCTTATTAATTCAGGAGTATAACATCCAAATTCGACACTGCAAGGGAAAAGAAAATATTGTTGCAGATACATTGAGCAGATTCCCAGAGGATGGAGAATGTTCACAAGAAAATGGGGAGGACCGACTTGTACAAATCCAATTAGTGTTACAGAAGTTTAATCCAGAAGTGGGCGAACAGTTACAAAATATAGAAGTTTTACAGAAGAAGGATACAAAATTTAGGAATATAGTAGGTAAATTAGAAGAAAATGATCCAAAAATTTTAGAATGTTATAAATTGTTTGAAAAAAAATTATTTCGCAAGGAAAGAGGAATGTGGAAATTAATGATTCCAGAAAAATTCATTGAAGTATTAATTAAGGAAATTCATGAAATTTGCGGACATATAGGAATAAGCAAATGTTACCATAATTTTAAGGAAGATTTCACGGGAGACAAAGTCGCTAAAAAGGTCAGGGATATAATAATTAAATGTTTACGATGTCAAAAATGTAAACATGACAACAAAGGTAGAAACGCAGAACTTACGCCTATTATACCAAAAGGTAAGGGTGAACTAGTGTGTGTAGACTATTACGGACCATTGCCTCGGTCAGTCTACGGGTCAAGGTACATCTTAGTAGTGATTGACGCATTTTCTAAATACACAAAATTGTATAAGGTAAAAAACACAACAACCGTAACAACATTAAATCAAATCAGGAAATACATTAAAGAAGTCCAATTACCAAAATACATACTTTCGGATAATGGTACACAATTTACATCCAAAAAATGGACAGAAGGGTTACAAGAACTGGGAATTAGACAAAGAACCGTTGCAATACGAAATCCACAAAGCAACTTGGCGGAGAGAGTAATGCGAAATCTAGGTCAACTTTTCAGGATCCTGTTACCTGACAATCACCAAGAATGGGGAAGGCTACTTGAAACTGTGGAAAGTTTCATGAACGAATCATACCATGATACAATTGAGTCAACACCATTAGAAGTACAATTTAATACACGTCCGACACGAATTTGGAAAAAATATTTAATTAATCCAGGCAACACAGAAACAAACGACATTGACCACGGAGAAATATACTTACGAATTAAAAATAAAAGGGAAAAATTCGCTAAGAAGTTCAATGAACTGCATCCACCAACCGAATATCAGATAAATGATTTAGTACTAGTAAGAGCTTGTATTCCGTCAAGCACAATTGAAAAACGATATCACAAGTTCTGTGAACTATATGAAGGACCATACACCGTAATCTCTAAGATAGGAAAAACTACTTATAAGTTAGCTAGTATTAAAAATAATAAAACTCACATCCGAGGTATATTTAATTGTAGATTATTAAAAAGGTTTCATAATTAATTAGAGAGTTAAGTAAACAAAAATAAATGAATTTAACTGTAAAATAAAATGTAAACAAACACATGTCCTACAGTTGAAGAGGGTCAAGGGAACAATGTTAATTGGGGTTTACAAGAAGGGTTTGTTGACGTGGGATTCTAGACAATGCCATTGTTAAGAAAAAAGGTTGACCGCAGTTTAGGTCATAAAGTCATTTAAAGGGACAGTAATTCTAGTGGGTTTTTAAATGAGAGTAAGAGTAGGTCATAAAGTCATTTAAAGGGACAGTAATTCTAATGGGTTTTTAAATGAGAGTAAGAGTAGGTCATAGTCCATGTTACGATATGTATATGTGTATTATTAAAATAAGTTTAGTGTAAAGGTGTATCAAAAGCAAATTTTATCATTAATTATGCAATTAACATAAAATTTCTTGGGACTTATGTAACGTTGAGAAGCCCTAAGTAAAAGCTTTGTCCAATTCAAAATGTTTAAACCTTGTCAGTTAGAAATAAATGTCAAACATAAACGTCACTCCAACACATAATAAATTTTGTTAAAGGATTTCTAAGGAAACAATACTTCGAAACTACAAAATTATTGAAAGGGCGAGGGCAGCGTGACAAATTAAATAGGAAGAGTTGAGTTATGTAATGTGACAACATGGGAAATTAGAAAGTTTGTGTACGCCCAAGTTAACAAAAGAAAAAGAGACAAAAAACTAGGCAGAGGTACGTTGAACTCAGCTAAGAAACAAGATTTAACGAACTTTGAAAGACGGTTAGAGTTTGAAAAATCAAAGCCAACCAACCAAAAAGAAGCGTCATCCAGAAATAAGCGAAGAAGGGGTAAAACGGGAAAACTCTGCGTAAGAATTCAAAAATCAAAAAAAAGCAGTAAAGAACGAGCGTCGCAAGGGAGAGGAACTAGGAACAGGGCGAAGTTCGCCAAATCGTCGTAAAGTTGAAGAAAAGTTTTTAAGTCATCGAATTATATTAAAATCATCGTAAAGTTAAAGAAGAGTTTTGATTAATTGACCAAGAATTCAAGCAACAGAGTGAGGTAGTTCAAGCTTCGAGATCGTCAAAGTGCCTATAAATTGGATTAAGTTTCTTGTGATATCTGCCATAAGTTCGAGGGATCATCTCACCTGTAAAACTCCAAGAAGACATCATTCCATGCTACTGAACCACGATAAGTTATCTGATTAGTTATTGTAGTTTTTACTTCAGGTTACCAAAGAAACCACGCCCCACTTTAAATAAAATCTGAGCTAGGCCGAGAGCCATTTAAACTTAAATTTTCAAAGAGCAATCAAAGTAACTTCATTATATAATTGGTAAATTATACCTGGCGCCCAACAAATCAATAAAACAATTGAGATATTAAAATATAAAGACTAAATTAAAATTACAATTAATGATACGATTTTGATGCACCTAATAATAATAATAAAATTGCTATGTTCTAGAATTAAGTATTTCATTGTGTTATAAATGTTTATGTCTAGTTTAAGTTGAATGGATGAGATTTAGTGATAAGATGAATAAATTTGAATACTCATATGTGCATCAATTAATTTGAAGATTTAATTAATTCAACTGTTATATATTGGCACCCAACTTTAGGTGCAAATTGTATTTTAAAGAATAAATAATTTAAATATGATAACGTAGTTGTGTTTTAATCAAAGTAATTAATTAAAAATAACTAACAAAGGTTATAATATATATATATATATATATATATATATATATATATATATATTACTAGTGCAATTTATTACCATTTGTAAATATATTGTCTTGCTTATTCCTTTCATTTTTAAATTTAAATGTTTATATTGAATGTTATATTATTTGTTAATCAGGCTAAGTGTAACGAATTGCAAGAATTTATGTTTTTAGTTAAATTAGTGTTTTAATTCAATATATATATATATATATATATATATATATATATATATATATATATATATATTTAAAATTAAGTTATTATAAAAAGAGTCGTGTTCTTACTTTTCTCAGTTTGTTCTTTCTACAATATACTCACTTAATTCGTACCAATAACTCTCATAATTAATTATTGCCCTAACTGCAATTTCAAATTGAGGTATCATTTAATGAGGTAATTTTATCATTATATAAATATTAAGAGAGTTGTATATTTTACTATTTGTGTTTCCATTGCAAAACAATAATTGCAAACAAATTTCATAATAATTGAAGTTTAACGAGAAGCACGTGATGTTGTGTATATATTTATAAATCGGAGTCCAAAATGTTTTTGCTGTTTTGTTTCTTTATACACAAAAGTAAATAATTTTATACCAAGAAATACATAAATTTATATATATAAGACGAGGAAACACAGTGATTTAAAAAGAACTGTTGATAAAAATCCTTATTTAATTTGTAATAATACATAATTATTATAAAAGATTGTACTTAATAATGATGTTTTTTTTAGCAAATAACTGTATCTACTATTTGTAGAGTTATACACATATTTAAACAATATACATAAAGTGTAATAAAATCAAATGACAAAGAAAATATTTAAACCACTCTATTGTAACAGCAGAATGCGTCTCATCTATTTCGTTTACTGGAATGTAACATAAGTTTTACAAAACTTGAATTCATAAAAGAAATGTGAATGGCGGAGGGCGTCGTTATTTATTGTCATTTGACATGAAATCGAATTTTACAATATATGGAAAAAAGAGTGCGGAGCAACTTTTTGGATTTTAGAAACCAGGAGTTGCGAAACCCTTGTTTATTTTCAATATTTCTTTAATTTTAAAGATACATTTTTCTTTGTATTGGAAAGAAGGGTATACAAATAATATTTTACATAATCGAGTATTGACAATAAGAAGAAAATCTGTTTTCACATTTTAACATTAATATATGTCTATATTTACGTTAATTTAAATGGTTTTATACATAAAATAAATTATACAATATTTGTCTTTTAAATACTATATTTTAATATAATAATATATTACCCGATGTTTTGATTTATAAGACAGATGCTTATATCAAATAAATAGATACAAACTATAGATACAAATATTTATTTCTCTATTTAGCTTACACTGTGTTGCGAAAGGGGAACAAGCGTAATAAAAAATAATTACACCTTGAAAGCTGTTGAATAAATATACAACACATTGTTTTCATAGATGAATCTGAAAATTACACATTAACTTCATCAGATTCGTATGCACTAGTTACGCTTTTAGGTTTTCCAAGAGTATTACTATCTAATAATAGACAGTGCTCTCAATATATGGGAAATTTCGTATTGGTAATATCTTGAAGGTGTGTTATCCGAAATGCTATTTCCAAATTGTCTAGACATACAAGTAAATGGTGAACCTAATCTCAGGTTGTACAATTCGTACGCGAAACCTTTTGTATTGAAAATATCTCAAATGGCGTTTAAAACATGGTGAGATGAAATATCTATTACGTTCCAACATAATATTTACAATCAAGACATTTTATTTTCAAAGTAATACTGGACAGACACAATTATATAGGCCTAATTTAACTAATTTATTAGTTACTGTCTAATTCATCCCGATGAGAGAAGTATTAGTTTATTATATTAAATGTTGAGCTTCAAAAAAATTATACAGTATAACAAACACACAGAACAAAATTCTCACAAAAATACGCCCTAGTATCAGACGCGTTTCAACCACAAGGTCGTCCTCATCAATGATACACGAGCTACACCAATCAAACTATAACTCAATAGTTTGATTTATTATAGTTTGATTGGTGTAGCTCGTGTATCACTGAAGAGGACGACCTTGTCGTTGAAACGCGTCTGATACTAGGGCGTATTTTTTTGTGACAATTGTATTCTGTTTGTTATACTGTATTAGGTTATTGTTTAATGTTTATTAGGTAAGTATTTGGTGTTAAATGTTGTAATTTTATACAATAAAACAAAATTTTATGACATTCTATATAAAAAAAAAAATTGTAAGATATTATATACAATACCATTAAAGAAGTTGAAGATAATTTAAAATAATAATAAAATATAATATGTATTTGTTTACCTGTTATGCTACTGTACGAAACCGACATGTTGATATGGGAAAATTTACAGTGAAAAATCATAACAAAACAAAGATAATATGTTTATGGTGCGTTAATCAGCTAAAATACGTCATTCAATTATAGAACAAATTTCTAAATGATCACGAGCGCAAGTTGAAGAAAGTAACACCGATCAAGTGAAAATTAAAAAAATATTAAATAAAAAATTGCTAACTAACTTTTAAAATTATAATTAATTATTGTATACATTATAAACATACATAAGGAATAGTCAAGTAGTAATTATTTCAAACAAAAAAACGTATATCAAAGTTCATTTGAAGAAAAATACAAGTTAAAATGAATTGAAAAAAAAAAAAAAAACTTATTTGGTACTAAAAACTTCACTACAAACTGTGTAAAACAAGATAAATACTCCAATTTGATCTCAACGATCGGTGATAATTATAATAAATTATTTGATTAATATTTTAAGGGAAGGTATTACATAAGGAAGGACATTATCTTTGAGTGACTGTATAACTAATTATTTCAAATTAAGAGAAATTACAATTACAAAAAAGAGGCGTGTAGACAGGAATATAAAACATTGTAAAAATACTCTATATCCTTTAGGAAACTTTTGTATAATTACAATAATAATGCCATATATAAAAATGCATTTAAAGTTATTTCAAATGGTCCAAACCTTGGTCATTCAAGGTCAAACAATTTATACAATTGTCGACGCAAGGAAAGTTATGTCTTGAATAGCAAACTCCAATAAAACAAACTAATCTGAAGATGATCTTACCTTTATGAAGGCACATTATTAATTACAAAGCAGTCAGATACAAAACGTATATCAAAGTTAATTTGAAGAAAAATATAAGTTAAAATTATTTGGAAATTAAACTTATTTGGTATTAAAACTTCACTACAAACTATGTAAAACAAGCTAAATACTCCAATTCGATCTCAACGATCGGTGATTATAATCATAAAATAATTTATTAATATTTTAAGGGAATGAATTACACAAGGAAGGACATTTTCATTGAGTGAATATATCTAATTATTTAATATTAAGAGATATCACAATTATAAAAGAAGAGGCGTGTAGATAGGAAAACAAAACATTGTAAACATACTCTATATCATTTATGAAACTTTTGTATGATTACAATAATGATTCCATTTATAAAAATGTATTTAAAGTTATTACAAATGGTCCACACCTTGGTCATTCAAGGTCTAACAATTTATACAATTGTCGACGCAAGGAAAGTTATGTCTTGAATAGCAAACTCCAATAAAACAAACTAATCTGAAGATGATCTTACCTTTATGAAGGCACATTATTAATTACAAAGCAGTCAGATACATTCAACTTAACAAACAAGACGCCGAAATATCATTTTCCCTATCAGATTAAAAGCCATATTAGCCATAGAAATTGGGCGGTAAAATCCAGGTTGTTATTTTTCTAAGTAAGGTCCCATAAGAGCTATTACAAACAAGTTAAAGAAAATTTTTTCTTCCAATCTACGATTTATATTTGAATAAGAGTTAGCTCCCCTAAGGTAGGGGGCATTTTAATCACATAGGGAACAAGGTTGACAGGCCCTGAGAAAAATCCCTTACAATAACAGAGCAGACTATAATTCCTTAAGAAAAATAGGGTATTTATTAGCAATTGCTCAAAGGACCAACATAGAATGGAATTTATTCTTGTGAACCTTTGAAGAAATGAAATTTATTGTTGTTAGCAGCGGTTTGAGAATATTTTGCAAATAACGAGCCCAAAATATTAGCAATATTGATTATTATTTGTAGTATTTACACCATACAAATGGTTATGACCCAATACCTAAGCCAAAGGACGAAGACCACAATCCGAATGCATTTTTCATTCACGTCGTTGACGTAGGTATGATTCTAGATATATTGCCAATGCAATATGTTTATCCTTTTTATATGTTAGGAGGAAAATGAGTTACATACATAGTATGAGAGTGATCTCTGCATATCACTCTTGATCCACTGTTTGAGTGTACACTTTTTAAAACCCACCTCAAAATGTAAGACTCTATCTTGAGCTGTTCGCACAACTTTTCAGGCTTGGTCTTTGGTATTGCTTACTTATTTCAAATCAATTCAATTTCAATTCCATACAATTCAATTCCTTTCAGTTTCTTCATTTAAATTCGCCTCTGCTCTTGTATCACATTTTCGCCATTTTTAACCATTTCATTCTTCATATACCACTTCAATACTACTCACTTACTTTACCCTCTAGCATTTCTCTCACTAAATTCTTTCATAAAGTGTGCATGTTAGTTTAATATGTACTTCTTTTATGTCATACTTCCACCTGTCACAGTAAAAGGGGGCATTTTCGGCAGTGTTATCACCATCCCAGTACATGCGGGTACATAAGGATTTGTTGACTATCATGATATGTGTTATGTAATATTTTTTGTAACAGAAGATATTTTTTTTGAAACTGCATATTATCTCATTTGACAATGCTCCAACTTATAAATTTGCCTAAAGAATCAATTCTGCATTTAAAACTGCCACTAATATTACATCTAAGTAAAACTTTATGATTTTTTTAGATTTATATAATAATATTGTTAATGTTACTATACCATCTAATTATAAATTATATTTTTCGACGTTAAAAGTCTTTTTACCAGCATACCTATTAACGAATGTAAAAACGTCAACAACGTAATTACTAAAACCAATGCAGATACAGTAATTAGTGATGAATAAAAACAGCTATAGAAAATTGCATTAGTAAAATTATTTCAAATTTATTAATAATTTAGTAGGGTTGGAAATCAGCGTACTACGCGTATACAAGTGAGTAAAATTTTAAATTTTACGAACACACACACAAATACTTTATATCTTACACATTATGTTACAAAATATAATAATAGTTTAGACAGAAATATGTATCTATTCAGTCAATGAATGCGACTAATTATTCTTGAATCAACATACCTTCTGGATCCACTTCACTAGAATTTGGAGTGTCGCGACTGCAGTACTCTGAAATAAATAATATGAGAACGTTTTATAGTGAAAACTATCAGTATTTACAACGATCCTTGTAACTTCAAACCATCCACCAGAACAGTACTCTCATATTATTTATTTCAGAGTACTGCAGTCGCGACACTCCAAATTCTAGTGATGTGGATCCAGAAGGTATCTTAATTCAAGAATAATTAGTTGAATTCATTGACTGAATAGATAAATATTTCTGTCTGAACAAGTATTATAATTATCTTTAAACATAATGTGTATGATGTCCAGTATCTGTGTTTGTGTGTGTGTTTGTAAATTTTAAAACTTTACTCACTTGTATATGCGTAGTAGGCCGTAGCGATAACTCCCACAATTCTAATAAAAAGTAGAAGTATGTTATCTTGTTATTAGACGAATAAATATAGACAACTGAGCTTGAAAAATGTAATACTAGAAATGATAAATCGTTTCTATGACAATTTTAAAGCATTGTTACAAACAATTAATTTTAATTTTATGTCTTTATGTTTCAAATATATATATATATATATATATATATATATATATATATTATATATGTATTTTTATATTAAACTTAATTTGTTTATTTGTAGCAAACAAAAAACCTATACATGTCTCTATTTGTCTTCGTGTATGCTTATGTATGCATATATATTATAAGGCAGACCACCCGTGCAGTATTTATAGCTGTCTTACTATCTTACTTTAACACTTTTTCGTTCTCATTTCCCCCTAATCACAGAATCCAATAAAATTATTTTCAATTTTGAAAAATGCCCATAAAGGGCCCAATTTGGGGGGTTTAGGTGCTTTTAGAGACATTTTCAAATGTAAACATGGGTTGTGTGATACATCAATTTAAAGGTCTAATTACCCTGAACATTTTGGCGCAAACAAAAGTTAATAAATTATCATTTAGCGTATGTACAGGGTGTACCAAAACGTTTTGAAATAGGGCTTTAAAATAAAGTACCGTGTTTCAATACTACAATAAGGAAGAGCACCAGATTTTTATAAGCTATTCAGGCAACGTGTGGTAGGGGCATTTATTACTAGATTTTGTAAATTTTAAAAATACTCAAACTTGAAGAATACAAAAAAGCCTAAAACTCAAAATTCCTAAATAGCAACTTATAGAAGTTTTTATATCAAATAAAAGGTCTATTCAAAACGACCATTTTTTTTATTTGATCTTTTTTCTATCTCTTACTATTTTAAAATGGCAGCCGAAAAACTTAATTACGTATGTCAGTTCACAAAATGTAACAAATTATTTTTAAATGATATTAATTAAAACATTTTCCTACAATTTTTAATTAGCTTCATAGCTCTGAATGTCCTTTGAACTAGCCATAAAAAAAGTAGCCTTTCTATAATTCATAATAATTCCTAATGTAAAATTCAATCTCATTTATATCTACTGACACTATCAGAAACACCTATTAAATCATTAATTAACTTCCATAGTCCTGTAGAATCATTTTTATCACTTTCTAAACTATTATTAAAATAACTTTCCTTAGATTTTTTAATTAAAAGACGTAGTTAATTGCTATACTTGTTATAGTAATCTCTTAAACTGAGATTATGTTTATTCTTACAATCATTTTTACCAAGATTATTTTTAATTTTAATTTTTTTAAATAAATAATTAGTTATCTAGGGTTTTAAAAGCGTTGTTTCTACTGTATAAGGTTTACATACTCCTTTCAATCTTTCCTATAAATATTGACATATTTTTTTTTTCAAATTCTTCATCTACTTTATTAGAATCAAAAACAACACTAAAATTATAAAATTTAATTTCTTTTGAAAAATTAGAAAATTTATCGTATTATAGTTAAAACTTAAACTACCTTGACTTTTATTACATTGACTTTCGGTACCCAAGATATTGCATATTCCAACCATATGGTCATCTGCAATCCTTAAGTTAAGAAGGCAAGGTACACAAATTAAATCCCCTGTATTAATTAACCTAACAAAAACATGATCCATACAAGTAGAGGAAACACTTTTAACCCTATTTACTAGTCAAAGAAAGATAATCATCTAGTGTTTGTGAAGAAGCAAGTAAATTAATATTTATAAGCCTTGTTAAGATAATATTTCCATTACCCATAGATATCAGTAACTCTTCTAATTCAGACAAAAATAACTTTACTGGAACTTGTTGCATCCAATAAATTCCTACATTACTAATATTTATCTTATTCCATGTCAAGTTGGAAACTAATACATCACAAGATACAAACTGTTTTTATAATCTATATTAGGGTAAATACTTTTATATAAATTATTTCACCTTAAGATCTATATGTATTGTTACATTTTGTATGCATTGTATAACCATTAATTCATATGAGCCAATCTCCCAATTATTTATCCACACCTCTGTTAACACCAAAATGTCAGGATTTATATCAGAAATATTTGACACAAATACAACAAAATTCTGCCTCAAACTCCTAATATTTTGATTAAAACTATTGAATTTTGTTCATTCTTAAAATTCATATCTAACGAATAGTTTTTCAGAAAAAAATTTAAAAAAACAGAAATCAATAAGCTAGACATACGAAATAAAAGTAGCTCATTTTTTATCCCCTCAGAATAACAAAACAACGAAAACATTCCACAGTAAAAAAAATAAACCACATAAATTCACTATCACATCAAAATATGATCACACAACAAAATATTTAAGCTGTTTTAAATCTTCATCACAGTTAATTACTACAATGTTTGAGCCATACTCTTTTCTCATTAGTATTTTCCCCTGCTGTATCCACATATATTTATAGTTCGCAATACGTTTAGCTTCTCTTGCAGCATTTTAGAGTCTACGTCGAGCCGGACAAAGGCTTTCATTTACATATACAGCCGTGTCAAAAGGAAACCCCGGATGTCTCGTTGACAATTCACGTTTTATTATCTTTTATGCATAAATTCTTCTTTATCATTATTTCTAAGAAATTTAACTACAATACCTGGAGGCCTATTATTCACAGATTTACTACCCAACCGACGAAAAGCCTCAATCATATTTTTGTTTATTGTAAAGTCCACAGCTTTCCCGACCTGCTTTACAATTTCATTTGAATTTTCATTTTTTTTATAAAAGGAATTCCCTGCACTTCAATACAATTATTCCTACTATATTTTTCAGTAGCCTCTAACTGTAATTTAAATTGTGAAAGTTCATTTTTTAATTCCTGGTTTTCCTGTAGGAATACATCTATTTTATTTCTAAAACGTTTCATCTCTTCTGCTTGATCAGCTAATTTTTATTATCCATTTCCAATTCTTCATGCACAAATTGTATAGAATCACCCTGAAAGTTTTTTTTCAGCTAATTTTTGCTCTCCTTTAAATGCCTTTAACAGCTCATAAATAGTCTCTATGCTAATTTTACCCTCAGTTGCAGACGACTCTAGAACCATAGATTGCCTTCTTTGCTTTCCACACTTTTCATGCCTCCCTAATTCATTTTTCATATTTAATATAACTTCAAAATCATCTTTAGTGATATTCACAAAATCACCACCTGGAAAGGGTGTTTACAGTCACTACAGATAACTTTGACGGCCCTAGATCCTATGTATTTAAGACAAATGCAACTAGAATTCATTTATTGAGAAGGGAAAAAATAAGGATAATAACAGAACAGGTGCTGACAAAATTCTCCCCACCAAAAACCAATCAGACTGTAAAAATAAAAATCTTTAAAACTCAAAAAATAAACTAAACACACCACATCAAACGTAATTACCAAATATACTTTCTACTAATCACAACACAAATAAGATAAGAGAGCATAACACACAACAGGTCTTCTTTGCTTGGAACCCTAACTACCATTGTAGATTATGAGCCATCTTTTATTTTTAAGTATAATTTGGATAGGGGTTAAGAATTTCTTTTATTTATGTGAAAACTCAGAGTAAACATAATGAGGTTTCTGTCAATATTTCAGATCTATTTCGTTCATAACAACTAACATTGTACAGTTTATTGTAGGATACAAAGGAATATTTAATATTAATTTAATTATATATATATATATATATATATATATATATATATATATATATATATATATATATATATATTATTTATCAAATGTAAAACAAAATAATCGTTTTACAAAATAAACATTTCATTTGTAGATGATAGTAACTGTAAATTTACTGTGCTTAGTTTTTATTTAATTATAAATTTGTTATTAACATGAAGAATAAAAATAAGTTTTTGGATACTTGTTAAATTGTTAACAGTTATTGAAATTACAATAAATAATGAAAATATGAATTTAATACTCTCCGATGTTTATTAATTATCAGTTTATGTTTTAAAAAGGGTATAGTTCAGTTATTTATAAAACCTAATATTACCGATGTTCTGATATATTTATACTGTTTACAGAATACGTAATATAAAATGCTTTACAGCAATACTATGTTTTGTATTATGAGGCAGGTGATTTTCATAAAATTTGAATTATCATTACAAAGGTGTAAAGTAAAGATTGGTTTGAGGTACGTTATGGGGGACGCGGATCTATTTGGTGTGCGTTGCCGGGTCCTCCTATCGTGCGGTAAAATTAATTTAAGTACACTCGGCAAATCTCAATCTAGGCCAGCCATTTTTTACGATTATTGCTACAAACTAAATTACTAATTATAACCAATTTACACTAAAACCAATATTAATATTAACTACTCTGTATTTTCACAAATAGTCGGTCTAATACAAAGGCCTATCATGGCCGTGCATTTGTTCGACTAGTGATATTACGATAACCAAAAACGCGATGCGCCCAGATATAAACCCTAGGGCCGTACCGGCCCTATTCCTTTAGGTCTAGCAAGGAATTGGTAATATTTTCAGCACTGTAATAAATCAAATTTAAACGCTGTTCAGACGTCCTCCCTCACTGCTAGTTGATGCACTACTCTGCTTTTCTACTACCGCGCGGATCTATCAAGATTAGCGAAGGGGAGTGGGAGTGGTGACTAATCACCACAAAGGTCTTATTTATTTTATCAATACCTTACACTGATTCCAATAATATATTTAATCTATTTTCACGAAAGATAATAACTACAGTTTAACACAGTAACAATAAGATAACATGTTTTATAGTAAGTTTGTAAGATAAAAAATAACATAAATAATTCTACGTACATTAAAAGAAATACAGATGAAATTTGTTTATTCCTTGACATAGGTCATTTTACTTACAATATCCACGTAAAATAATTAAAAACTATTAAGAAATAATTAAACGTTTTATCTACTTCTTTCCTTGTGGCAGGCTTCCAGGCAGAATTGTTCTTGTCTGACAATATTTAAATAAACCTCCATCACCATCAAATATGTCTCAACACCTTCAACCATTTACAATAAATAAGAATTATCCCAGTTCAAACGCGATTCTCTCTATGTAAATTTACGGATTTGACAATCAGTGTGTTTTTTATTACACTCGTTAAACTGAGGGATTAAAGAAAATATGGAGTAACTATGGGAGCTCATTCTGCATGCAATAATAAATAATAAATATCATGTCAACATTGGCCCGAGAACGCTTAATTTCCCGTCTAACCGCCATTTTGATTTTTACAAACAAAGCATTATAACTATAAAAATAAACAAGATATTGGTTCCAAATTTCGTACACACATTATTTATGTTAACATTTGCCAATGCACCAAAATCAAAGACGTTATTTTTAAAACGTCGGTTATTTAATATGTAAAATATTTTGAAAACCGTTAACGAGACAAAAGAGGAAAAAAAAAAAAAAAACACCCACAACATTATAATGAGCCAATCATTAATTAAATATCTTACACAATTATTATAATTATTTTCCCCACTTTGACATTTTAATATATATATATATATATATATATATATATATATATATATATATATATATATATATATATATATGAACATAGTACTATTCGGACGTATTTTCTTCAAAATCAATACCTTTCCGACGGATTCTCGTCTATTTCGCCTCCGTCGGAATTGTCGTAGTCTTTACTTGTAGTTATACTGACTGATCATGTATCTACCACAAACGAACTCATCAAATATTTCAAATCTGTTTCATTTGTAAAAGTCATTGCCTCTCCATTAATAAATATTTATTATATTTCAATATAAATTCTTTTGATTGTTATTACACGAAGATATATGTTCTTTTAAAATCTTCTTTTTTTTACGGAAGACTAAAAAAACCGGTGATAATAATCCTTGATTTATTATTATTGGTAATTACCAATTATTATTTATTTTTAAAATTTATTATTCTTAGTTATTTAATTTTTTTTATTAACTGATATTTCACAAATTATTGTATATGTAATATTTTTATTAAAAGACAATGGACATGTTCTACATTTTTAATATGAAACTTACTTTTTGTTTTAACTATTGCTGTCTTCCAAAACAAACAATATTATTATTTCGAAGTATGGCCACTGTTAAACACATTCAATAATAAGTTGTATCTGGTCTATACTCAAGGGGATACAATAAGAAATGACAAACTAAATAAATATCGGTTGTGGGGACTGTAAGGGACAAAATAAAAATCTTTTTTTAAAAATTCTTATTTCTTTTTTTGAAATTTCTGAAGTGCACCACTTATTTTAATACGTGTAATTGCCCTACAAACTTCACGATCCCATGGTGCCTGTAAAAAAAATGTGATAACTTAAAATCTTTAAATAATTTACTAATTTTAATCTTTTGATATTGATGAAAGTAATGTGTTTTGACATGCATTGAAAGACTGAAATTAATAAGAAAACAAAAAGCTAAAGTCTTTTCTTTTACTGTTCAGAGTAAAATAAAAACAGATAATGCTAGAACGGCTCAGATTGTGGAGTTGAAATCTTGAGGATATCTTGTGTTCGACTTTGCTTCCGTGCTCACTTACGAAGTATTGTTTACACGGTAGGCCTACGTATATCATTAAAAAAGAGTAACATAGTTTTAATAAAATATAAATCTATTTACCTAACACTGCCTCGTATTCATTCTGTTTAAACGCCCAACCAAATGTATTACCACTTAAATTTTTTAATATATTTATACTTTATTATCATTTTTAACCATTTCAGAACAAATGGAGGTTTTCATTTCAAACCTAATGTTTTTTTAATGTTTCAAAAACTTGGGTGATTTTTTTATTTGATGCAATGGGTAAATAATTTCTACATAGGTACAATCAATTGTCGTACTCGAAAAGTTTAAAAAATTCTAAAATTTAACATACCTACGAAAAAATGTTTTCTGATTGCTAAAAGTTATTAAACTAATTTTATATCATATAAAATTTCAATGGCTTTTTTACTCCTAAATATATTCTGGACCCTATCCGTCAGGCGTCAATGAGTTTTCTATCAACTGTTAGCAAAAAAAAATATGTTCGAAACAAAGCTCTCAAACGTTTGACTTTTTAGACAAATACTCAAAAATACTATTTTAATGTTTCGTCCAACGATCCCATTAACAGTAAAACATATTAAGTATTATTTTTCTTTCCAATATGGCGTGGATAATTTGGCCTACTACTTTTTTGGAATGTGATTAGTATTTGTATTACGTGAAATTCGATTTGGTTGATATTTGTTTCTCTTTTATGGAGTAAAAGAACAATAAATAAATACGTCCTATTACAATTTATTTATTTATTTTTTTAACTGAAAAAGATATATTATATGTATAGCTAGTTTAGAATGAACAAAAACGTAGAATAAACTTTTGGAAAAGGCGAATGAATTCTGAAATAATAACAAAGGCTTTAATAACGTACGTTAATTAGTATAATTAGTTGCATAAAAAATAGTTTCAAAAACTTATATAGGTATTGCTTGCTAAGACTTACAAAGATTAATCTTTTCAATTATATGTATAGATACTTCAAGGTAGACACTTATTTATTAAGTAAATTAGAACATCAACCGACAAATTTTTTTTTTTTTAAAGTAATAATTTCAACAAAGCAAAACCCATCTATCACTGAATCACTTCCAAAACTCTATCAATTTGCATGTATAGAAAGAACTAAGCTCAAAGCAATACATTCAATAATTCTGACACCACTCGGAACTTTTAATACACTGGACTACTTATCACAGTGCAATAACTGCCCATCAATCCCGCTGAAAAAATTCAAAATTTTCTTACCCATAAGAACTGCTTAAGGAAGCCAACACAAGGTAAATGTAGTGCCAACAAGTAACTTAGTTACTTGTTGTTGTGTAGTTTATTTAGTTATGCTTTTATATTTTATCCACCTATATAAACTTAAAAAATTGCCTTCTAAATTTCATTTGGAGTTACAAAATAATAAGCGATGACAATCCAAGAATGTTGTACATAATTATAATAAATAATTACTTTATCGCTGACTATATTTAGAAGAAAGAATTATATAAAAATTAATTAATTAATGAATTTAAGAAAGTTGTTTAGTTTTGATTCTCATGTTTTAAATGTCTAATTAGAATGTTTCCTATTTTTCGAAGGTGCAACATTACTTTAATTCCCTTATCAGAACCCAGGTAAATTTAATGGAGACTTTTAAAATAATTTGCTTTACTCTATATTTTATGTAAGTTGCATTTTGATAAAACCGTAGTTAAATAAATGTAATATTGTGTAAAGTTAAAACAAGACTATACCATGGGCGCACCATGGTAGGGTCTCGTATTTGAATCAGTAAAAAAATAAATAAATAAAATCACGCCCATATGTGAAAGTGATAACTACACAGCGAGAATATATTTCAACCTAACATTAAAAATTTCTAAATACATTGTAAAAATATGTTCCACCTACACGTGGTTACACCAAGATGTAAAATGTTTATTGAAATCCCCCCGAACAGTAGGGTGGACATGTTTAAGAATAACAAATGAAACAAAATATTTTATTCAGGTTTTGTAAAACATGTTATTAAAATTTAAAAAAATTAAATACAAACCGTAGTTCTTGCTTCACTTGATTGATGAAATTAAAAATACTTAGAGACTTAGAATCGTTGAAAACGGTGGAGTACATACAGAAATGTATAATTATCTGCCCAAGCATTTCGATTACCAATGACATAACTGTATAATGAACCACTTTTTAATTTTATTTCAATTATTTATGGACGTATGCGTCAGAATAAAGTTTTATGTAATCTAATGTACTATAAGTGTTTATTGTCACAGGAATACATAATGAGCAATATGAGAATGGTATAATAGCTGAAAGGGCTGTTGTAAGATGAGGAAAAAAATTGAAGAAGTTAAGTTTTATGATTATAATTCCGAATGGCAACAACAAAATGGTTAAGTTACTTGACAAAAAATAAAATAAAAATAACTACTTTGAGGATATTCACTTTGCATCCGACTTTGGCTTCTACATTTAATGCTACATGAAATTATGATATAGTATTTTTACAAATATTTTAATAAACTGTCACACATGTTTCTCATATTTTATACTGATAACAAATGGTTAAGTATTTTTTTACTAAGCATTTTTTTTACAGGAAATGAAAAATAAATTCTATAGCAATAAAAAAATTAGGATAAGGTTAAAAATAAAACGCCGAGTAGAATTCCATTAAACATTTCATTAGTTTTATTATACAACAATTTACAAAACATATTACATAATTATGAGTATCTAAGCATCAAAACTATTACTTAATACTTAAATAAGTTGTCTGTTATCAAAATCGTAATCAATCTACAGAAAAGACATGTATTTTTATTGAAAAAATCATCTTTCATTAAAAAAAACACATTTCACAACAATCATACATTAAGTGAAACAATTATACGCTTTGCGTTAAAAATTATACATACAAAAAGATTAGTCAAATAATAGTAGTGATTTTAATTATAAAGTTAATATTTAATACTCTACTTTTCACAACAACAGTTCAAAATACAGTATTAAAACAAGGGGTCATATACAACAAGAATAATAAGTCGAGTTTAGAATTATACAAAAATAACATTAGACAAATAATAGTAGTGATTTTAATTATTAAGTTAACAGGTAATACTCTACTTTTCACAACAGTTCAAAATAACAGAATTAAAACAATGTATCATTTACAACAACAATAATAAGCGGAATTTAGAATTATACAAAAAAATAACATTTGGATATATCTCAAGATATAAAATTAAAGTTATTGCAGAAAAAAGATATATTAATTATTTTATTTTGTTTTATATTCTATATAGCGAGGTACCAACATTATAAATTCATAGTAACACTAAATGGATTTGACAAGATCAGAGGAGACAGACTCTATTGAGAGAGAACTGCAGATTATGTAAAACTTATACATATTCTATATATAACAATTCCTATTTTATTAAACTAGAATACCTCGTATACTGTAGTTATGATAAAACAATCTTGTTTTCAATAGTAAAATGTGTTTATTTTAGTTCTCATAGTGTTAGAATTTTTATGATATTTTTGAGTTAACGTCACATGAACTTGCCCATTTAGAGGCATGCCCTGATAAAATATTATAACTAGTGCCCCATCAGATGAAACACAAGAAAGGCCATTTTGCTATATAACCGAAGATTACTCCAGTCCTATGGTTGGGGAACCTTTGGTCTAGTAGCAATTCTTCTGACTTATAAAGCATGCAATTTGAAAGGTCTATAAACAGTGTCCCTTTAGGTCCATGACCTACCCACCTGCAATCTCATCATTTAAGTCGCCCTGTGACTAAATCTTGGGCTTCTTTGCGATGATATTATTTGGTCTGTAAAGTCATGCACCACTTGGGCCACTTTTTAAAGCCTTACATAGAGATCATATGCCATTCTGTGTATTATTTATTTCATGTTTTTGAGAATGTAGAAAAAAATATAGCGGAATTAAATTAAAATATATCCTGCCACACAACAAAGGTTGTATAGTAAATCAGACTGCAAATAAGTTGATTATATTGAATATTTAAATTTAAAGTCACACTGGACTTTCATAATTTTTTAATCCACTACAATTACTGTGAGTGCTTTTATAAATATTATACTAAAATAAATGGCAAACATATAACCATGTACTAGAACTAAATTGTTTTCCTTTTTGCTTGGAGGCAAAGAACGTATCGGTAATCATCGCCTTATAAAATAGGGAATAAAAACCCTTAAAATAAAGACCCTTCTCGCTAGAATACTGTAATATCTTCAAAGCAATTACAGAATATGTTTTGGTCAAATGATAATTGATAGGAACGAAGGAGAGAGATTGAACCCAAGATAACATGAAGAAAGGTGTAAATTCTTACCCTCGTCACCGCCAAAGTAAGTATTTACTAAAAATACCTGAGGGTGATAATTTCTATTTTGTCTTAATAATATCTTTATGAATACCTTAATAGGTAATTACTTTTAGTATCTGAGCTGTGTGGAAATAAAACATTATTTCAGTTAAAAAATACCAAAAATAATTTATTGTCTTCCATACCAATAATTAATATCTTGTCCCCAGTTAATGATATCCAAATGTTTGTCAATTAAAATAAATTTGTATTTCTTCTGAATAAGTAAAACTATACTAAACCATTACCGTGATCTCAGTGTCCATCATCGAATTTAGGGTTGAACTCTCGGGGAAGTCAGGAAGCTGAGCTAAATTAATAGGTTCACCCCTCTCAGCATTTGCAAGCGCCGCTTTAAGAAATCCTATTTTCCTATTCTTCTTCCTGGCACTGTTGGGATTACCGTTTCTAAAATCCACTTTTCTGTGTTTTACATATGCATTCAACCTCTTTGTGATTTCTGTAATTATGTGTGGTCCTAAACAGATTTTAAACATAAATGTACTACAATATTATTTTCTATTTATTATTTTATTTTTTGTTTACTAAAAAATATACAAGATTCGAAAAGGTTGGTATATACATTTTCTAGTTGCCTTTTTCTATACCTGATTATTTAAATGATACTACATTATAATAGGTTTCTAATAACAATACCTATACATAAATATCGTGATAAATGTACTTTATATTAAAAGATCACATGTTACCAAAACATTTACTTTAAAATGACATATATTATAATGTACTATATTTATAAATTCCATGTATTATATTTACTTGAGTTTACTTCTGAGAGATCGTTAGTGGTTTCTTCCATGTCATCAGTTTTTGTAAATAGTTTTCTCTTCACTAAAACAAAAACACCTAAATATTATAATGTTTTCTAACTAATAATATACAATACAGATCACATGAACTGTTTTCTCTGAAATAACATTTTTACTTTCAATGTGCCACAACGTTTGAAATCATAATAACGGATATCTTTAAGTATTCGAATGAAATGTCCCCAAATGCCCAAGAACTTTCATAATTTATTGTACAATACACTGTTTTGTTTAAATGCCAGTTTTCTGCCAATATGGTGATTAATAACATTTGAAGTAGACATGACAGACAGATATATAACTTACTTTTAGGAACTCCGGGATCAGTTGACTACAGATTCTATTAATATATTTTCAAGCTTCCCTTAAGTTATAGTTTGTCATTATCTATGATAATATAAGAATTGTCAACAACATCGAAATAAACAAAAACAATTTCAAAGACGCTTTATAAATTAGCTGTATATTAACTCCGTGTCGGCTATCTTGGTTAAGTATGTAGCTAATATTTGTCCGTTGTTTGTCATTATTATTTAGTCATATTTTTGTATAAAATTTGTTAAATAATTGTTTAGTAAAAAATATATCGTATAGTTATATTATATATGACCTATATTGTTATTTTATAAATTGGGTAAATTATGTATATATATTATAAAACAATAATGCTCAGCTGTTCAGTACCAATAATATACAACTATCAGATATTTTATATTATTAATAATAGAATACTTTACGTGGCCAATATTTTATAGTCATTTTAATACTTAAGTTGTTTAACCAATAATATTATACTAATCATATTTATTTTAATTAACCAATATCTCTAAGATAATAAAAGAAACTTTACTCCTGACTTTATATAACAAAGTTATTAATTTCAACTAAGGAATTTTTATTGAAAAGTTACAACCACAAGCTAGTAATAATAGTGGTAATTTTATCTTTTGTGCCAATTTTCAAGTGAAAAATAAAATCTATGTTTAAAATCATGTTGAATCAAATCCAGTTATTTTTGAAATAACGTATGATAAATTTTGAAACAAAAATCTCCATTTTACCATTGCCTGAATATAGTAAATAAACTTGAAATGTAAATAATTATGTAATGGAATATTTCTTATACAGGTAAAACACTAAAACTAGTAATGGTCTATGGTAATTTAGTGCACGATTTATAAGTTATAAAAATACTTCTTTACCTCCTTGAGGATGTAAAACACCAGTCAAGCTGTAGTAGTCAGTAGACGTACTTGCTGACTGGTCAAGGGCTTCTCTTGCTGACTTCCTACAGGCTTCCAGATCGTCAGCTGACAAAGCAAAATCTGAACAGAATAAAATATAATGATAAATATTTAAAAAAATTATATTTGAAAAATGTTAATTTTCGTAAGTTCTACTTTTCAAACTTTATTATTGCGTATTAAATAAAAATTGAAGTAAAACATAATATCACCATATTCTTCTTTTTCCCCCCTTTTTTTATTTCAAGTGATTTTGAGATTTTTCAAATAACTATAACCTTTATCGATTCTGGGGTATTAAGCAGTGTGATTTTGTGTTGATAAATATGGAAACTTATTATTTTCCATTTTAGAGAGAAATTTAAACCTTTCAATGGAACAAGAGTATTATATGATAACAACTAAGGCAAATCCAGTAAGGTAACTAAGATATTAAATACAAATAAATTATCAATCCTTAGATAACTGAACTATTAAACATTATTTGTCTTTACTCCCGTTAGCAATTAGTTTTTAAAAGAAAAAAAAGAATATATTATATTACGAAATTTTATTACAATTTAAGTATTTACCTCTTAATTCTTCTGTCGGTTTTTTATAAGTTGATCCTTTTGTAGATTCCTGCTCAGGAATGTTTAATGATGGCAAAACTGTATATTTTATGTTATTAGACAGAGCTAATTTCATAATTTTACTGGTCCTAGTAGACATCTATAAAAAAAAATAATAATTTATCAGACATAGTTTTTTATCAACACAGATTTAAAAATCAAGATTAAAATGCAGTTAAAACTTGATACCAAATAACATAACTTTAAAATTTCCATTTAAAACATACTTTAATAATTTATTGTAGAAGCTGATTTGACTAATTTTATAATTCTCGAAACATTAGTTTAAAAAATTATTCTAGAATGTTTCATCCAATTTAGATTAGTAGTTTTTGAGTCAAATCGTAAATACAAATAAACAACAGTTTTTCTCTTTCAAATAATATAATCATATAATATTGCTAAATAAAGTTGCTAGCAACACTTGATTGAAACTTGGTTTATGTTCCTTTCAGTAAGATATTTTATTGTAAGAAAATCGTATTAACAGTAACTTATGTCTTTTCAAACCCACGGATAGATAAAGATAGCGGTAGAGGGGGGGGGGGAGATTAAGTTAAAAGGATTCCGAATGTTTACTTTATCTATTAGACTTGTTTTTGTAAAAAAATAGTCCAAACAAAGTAGGTAAAAAAGTACAAAAGTCAGTGTGGCGCTCTATTTAGATTACGAAACAAACAATGATGGTTTCTTTTCTCTTATGTTATCAGTAAATACTTTTAGACGTTTCAAATATTTCAGAGACGAAAGTAATTAATTGATATGTATATGTTTTTCATAAGTGAATCTATTATAAACACAAATAAGGAGTTTGTCATAATAGATATATTCGTTATTATGAACTGGTCATGAGGCCATGATGCCAAACTACAAATAAAATAAGATTTCAATTCTTGAGTCATCCAGAAATAGTTAACCTGACGTGGTTCTTACAGAGTACAAGAATATTAATTAGTATACGCTCGATTTGAATGGTACAGTTTTACGATTTAGTTTTTCACCAAATTGTATTGAATAGTTTGAACAATTGTGAACTATTACAAATATGGTTCATTTTCTAATATTAACTAAAAACTCCCTAATATACATTTTTAGAGAGACACCAATATGTTTAGCTTGGTCATCAACAGTACAAACTCTTGTTTTTACAAACCACAAAAATTCGATATTAACATAAAGACTGGCAAAGACGAAGCTATAAATAATTATACTTACATGAGATGTGAAATAAAAACTGCTACTCTTTCAAAGTTGAATATTTCAAAAAAGGGTTTTCATATTTTAGTTTTTTTTTTTTTTACTTTGAAAGATAACTTTAATTTAATAGTATAAAATTAATAAATGAGCATAATTGAATACCCATCCCGAGAATAAAACTTTTCAAAATAATATAAACTGTCTATTTAAACGTAGTTTCATAGAAATTAATGTATGTCCCGTCATGTTTATCGAAATAGGCTCTAATGATTTCATTAATTTTAGCTCATTTTGCCTAAGGACTCAAATAAAATAAATTCGATGCTTATAAAAAAATGTATGTTCTGAAGTAATCATTTAAAATATATAATGAACAATATTTGTAATAACTAGAATAACTCAAAATAGTCCAAACGATTTCGGTAACATTTTGGTGAAAAATGAAGATCTAAAACTCAAACCAAAAGTTTAATAATATTCCAGTACTCTGTGAATACTTTACATTTGTTTAGGACTATTCAAAGTTTAGGACCGAAGTGAAAAGTACTATTCCGATCAATAAATGACACTTGTTCACTTACTAAACAGTGCCTGATCAATCAATGGAAAAACAACGTAGACAGTTTTGTAATTTGTACGTTTTGAAGTAAAAATTCATTTTGAATTTTTTTAAAATTAAAAAGACACTCTTTAAATTTAAGTTGTATACAGCAAACTTTACATGAAACACCACTGAGTGTGAATATTACAAATCAAATAATGTTCATTTTTCTTTATGTGCCGATTTTAATTTTTTTTTTTAATGAAATAAATACTGAATTCAGTCATAAATAAGTAAGCAAATTTGATTGATATATTATAGACGTAGGTAGATGTCGGCAACAAGTATAGAGTCATAAACCTTCCTTGCCTAGAACATTTAAAACTATTACAAAAATTTCCCTTTTTTGCAATATGTCATAGCTATGACACAAGTGTTAAAATAAACTGTGTGACAGAAATGTGCAGATTTTCGTTAAAAGCCCTCTGAAATAGGGCTGTAAATCTGCCTGACCTAAACAAGTTCAAAGATAATTTTGCCGGTGGACTCCTTCAAGGTTGTACATGGCTGGAGGGTTGGGCCGATGAATAGCTGGGGTAGGCCGGCAAGTAAATCCCATTAGTCACGCCTCTCCGAATACTCCACTTAAAACCGAAAATGTTATAAATATGCATTATTTGAGAATAAACTTGATACTGTAATCTTAGTTATCAATAAACAAACAATTAAGTGTTTGTCTCATGTTAATTGGCCGAGAAACATATATTCAATAAAACTTGATATAAAACAGTTTATATATTTATAGTTAATGTACACTTTTCTTAGTCATTCAATCAGAAAAGTATTTAATTAATCTAGATTGAACTTGTTTTCTAAATGGATTACATGGAGCTGAATCAATTAGTATATTAGTATGGATATGCCATCAATTATTACACAACATGAAATTTTAGAATGGTGGAACAAATTGTAATTTTCTTAGTTACAGTCAGAATTCTATCAAATTCATTTCCTAAACGATTAACATTGAAATCTGCAATTACTGGATTAGGTTGAATAAAATGATTTTTTTATGTTATTCAACAGCTTACGATTCTTAGGTAAATAGGCAGTGAGAATGGATGCTTGTGGATGAGTGTGAATTATAATTATTGTGGATGAGTGTGTCCTTCTGTTGTTATAAAACAATTTAACAATTTGCTGCTAAGAAGTTTTGGTTTCTATAGTTAAACATTTTCGTGAAAAACAGTTGGGACAATGGCTCATGGTTGATCACGGCGGGAAAATATAGAGTATTATAATTGTATATTGTTTATCCATATCAATAATACATTGTAGAGTCTTATACCAATATATTTGTCTTTTAATTATAAAATCTCAAATTATGCAACAACTGTGAAGTTAGCCGTACAATTTACGACTGTGAATTGCGACAAGTGATTTTGTCTTACAATAAAACATATTAAATAGTTCATGTGACTTGCGTACGGATTTATTGTTATTGGGCTTAGCACAATACATTTTTATAAAATAGTTCAGCAAACAAAAACCACTTCTTTACACGTAATTAACTTAATGTAATCATAAAAAGAAGGAGAATAAATTTTATTACTTGGAAATAAACAGTTATATGGTTTCAAAAATTAAAATTTACTCAACCTGACTTTATCTGATTTTTTAAAAGCATAATTAATTAAGCCATACTATTCAATAAATAATTAAGAATACAAGTCTATCTTGATACCGAATAACTTAAATTTTTTAAATTTCATTTAAAATATGCTATGATATGACTAAATATTTAGACTATTTTTACCAAAAAAAAAAATGTTTTACGAAATTGTACAAGAAAACAAAATTTATGGTTCATGGTTCATGTTCATGGTTCATAACTGGGCACATTCGTTTGAATCGTATTCGATTTTTGTAATCTATCTAAAACATGTCAAAATCAGTTGAACCTAGATTGGGATATTCGACCAAAATGTAATTAAAATCAAAATTTTGTTTAATTTTAACATTTTACGTCAAAGTTAATTTATTTATATTTTTATGTATATGATTGAAAATTTAAGTTTTAATTTCATAATTTTGTAGTCAATATTAAAATAATAATAATAATTTTATTGCAATGATGAGATGAATAATTTATCTTGCAATGACACCTCTGACAGTCAATAATCAAGAGAATATTAAAAATCAAGAAAGCTATGGTCAAAATTTAAATTCCTTTCATTAAAGACGTTAATTTTTATTATTACTATATATTACAACAAAATTAAACTATTTCCAACACTAAATAATATTAAACTATAAAATATCTTAGTAAAAATAACTTACCTTTACGGGTTGTTGTAGAACTCGTGACAGAACGAACAATGAACAAACAGTACAGCCACAGCCGACTTCTTGGTTCTTTGACAGTTGTTCAACGTTGACTAAGTAGGGGTAAAAGAGACTAAGTAGGGGTATCAGTCTTTTTGGTTATATGAAATTGTAGCTTTTATTGGAATCTAAATAGACATTAGGTAAAGATAGTCCTAGACAAAATTATAAATATTTAAAATTAAATATTGTTTGGCCTACTAGTCAGTATCTACATCATTGTTTTAAAATGTAACGTTTGGTGATACTTTTCTAGTTTTACGATTTTTTTTAGAAAAGGTGCAGTGTGTATTATCATATACATAAACACAATCATATGAATCAGAGAATTTAATGGAGCAATACATTATTTATTAGTATAGAAGATAATATGTTACTGAACGACATCTGTGGTTGCATCAACCCTCTGACAAATCGCAGTGTAGCTTATTTTATGTACAGAATATACCTTGCTTTATGATATAAGTTTTGATTTTTTTGTACACCTTAAACACACAAAAACTCATAATTTTTCAAGAAAGAATACAAACTTAACTACATCTGTAGATAACTCATTGCTGTTTATCGCTAACTAAAGTTGTGAAGTATCTATTTATAATTGCTTAAAATATGTATATATACGTACCGGGTGTTATAAAATGAATAACAGGGTTTTAAGTGTGTAGTATTTATTACATTTAACTTACAATCATAAATAATACATTTTATGTAAGAGAAACTTAGACAGTTTTCCCATAAGTATTCAATGTGAGCCCCATTCGTCACACGGTACACATCGAGTCGGTAGCCGAGTTTGTCCCAAACCATGATCAGTGTGTTTGGAGTAATTGTTGCAACAACTGCTTCAATATTGTTTCTTAAGTCGGGTTGGTCAGCTAGTAGCGGAGTCACATACACGTGAACCTTTATTTATGTCCACTTTAGGTGTATTCGATTCGTCACTGAAGAACCAGAAAATCTTCACCGTCATATATCGTTTGCAAAGTTGGCACTTATACCGTAGTCTATAGGCTTTAGAGCTTGTAACAACTGCAAACGATAAGGATGTAGTTGTAAGCGTCTCCTTAAAACTCTACACACAGACGTCACTGGAATTGCTAATTCACTACTAGCTTCCGAACTGAGTTCTTCCGAACCAAATAGTTGTGGTTTGATTGGTGTAGCTGGTGTATCACTGAAGAGGACAACCTTGTCGTTGAAACGCGTCTGATACTTAGGTGTATTTTTTATGAGGATTGTCTTCTGTGTGTTTGTTACACTGTATAGTTTTTCTCATAAGTCAAGCTCAACATTTAATATATTCTATTCAATAGTCGCCATCCTTACCACAAGCGCTGTATAAGGAAGTCAGAGGAAACAGTGCATGCGTGCCAACAAAACTGTTTGAGTTGTTCTTTCTCTTGATGTATTATTTATAATAATTAGTTAATAGTATTAAATAGTACAAAGCCTGAAAACTCCAATATTCATTTTGAAACACCCCGTATATTTTTTTGTAATATTATTTTATTTAAGTGATCAAATTTTCACGTTTCTATCGTTATTAGTGTAAAAATTTCAATTAAAAAGTCGATGTTCAATTCAAAAGTTAACCTGTATTTTACATTTACAATGGTGGTATGTCATAAATTACGAACCGAATCATGTATTCATTTGAAATCATCAGAGAATGTTTGTATTGTCATTATGAACTAATGTCCACAATATCAAGTGGATAAAGAGATTTGTTTATTTGTTATGACCAATCAAGATACGACTTTCTACTAAATCTCATTCTCATTTTCTAGAAGTTCTATTTCATTCATAAAATTTTCACGCTTCTATCGTTATTAGTGTAAATATTTCATTTAAAAAGTCGATGTTCAAAAGTTAACCTGTATTTTACATTTACAATAATGGTATGTCATAAATTACGAACCGAAATTACCGAATCATGTATTCATTTGAAATCATCAGAGAATGTTTGTATTGTCATTATGAGCTAATGTCCACAATATTAAGTGGATAAAGAGATTTGTTTATTTGTTATGACCAATCAAGATACGACTTTCTACTAAATCTCATTCTCATTTTCTAGAAGTTCTATTTCATTCATAAAATTTTCACTTTTCTATCGTTATTAGTGTAAAAATTTCATTTAAAAAGTCTATGTTCAAAAGTTAACCTGTATTTTACATTTACAATGGTGTTATGTCATAAATTACTAACCGAATCACGTATTCATTTGAAATTATCGGAGAATGTTTGTATTGTCATTATGAACTAATGTCCACAATAACAAGTGGATAAAATGATTTGTTTATTTGTTATAACCATTCAAAATACGACTTTCTACTAAATCTCCTTCTCATTTTCTAGAAGTTCTTTTTAATTGATAAAATTTTCACGTTTCTATCGTTATTAGTGTAAAAAGTTCACTTAAAAAGTCGATGTTCAATTCAAAAGTTAACCTGTCTTTTCATTTACAATGGTGTTATGTCATAAATTACGAACGAAATCATGTATTCTTTTGAAATTATCAGAGAATGTTTGTATTGTCATTATGAGCTAATGTCCACAATATTAAGTGGATAAAGAGATTCGTTTATTTTTTATAACCTTTCAAGATACGACTTTCTACTAAATCTCATTCTCATTTTCTAGAAGTTCTATTTAATTGATAAAATTTTCACGTTTCTATCGTTATTAGTGTAAAAATTTCATTTAAAAAGTCTATGTTCAAAAGTTAACCTGTATTTTACATTTACAATGGTGTTATGTCATAAATTACTAACCGAATCATGTATTCATTTGAAATTATCGGAGAATGTTTGTATTGTCATTATGAACTAATGTCCACAATAACAAGTGGATAAAATGATTTGTTTATTTGTTATAACCATTCAAAATACGACTTTCTACTAAATCTCCTTCTCATTTTCTAGAAGTTCTTTTTAATTGATAAAATTTTCACGTTTCTATCGTTATTAGTGTAAAAAGTTCACTTAAAAAGTCGATGTTCAATTCAAAAGTTAACCTGTCTTTTCATTTACAATGGTGTTATGTCATAAATTACGAACGAAATCATGTATTCTTTTGAAATTATCAGAGAATGTTTGTATTGTCATTATGAGCTAATGTCCACAATATTAAGTGGATAAAGAGATTCGTTTATTTTTTATAACCTTTCAAGATACGACTTTCTACTAAATCTCATTCTCATTTTCTAGAAGTTCTATTTAATTGATAAAATTTTCACGTTTCTATCGTTATTAGTGTAAAAATTCCATTTAAAAAGTCTATGTTCAAAAGTTAACCTGTATTTTACATTTACAATGGTGTTATGTCATAAATTACTAACCGAATCATGTATTCATTTGAAATTATCGGAGAATGTTTGTATTGTCATTATGAACTAATGTCCACAATAACAAGTGGATAAAATGATTTGTTTATTTGTTATAACCATTCAAAATACGACTTTCTACTAAATCTCCTTCTCATTTTCTAGAAGTTCTTTTTAATTGATAAAATTTTCACGTTTCTATCGTTATTAGTGTAAAAATTTCATTTAAAAAGTCGATGTTCAATTCAAAAGTTAACCTGTCTTTTCATTTACAATGGTGTTATGTCATAAATTACAAACGAAATTATGTATTCTTTTGAAATTATCAGAGAATGTTTGTATTGTCATTATGAACTAATGTCCACAATAACAAGTGGATAAAGAGATTTGTTTATTTGTTATGACCATTCAAGATACGACTTTCTACTAAATCTCATTCTCATTTTCTAGAAGTTCTATTTCATTGATAAAATTTTCACTTTTCTATCGTTATTAGTGTAAAAATTTCATTTAAAAAGTCGATGTTCAAAAGTTAACCTGTATTTTACATTTACAATGGTGTTATGTCATAAATTACGAACCGAATCATGTATTCATTTGAAATTATTGGAGAATGTTTGTATTGTCATTATGAACTAATGTCCACAATAACAAGTGGATAAAATGATTTGTTTATTTGTTATGACCATCAAGATACGACTTTCTACTAAATCTCATTCTCATTTTCTAGAAGTTCTATTTAATTGATAAAATTTTCACGTTTCTATCGTTATTAGTGTAAAAATTTCACTTAAAAAGTCGATGTTCAATTCAAAAGTTAACCTGTCTTTTCATTTACAATGGTGTTATGTCATAAATTACGAACGAAATCATGTATTCTTTTGAAATTATCAGAGAATGTTTGTATTGTCATTATGAGCTAATGTCCACAATATTAAGTGGATAAAGAGATTTGTTTATTTGTTATAACCTTTCAAGATACGACTTTCTACTAAATCTCATTCTCATTTTCTAGAAGTTCTATTTAATTGATAAAATTTTCACGTTTCTTTCGTTATTAGTGTAAAAATTTCATTTAAAAAGTCGATGTTCAAAAGTTAACCTGTATTTTACATTTACAATGGTGGTATGTCATAAATTACGAACCGAATCACGTATTCATTTGAAATCATCAGAGAATGTTTGTATTGTCATTATGAACTAATGTCCACAATATTAAGTGGATAAAGAGATTTGTTTATTTGTTATGACCATTCAAGATACGACTTTCTACTAAATCTCATTCTCATTTTCTAGAAGTTCTATTTCATTGATAAAATTTTCACTTTTCTATCGTTATTAGTGTAAACATTTCATTTAAAAAGTCGATGTTCAAAAGTTAAATTGTATTTTACATTTACAATGGTGTTATGTCATAAATTACGAACCGAATCATGTATTCATTTGAAATCATCAGAGAATGTTTGTATTTTCATTATGAACTAATGTCCACAATAACAAGTGGATAAAATGATTTGTTTATTTGTTATGACCAATCGAGATACGACTTTCTACTTAATCTCATTCTCATTTTCTCGTTCTCATTTAAGTTGTATTTAAGTGTTAAAATGTTAAGTCAACCTCAATATTTGAGTTATTTAAATTAAAACTTAGGAGTTGTGTGAAAACATTACCACATACCAAATTCGATAAAACTCGGTCTACTAGTTTGGGTCATACTTTACATACAACAGAGAGACGACAGACTGACATAATTCCCACAATTACTTTTTTGGCTCTTATAGGACTTCAAAACGGATAGCCTATATCCGCGAAAAACTCAACATGTTTTTCAATAGTCAAAATTTATATTTTAATCCGTGCTGTCTGTGTGCGTAGTACTCTTCCCCCACACTAATAATTTAATTTATTTCATACATTTCATTAATTTACCAGTTCGATTGTTGTCAGTATACTGTAAATAAACCATATATGCCATTTTGTTATAGATTTAGGTTTTTAAATACGCATGCTCATTTGAAAATAAAATGAGCTGTTATATGACAGCGATCAAGGTTTCTTTTTTAAATTATATGGAGGAAGGATAATAACTTATATGATTTTATTGTACTGGTTTTTATCTTTTATTTGGTAGTCTACTTCATATTTCCCATTTTAGCAATACATATTACCATTTAAACAAAATATGTAAGCTGCTATTATCATTACGACAAAAAGTTTATTCACCAAGTCGGTTACAACGTACAATATATAAAAAGTTTTTTTTAAAATTTTTTATATATATATATAATTATATATCTCGGACCATTTGGGCGTGATGCTTACACAGAGTTACAGATAGGCAGACAGACAAGAAACGTGAAAGCTTTTAGTTTTGCATAAAAATGCCACAAATCAGATCGATATAGTGAAGTCAGTAAAAATAAATTAGAAAGAAAGCCTTTAATAAATAAAATGCAAATAACAAATAACGAAGTTTGCAAAAAAAACAAGAGTTTCTAAAATATGACGGCTGTAGTTCCTGAACTATTGCGCTTAGTTTAACATCGTCTAGAATAAAAGCGAATGTTTCAACCGAAAATGCCGTAGAAAATAGGTGTTACTCTTTTAAAAAACACGTAGGCCGCAATAATTATGGAAAATAGCATTCGTTTTTCATAAAGAAGAGTATTCTATTCACCTAGTTAATTACAGTACCTATGCAATATATACAGAGTTTAATAAAAATATATCTATCGGTTTGGCATAATGCTTGCACATTCATTGTTGCAGACAGACACAGATGCACTGATACTATTGGGTTTGCTTTATAATGTTACAAAACAGATAGATATAGTGAAATGAAGCAACAATCATTGAATAAAGAAAACAACAATTAATTTTTACTTTCTGACTAATATAGAAGGAAAGTAATGGTATCATGAAAATTATTGTAATGGAGATTTTAACGGATATGTACGTTTTGAGGTCCACTGAAATTAATTTAGACCATTTTTTCAAGAGTCCGTGAGTCTATGAACACCTTAACTCCCAAACGGTTTAACCGATGAAGCTGACATTTTGCACACTTGGTTTACAGTAGAATAGTAATATCCCAAATATTTTTATGTGTGTTGTAGTAGCGGAACTAGTAATAACGTAAATAATTACCACAACTTATTACTTTCGGAAAATTTTGTGAACGATTTAAGCTCAGAAAAGGAAATTTGGTGTATTACATTTCCTCAGTAAATGGAACGAATCCTATTGATTTTTATAACGCTATGTCAAACAGGGGTGCCACTATACACAAAAAGTGAAAAACGTGATGCGCGATTATTTTTTGAACCCGTTACTACAGAAACGAAATTAGTATACACATTGCCACTGTAAAAAATGCATCCAAACTTTAAGGTAGCGACATCAAACCTGTTAAATGGATGGTCGGGAAGTACGCTACTTATCGGCAAGAATGTGAAATTGCGTAAGTATGAAACAGGAAAACAGTAGAGTAATATATGTGAAAATTCCTGTGGTTATTTGACCAACCTTTCGTCCGTATACCAGACATTAGAAATTTTTAGATTTAAAATCTTACCGAATTTGGACAAAAGGTTTTTGCATTTTGTGGCTGATAAACCAAATGTTAGATTTTTTATTTTATTTTACCAACGATTATGCCACAAAACCCGCTAATCCGTGCGTCTATCGACGAATTGTTCTTTAATTTTGAAATTTAAAGTGTTAGGTTTATATATTTTATGGCTACCGTGAAGAACGATTGAGGTACGATTCTCAAATTACTTTAGTACAAAACGTCTGGTCAAATGAAAGACAACGAATTTCGCTAAACGTTGTAAATTTCTATACTTCAAACCTTTAAAACGACTTTAGGGGGACAAGGCCAAACATAAGTGTCAATTCTTAAAATACTCCGGCCACTCTTTGGTAGATGAGACATGATTTACAACCTAGTGTTTGAGACAGTGCCGCACGAGGGACAAGGTCTTGTGGGCGCACATGTTTACTCCTTTATTTGGTAAATTGACACTTGACAGTCTCGTGGTTACTTTTATAACACTCATGTTACAATTTTAACTTGTCTATATTAAAGGACACATTTATCTGGTCTTATTATTTCTTCTTCATGGATGATTTATGAGTGTGTAAGTCTCTCCTTCTTTTAGTTGAGAAAGAGGTAATTTTTAACTGTGGAATGGCATAGTTTACTATCTACAAAATCATTCGTATAAGTGTAGAAATCAGTAAAATACGTAAACAGTTTTGTTTGTTCTTCAAGTGTTAAAATGTCTTTATCGCTCTCTGCTACGCCTCGGGCGGCAACTTTTTCTCTCGTTCGATTAAGACCTACTAACGCTCTTAATAAATAACAAAATCTGATTTATCATTTTCTTCCTTTAATTGAGCGTTTATGGATGTCAAAGTCAATTTTTTAAAATAAATAAGTTAACAGTTAACACGAAATTAACACTTTTTAATGATTAATTTTTATTTTCTCCATTGATTTCTTCAAAACATAATACATTTTATTTTCAGTAGTTGAATAAACTTGTACTTAATTTTGTTTGTTTCAACCGCAATCAAATTAATATAGCAATAAAATCACTGGCCGAATTTGATATCAATCGACACAGAATTAAACACGGAAAGACCGGAGACAATAGAAACAAGCTTTGAGTGCTAGTGAGTAACTCTCCGGTGCACTCAACTACACTGTTAAATAAAAATCTATATTTATTACTGTTTTATAATCACGTTTTTGAAATCTATTGGTGCTACATAATGCACAAACAATCGAATTTGTAGGATAACTCGGTGATCAGAAAAAGCAAACATACTCATGAAAAATTAATAACATTTTTTTAATTAACCTAAAAATCTTAAATTTCAGTAAATAATGTGCAGATCAATTTGACGACAATCAGTTTCAGAAGACTAAGAAAATATAAAAAATCTGTGTGAACGTTAAAAATCGCACATTTTGAGCTTAATGTGCGCCCTAGAGCGGAATGACATGCAAGATCTTACAAAGATTTATTAGACAAACAACCCTTATAAACAAGTTTAATAACACTTCTAATTGTAAACAATTCTGTATTTACCCTGATGATTATCCATATATATTCATCCCACACTCATTTCGTTTGTATATTTGTGTGTCGGCCTTAGCGAGTTGCGATGCTGAATTAGTCTGAATAAAACACCAATCATTACACTTGGTACATACTAACGATTTAATCGTTTTTGTGTCACCTTTGAAAGTTGCTGTTAGCCTATTGCTTTTAATTTCAAAATTATAATATGAAAAAAATATTTAAAAGTTTTAGTTTACTTATTCCAAAAACATGGGTAAAACTCTATAAAACTATTCTTATTTTACCAAATAGGTTTTTAGTTACAATGTTAAATTTTGCAAATGAAACTAATTAGTTTTTTATTTAGGTAACAAGGTTTTTATTTTAAGTACATTTAAATTTCTCATAAAAAAATCCCAGCGATATCATCTATGGAATATTTTAAACAATCTGTAACGTGGATATGTTTACATTTTTTTCGAAAATTAGAATACGTGTACTGTTGTTTAGTCTAACTCAAGAACAGGCGAACCGATTTTTATGATACTTAGTACTTAAATTAAAACCAACTCGTTGTGTTGTCTCAAATTAAAACCCATCAGTCTCTTTGTTATCTAAATACTATTCATACGTCGTCCAAACAAAATTTAGAGCTGCAAGGATTTAAAATTGTATGGCAGGAGATTAAAAGAAATTTTTGTGAGAAGAAGCACAGTGTCATTCATTGGTAGAATATAAAACCTATCAGTATCTCTGTTATCTAAATACTAGTCATACGTCCGAACAAAAAAAGAGCTGGGAGGATTTACGATAGTATGACAGGAGAGTAAAAGAAATTTTGGTGAGAGGAAGCACAGTGTCATTCATTGGTAGAGTAAATAAACATTATTATTATTGTTAATGACAAGTATAACAGTATAAATATTTTTGTTTTTATTGATATAGTGGCATTTTCGAAACTTAATAAACATGTTTACAGTAAGTACGTTTTGTTTAAGGGCACCCAAAATCAGGATTTTTTTTTCGAAATTTTGTTTTGGTGGTTTATTTTGCTCCAGAATTTTCTATATCCAACTATTTATAATACTTACATATAAGCAGTTGCTGACACGTAAAAAAAATAATTAAAAAAGCCTTACAAACCATTTCGGCAATAATTTTACAGAACTATGTGCTCTCGAGCTGCAGTACTTTATATAGTATATAAAGTATACACCTATTGGTAATTTTTGATAGGCCTTTGATTTTTCTCTGTGTAATTGGCTATTCTTACTATGGCCAGGATGTGTCTATAGACAAACTAGAGTGTATAAACCTTTTAGATCGGAAAGGTTTAACGGTTAAATATTACTTAGTGATGAGCTTAAGTGTTCTTTACAATAACAGTTGGTGTTATTTTAGAGTAAGGTGTTATTTGAAGAAGAGAGTTATTATAAAAATGAAATTTACTAAAAACATAATCTCAAAAATTGAGTTAAATTGGTTGTAATAGCCGGAATTATAAATGATGTTGGTTAAATTTTGAAATTAATTGAATTTATGTTTGAAACAAAAAAAAAAAAAATCTATTATGACATGAAGAGAAAAAGCTTCTTCTATTGTGATGACCGATTCATCACCTGGGTATTTTCCCTACTTCTCAAGGGTACGATGAGTTGCCTATCTTTGGGTGTAAGGCGCAAACCTTTGTTTGTCAAATCTTTGTTTTGAAACCTGTACCTAGTAAACATGTTTCAGCTATCTTTAACACTCAACGACATTGTAACTTTCATAAACTTTAAAACGCCGCCATTTTGTTTAGGGTGAACCTTTTGAAGTCGGATTTGCGGCATTGTATTCTACTAAATTAGACCTTTAATTTGATGTACAACTCGTACTCCCCATAAGCGTATGGGGACACGACTTTTCAAACTAAAAAATGAAAAGTTGTGTGATGGCAAACCCCTCAAAGGTAAAGGACGTTTGACTGGTGAAAGGATTAAAAAACTTCAAATCTTTTACGGATTAGCTATTAGGAGGAATACCAATAGTTTTTCTTTGTTTTACGAGAAAGTTGTTTTCAAACACTAAATGACACGTAACTCAATAACTATTAGAGATAGAGCTTTAAATTTGAAACACAGATAGATTGGATGTATAACTAGTTCCTTTCACAAAATACACTCTATTGATAGGAAAGGTCACGTAGATCTCAAAAACTTTTGACTAAGTTTGAAATTCAATTTTACTTGTTAATTAAATTACTATGGCACTTGTGGTAATACAAATGATGTTTTGCAGTCTTACTTACAAAACACGTAGAAAACAATGACTACGGGTTCATAATTTTTCGGGTTCATTTGCATATTATTATTTCTTGGAAAATCAGTTCACAGTAGTTCACAATGACTCAGTCATCCACTGTTTTTAATACAATCAAATTATCTGCCTTATCTTGTTTAGAAGGTGGCAAACGTTTGTACCATTTGCTAAAGATAACACTTTATGGCAGAAAATTGGTGTTCGGTAACGGGTTAATTTTACAAACAGCCAACTCAATTCAGTTATAAACTTGTAAAAAAAAATATTTAATTGATTATTTAGGAACTATTAAAAGTTCAGACTCTTCCACATTTCTGGTAATGGTTTTTGATGAAAAGGTCAATTCGAAATAACATATTCGTTACCTATCGCCTAATCCTAATTTTAAGCCTGCTTTGTACTTCGTGCAATTCCAAGTGGTGTATCTTTTTCCAGTTTCAATACTACATATTAAGCAAATATGTACTCCCACCCTGGATATGATGTAATCATCTGGAAAAATCTTTTTGGCCTTGTAACAAAATATCGGTTACAAAAAAAATTAAACAAATAATAATTTGTAATCTATACAGTCATGAACTTTCGTTCAATAAATTAAGTTTGTAACTACACAGACTCACATTTAAACTTTTTAAATGTGAATTTTCAAATTATCTATACTGATGACAGTTAACAAGAACACAAATACTCTATGAGGAAAAACATTCTCTACCACCCAATCCATAAACTCAGAATTTTTAGATTAATTTCCCTACTCTGAAATTATTATGTATTGCCGGATTGTTTTAAGGATAAAAGTTGTTTTTTATAGTATTGTGATTTGGAACAGCGACGATTTTAATACAATATATTTGGAGCTGTAATACAAATTTGAAAATATTATTTCTATAGATGGTTTGTATCGTTTACATGTGTATATTGATCTTAAAATGTTAAATTTGTATATTCACAAATAAATTATATAAACAATGGCTACTCAAATATATACTGCGGCTCAATGAATAATTTAATTTGTATTTACGTATTTACTAAATTACAGATTTACGCATTTACTGATTATGATTATCTTAACGTTATTAAGTTATATCGCGAAAAATTTACAGGTTTCATTTTTATTGTTGATTTTGTTGGTTCAACACTAACATTGATGTTGAAACATTTAAAGTAACATTATCTCTAGTTATCAAAATAATTTATTCTCTTTCGACAAAATGCTCAAAAATAATAATGGTTTGATAAACGTTATATAAAAAATGTCGATAGTGCGGTCCAGCATCCAAGTGTCTAAATATAAAACAAATTATTATAAAATGTTTTATATTATGTAACATTTGTATATGTTTGTTTATTTGTGTGTAAAATAGTTGTGACAACGTACAAAATCCTGAATGATGTCTCATTGAAGATGAAACGGCTGTAGCTTCATTAATAAAGGATTGTTATAGACTAAGGTAAATTACTATATATCGATTAAAATAAACGATCGATAGGTTTCAACTAAGAATTATGATTGTGGATCTTTAATTCTTTATAACTAGAAACTGGTGGATGCTTACATTAGGAGATAAGGATGTCTGATTATGAAATTAGTCGGATTAATATTTTATCTTTCAACTTTATAGCTGTTTTATGCGGTTCGTTAGTTCACATTAATAAGATAAATTTTATTAAATAACATATTGTCATCAAGTTATTGATGGATTAATTTTAAATGAAATGTAACCGTAAAATAAACTTCACTGAATTCTATAATTTGTACATTGAACCTAATAAAAGTATAATTATGGTTTAATTTGAATGACATTATGTTCCGTCATTATACCAAAAAACTAGAAATTATGTTAATATATTCACTGTAAGATGTATTTCTGAAATATAAAACTCATATAGCTGAAAACAAATCTTTAAATAAAGTTGGGTCTTAGTATTATATCGTAAAAACAATTACATTTAAAAAAATATGTACATGTAAATATGGTTTTAAATATATTTACATTTCTATTATTTTATATTTTATTATAGTTATTATTTAGTCTTAAATCGAAATATCGAAATTAATATGAAATAACGACATAAATTCGTGTTTAAGAATTGTTCAGAATATTCGTTTATTTTAAATGTGAAACACTTTTGTCACAATGAATGTAATTTTATAGGTTTTGAGTTGTTATGTTAACATTTTACAAATTACTTAATAACTCAGAACTCATACATTACTTATTTATTTATTAGAAAAAGTAACAAAAACAAATATGACAATTAAAACATTAACTTTCACATATGATATGAGAATATGATTAATTTTTAAAATCAAAGCAAATCAAGATGGATTTAATGTGTAATACAAAATCTATACAAAAGTTAGGGTTTATAATTTATATTAATAATCAATAATTTTATTTATATTTCAAATATCATTATATTTGATTTAAGAAGGAAAAATGTTTTAAACTGTACCAAAAAAATGTTTTAAATACTAGTGACTAGCAGAATTATGTAATTAAAAATGTATTTATAAAAATCATTGTCCCTTTTAATCATAGTGATGCTACATAATAAATCAATGAATTGGTTCCCAACCCCACAGCGTATTATTGCACTTCCAATATCAACGCTTTATAATACATGTTCAATCAGATGCTGCACCAATCATATTATATTCAAGGATAAATAAAGCAAAAGCTTAAAGTTTCAAATATTTTAATAGTATAAATGAGCTACAATTGTTTCGCCTTGCGGCATCCGTTGCCCGTAGATGCCTCAAGGCGAAACAATTGTAGCTCATTCATACTATTAAAATATTTGAAACTTTAAGCTTTTGCTTTATTTATCCTTGAATATGGAGTTTCAATAAGAAATATCTGCTATTACATTAAAGTTGTATATTATATTCACACTAGTTATTATAAAAATGTTTAATTAATTCCCCTTTCTGTAATTAATTTATAATGATATAGTGGAGGGCTATAAAATAAAAAATAGTTCCATTTTTTAACATAATAATATAAACGATATATACTTGAACAAACTATTATTCCAATTTATTTTTCATGGTTTCGGTAACTTACTTAGTTTTATTACTTTCTTATCTCAGCAACATTTCCAATATTGAATTATTTATTAGTACCCTCAAAAGCACAAATTTACCTTACAGCGCCGTAAAAGCTTCCTCAAGGATTCTAGAAATTAGTTATCGGTTATATAAAATCTATTATTTGTATAAGAAATATAATATAAGAATTCCTTATTCTAGTTAAAACGAATAACTTAAATAAAGAGATAACGAACTTAAATCAATAATTATTGAAAACTAATCACTTTGCAAAGATCAAAAATAAATTTCTACAATTGAAGTTCCGAGAAACAAGGAGCTTACAGCTTAGAAGGGATTACTATGGTTTAATATAATCTCATAATAATTATCTAACGTAATTCTGACTCTCATAAAAGAGAGTTTGTAATTTATATGAAAACCTACATGGGTAGGATATTAATTGGACTGATATTAGAAGAGAAAGCCAAATGTTTGAATAAATTTAATTAATATTCAATAATTAAATTATAATAATAAAGTAACAAGGGCAATTTGTTCGTTTGAAATATGCAAATTAAAAACAACATTTCATTTCTTACTTTTTTGCCTTGAAATCTTAGTGAGATAATCAATGAAGTACATAAAACAAGTTAATGTCTAAACGTATTGCCTATCTCTTGATCTAATTGAGGTCACAATCATGATTAATTGTCTTTGTACGTTGTCTTCCCTTACGTTTTTTACCATTAAAAAAGTCAAGAAATATGTTACTCGAAAGGAAACAGGAGTAAACTTTACGAAGTTTGATTACATATTTCATAACTTTACTTGTAGTATATAATCAAGTCTATATTTTTGAATTATTTTATAAAGAAAGCTTTACCAACCAATATATTAAAATTAATTATTTTACATTGTTTATAAATAACAGTGTATTTTATATAGTCAATGTAGTTTAAACATATCAGTTAATGAAACACTCCGAATAATAGAACCAAAATGCTAGCTCCAGAAGAATGTTTCATGCTAAACATTTAGTAACATAATAAGGTATCTTTTATTAACCTAACAAAACATACGTATGTCCTTGGTAAGAATTAAATGCAATATCTTTATTATAAGTTTGATGCGTTTATCATTTCACATTTCGATTTGTAGCTTCAGTTTAGTTAGTTTTTAGCACCATTTATTTCATGTCGGATCTTATTAAATAGCTTTAAACATTAAAAAAGAATAACGTCAGTCCATTGGTTTATTGACTTACACGGACTCGTTAAAGAGTTACATAGTGACATTAACTTTACACAAGTCTTTTTCCTAGAAGGATTATACTATGGAATAAATTTAACTAAAATTACAATTTTTACAACTAAACAATAACTATCATGAAAAGAGATCGATTTAGAAATATAAAGTGTCAAATGTCTGGAAAGTTTACAGATAAGGTATGTTTGCTTATATTGTATATACATACATTAAACAAGTATTTTGAGTACACCCATAAACAACACTTGTTAAGAGATTCAAATGTGTTTGTAGATTCAAATACTAAAACTATTTAATCGTTTACTGACATTTACTACAAACCTTGAACTTATATTTTCACTTTTAAACTTCCATGTCTTGATTTTACAAAATGTCTACAAAACGACATCACATACTCACGCGTATATTGAATTAAATATATTTTGTTAAGAAATTTCTTTTAATAAAATTTAAATCAAAATTTTAAAAGCTACTAAATTTTCCAAATGTAAAACAAAATTGAGTTAAAAAAGATATAACACCAAAAGCTCAGACAGAGACGTATTTACAATCTGTAAAGTATGATAGATGAAAGGTCATATAATAATACGCTATTGTATAGTCAATGACTGACGATTAAAACGATTGCATAACTTCAATAAACTGTATATGTTATTGCTATAAATTATGTAAATTTTTGTTTTCTTCTCAAACTGCTTTCGATTTAGTATTACGAAGTATTTAGAACAATACTTAAAAACGTTAACTTGACTTGTTAACATTTGTTATTGACAAGTAGTTTGGTACACCTCCAAAATACAATAATACTTTGTTTGGAAACCAACAGGTCTCCTACTGTTATATCAAGACGTTGTTAAGTAATACAATAAATTATAATTTAGGAAAGTACATAGTGAGGTAATGAAATAATCATTAATACACAATATTAAACGAATTAAAAAAATCGCAATTGAAGCAAACATAAACCAGTTTAATAACAGTGAAGAGGTAACTTTTAACAATTTATGGTAACTAAAAAGGGCAAAATATTTTAAATGTTAACATTTGACTGTTAATTTTGATTAATTAAAATTTACTCCCAGTTAAATAAGTTTGGCTGATAGCACTAAACCGTTATTTAGAATTGGATTAATTATAAAACCGATATGTTTACAGATTAAATCCAATAAAATTCTATTGGTAATTTTTTTCTCAACAAAGGAATTTGTATTTATAAAACATATAATAAATAAGGGATTTTGATTTTATAAATATAGTTATATTGTAGTTTGAATTTATCATTTACAGACAAACGAAACAATATATACCTAAAAATGCAAACAGTTATAATTATAATGATGAGAAATTATTTGTATTTAAAATATAAGAGGAATAATTTTTTTTTAATTGATGATTTTATTTAATTATTGTTTAATAAATATTATTTTAGGTAACAGATTTGTTTCCCCTTGAAAAGAAACATATTTTCTTCTTTTAACTACTCGATAATAGATGTGAATTTTTTAAACTCTAATACATTTGTTCACATTTTGATTCCCTGTCCTTTTGATCATAGTCCAATAGACATTTTGTGTATATGCAGAAAAACAAAGGTTAACAGGAAGGAAATATACATATAACTTCACAAATTGTAATGAAAAACTTCCATATAAGTAGCATGCAATTGAAAACAATTTGAAATTTATATAATGCCTAAAAGTACTTAAAGTAATTACTCACTAAAAACTACATAGCATTTATTGCTGTTATCTTATGTATTTATCATTTCATAATGATGATGGTTTGTCAGGTGTATATATTGGTTTTCTATATATATATATATATATATATATATATATATATTTCGGTTTTCAAACATAAGTTTAATTTAAAGTTCTCCATATAATAATCAACAAGGACGTCAACGATAAAGAAATATTGACACTCGTTTTGTATCACAAATATTAGTTTTAATACGATTATAAATAGAATAACTACAAAAAGAAAATAAATCTAAAATACCTCACATTACTTTGATCAAAATTATTTATTATCTTCTTTTTTTTTAAGTAATGGGATATTTTTTCCATGTTTGTAAAAAAAAAATAAAATAAAAAAAAATAAATAAATAATAAAAAAAAACAAAAAAAAAACGATTAAACCCTCTGTTACTTTGTATAATTATGTAATACAAATTAATAATATTCAGTTATTTTTAGGGGAATAAATATATCCATTTATATTTGTTGAACGTGGTTGAATCAGTCACAACGACCAAAATGACCTAATGAGATTATTTTTTCGTAAAAATTAAAACAATTGCTTCATTTAAAAAAATAATAATAATAGATAAATAACAATAAATATAGATTTAAAAAAATGAAACGTTACCACACTCATTTGCCTTTTATTGTATCAATATTACGTAAATTAATTGTTAGCGTTTAAAATTTATTTTAGTGCTACTGGCAATAAAACAACAGAAAAATAGAGGAAAATGTCATTATTGTTTATGAACGTAATTCTTGTTATGTGTTTACTGCCTAAGAGGACAATTGTTTAGTGTTACGTTTGTCTTGAAATTTGATTGTATCAACTGATATGTAATGGCATGTCCACCTTTTGGAATAAATGATACATTGACAAACATAACTGTATAATTTTTTAACATATTTATTTGAGTATTCAAACCCATATATTTCTTATTTAAAAATATATAATAATTTGTTTTTTAATATAAGTTTATTTTAAGTGCAAGTATAAAAACACATACAAGAAAAATTTGACTGAATTACTTCACTCAGTATCCTTTAAAAAAAGTATTTAATTTGAAGATATTAGTATAAAAATTATTGTTTAAATGGAGTTTATGGTGTCGAAAATCTACTATTTTTGAATTATACCGTGATAGATAATCAATAATATAGATTTTATTATTTCTGTTTTCATCTTTCGATAATACAACCTAATAAGTTTACAAATGTAAATTTTCGCAAAAAGCTAAAGATAGTCAATTGTGTTATTTCGTTGCACAATGTATTGCATTAAGTAATTTACTCCTTCCAAAGTCATTAAAAATCCATCTAATACCCTAAACTAATGGTGATCTCTGGACATAGATTGGTAATTATTGATCAACACAAAAAACAAAACTCAACTCCACTGTAACTCGTAACAATTGTTAGAGTTCATTGTTATGCTTTTGTTTATTATTATTTTTTGTTTTATACATTGTAAATATACTGAAAATGGAGTGAACATACGAGACTTCTGGCAAACATATTATTATAATACACCTAGTTAACATACTTTAGCCACAATAATAACGTTAAAAATTATTTGGTTGCCCAAACTATTGTAACAATTTCATATTTGAAATTAAAAAAAGTACCCATTTTGATGGAGTACAATAAAACACAGTTAATGATATTCTAGCCTAGCACAAGATATAACTAATATCAGACCTGCAAGAACGTGGTAAACAAACTGAAGTATCCGTTGAGACTGAAAGCATGATTCTCTTTTCTTTTGTTGAATTGTTATTCTCAGTACATGTACCTTTCGGTTTTATCCTAGTTGCTATTTTTAAACACATATTTTACAATATATGTTACAGTCATATATTTTGCAATGATAATATTAGTTGTAACTTTTTTCAAATGCTCATCAACTTTACCAGAGAATTAGATAAGACAATTAATTTCCAATCTAATTTAGAATTTCGGTGTACAAATTACGACTAACAATTCGATACGAAGCTTTTTCTCCGAACACCTGAAGGCGGTATAATATGATTGTAATACACGGAAAACCAATCCACTGTAGAAGGCTTGAAAATACAAAGTCTTGAAGCTATCTAGTTTTAGTTAAAGCAAGAAAGTTCTACTATAGCACCTCGTCGCTGTACTATCACCACTTAGATACAAAGGGAGTAGAAGATTAATTCTTAACGGTCATTTAATTTGGTAAAAAGGTAAAGGGATGTCGTTTTTACTATTGCTTAAAACTAATATCACCACTTACATAATATATACCCTTTACTATTTCGCCCTCACCTATAATCTGCATACTTAACAGAATAAGTAGGTATCTAGTAATCTTTATAACGACATAAATTTATATCTTATTCTAATTTTAAATTTAATTCTCCAAACTTTATTTTCCGCGTTACCGTAAAACTTAACAACACTTGTCTAATATACTACTAACTAAAACAAGAAAATTTCTGATGCAAAATATCTGAACATAGGGTGATCATTGAAGAATCTCTCCGTCTAACTTCTTAGTGATTTCAATGGTTTCTCTGGCTATATTCAAAATGTATAAATTTGTAAGCAAATCTGTTTAATCATTTTGGGTAGCATTAATCATATTTTTTATAGTATACACACTCCAAGTTGTCAACATTAAACTTTTTTTATACAATGATGGTTTCGTTCTAAATAAAATAATTAGGTTAAACGGTTAAAAACATATGCACAAATCACAATTAAATTAATGTAACTTTCGTTAAAGCAATGTTTGGAGAATAGACAAATAGGAGTGACTTTAGGAAGGGATAGACAAGAACATAAATAATTTTAATGCTATTATATATTTATTATGATGATAGATAAATACTTCACCTCAAAAAGAAAGAAATTCTATTAAATGAAAACATCTCTGATGAGGTGACAATTTGGTAGTAAGCTTGGCCTTTTTATAACAGAAAACAAGATTTTTTATAAAACAAAAGTGTGTTAGCACCATTTGAAGCCTGGATTTACTTAATTGGATATATAAATAGAGTGCTTCATCCACTTTATTATTATTTTTTTTTTTTCATTTTTTATTTGAGGTCATCATATCTCAATAAAATCTACCCTAAAGTAGAAAATATTCATTTGTTTTTGATGTATCAAATAACATTTTTTGAGTTCCATGTATACAATAAACATAGTAATTTTGTGATCAATGGCCTAGGTCATATTTTTCAATAAATAATTTTCTTTTAAATTATGAAATGTCTATTATTAGAATAATGTTTCTCAATTTTTACTCCTTTAACATGCATCAACAAATAAATAAATATTTTATTTCAATCCAACGTTAATTCTTTTAAAGTGGTAGCCTACTTATAAAAACCTGAACGATATTAATAACTCAAAAATACTTGTTAAACAATTAATGGATATCATCCCTCTAAATCTAAAAACCATATTACTCCTATAAGGACTTGCCGTTAATTTAGTGGAGAGAGATTATGTACATTGAAATTAGTCGTTTAAGCTTATTATAGGAATGCGATATTATCATTGTGAAAGAATGGGACTTTTTATTTCAAAGTGTTTATTAACCACAATTGTATGTTATTACATGTATTTAAGATTTGGAATTAGTTATTTTAAAATTCTATACATAACAATCCTATTTCACATGCTTTTCTGTTTGTTTATGTATTTTCGTAAATTATATATATTAAAATAAATTTATATAATAAAACAATATATTAAAGAGGTTTCTGTGTGATATCCTTCACAGCGCAGATAGAACACAATTTAATATTAAATAAAACATTTTATTGAAAAGTGTTTTTATCCGAATATATTCCTTTGAATTATTCTCAATTTCGCTGTAAAATATTCAAAAATCCTACAGATAATTTTTAATTCTATCATTATTTTCCTATAGTAAGACTATGTAGATTTACTCTAGGTCATGTCGACCTGTCTCGAAGACTAAAAGAAGTTGATGAAGCGTTATCAACCAAACAGTTAAACACATTGATATATGTAAACAAAGTGACATTTGTTTATTTACACACAAAGTGAACATTCCTCATCCGATTTACGTTTTCGCCAATAACCACGGATAGCAAAGGTGAATAATTTGTTTTACAAATGTTAGGCAATTTACATAATAATTATTTGCTGGTATATTTGATAATCATTTAATAGTAAAATTACAGAAATTACACCAAATACAATTTTGTTTTATTTAGTTTTATTTATTTATCACCAGAATAAAATTAAACTTTGTAATAATAATTTAGTTTAAACCTTTACTGAGAGAGATTATAATTAAACAGTATATTTAGGATATATATCCAACGGCAGTTAGTATAATGACTAAGAAAAGTAAATACATCTTCTTTTTGAAATCAGGTAAGTAGGATTGGAAGGTAGTTGTTTTGTTTAGAAATATTATTTTATAGTTAGGTCTTCATATAATAGGGTCGATTCTTCTTTAAGTTCGACTCATCACAGATTTAACTCTTCTATCATATTATGTTTTGATCTGTCAGTATAAGAGTACACGGAGGTTTCTTATAAAACTACAATATTCAAATACTTAGTAAAAAATGTAGTTCAAACTTAAAATTAATAAATGAACGTGATGCCAAACTATAATATTTGTATTTATTGTACCACATAAATAGTACTCTGCGAATTTAGATGTATGAACACATTATTCTGTTTTATTATATTTTTTAAAATATTATGTACTACAACATGTATGGCCCTAAAAACTCAAGTGAATAAAGAATTATATATCCACTCTAAAGTTAAAAGCCATATTAAAATAACAATATTTGTAAATTTACATCTTTGTTCAAAATCCAAAATTCTACACATCCATTGTAATTGATTAACCATTCAGAGAGAATTGTAAAAATGGTGATGTGATATTGCAGCAATATTTTTTTAACGCGAATAAAAGTACTACAGTTTAGAGCAATTTCAGTATAACAACAGTTATTACTTGTTTGTTGTTGTTGTTGACTTACTTTTCGTGTTTGCTCTAGTTTATGGTCAATTTCCATTTAATATGTTTACATCTACTTCACCATTATAAACTGTTATATCCCTGATTACTTCATTTAATGAACTGAACTATTCTGTTGTGCTAGTTAAACAACGAACTATTCATTTCTTGAATAACATTTTTATGTATACTTACAAGTTGTTATGTTCAATTTATTTTCAGATTTAAGGCCGAAAACTTTGTATAAAGTAGAGAGTTTGTAGACAAGTCAGAAAAAATGACGAAAAGGAATTACTTGACTTAATTAAAATGCGGTATTACTCCATAGCTGTTATAGTTATAATGTTTTATATTTGTCTATTAGTTATTAATTGTAACAACATCTTACCTATATAATGGAGTCCACAAGAACTAATATAACTAAGTTTTGAATATATCAGATTAATTTTTACCGATCTCTTTAATTAAATAACAGTAATCTTTTACTTATATTAGTAGTAACAATGTTAATAATCTTTATTGTCGTTAATTTATAAGTTTCAACAGAATATAATCAGAGACCAGAGATCTGTTATTGATAATATATTATGCGTTAGACCCTATAAGATTCAGGCCTACTTTTTAAATTTTCACAATATTGATTTTACTTTATTTTTTATTCATCCTATGTTGTTTTATTAAATTGAAATAATCAATGGTGTTTCCATTTATTTTATTCTTAGGGAGTTGTATCTTTATGAGTTTTAAACAGTAAATTACATAAGAGAGACATTCGTCCAGTACGTAAATAAATATAAGTGTTACTTATGTTTTGTACTTTACATACATAAAAATATATTAACAATACGACTGACTTCATGCAATATTTTCTATTGTTTAACAATTCTACTATTTTAGCAATTTTGAAATATTATATAAGAAAATTGTCTTGATCCATAAATTAAAAATTTTAATTTACTTATTAATTTAGAATTTAAATTTAAGTGAGTGAGTGCAGATAAAAACTATTTTTCCACAATAACCTCAATACTGTAGTCAAAAAAGATGTCATAAATATAAAATACTTACAGAGTCACTAACATTTAATTTAACTTTGGAGTTTATTAACAGAGTTTCTATTTAATTCCAAAGAAACTGTATTTGAATTTTTCTATTACTATTTTATCAAATTACATCAATGTCTGTGTTCTTGATTAAGTGAAATTCGTAACATTTGTAGTTCCGTATTTTCCTTGTTATATTCGTGTGAACAAAATAACAATTAGTAAAATAATTCCATTTTCAAGTGAGTCTAAACAATATTGTGATAATTGTTTGAAATCTTATTTCAATACTGTAAAAAAATACAGACAAAAATTCATGTCTCCTGTATTAAAAAATATATTTTTACTTAACTGAATTACCATACTTTATGATTTTAATTTGTAATTAAAGACAATAATGAGTAGTTACATTTACGTAAAGGTATATGTAAAATTTAAAGATTACTATTCCTATTTTATCCGCGGTTTTACAAGAGATTATTTCAGATTCAAGATGGATTGATAAATTAGCTATATATACATATTATAACGGGAATTTAAATTAGCTCAAGGTATTTTTTTGAGAATATATATATATACATGTTTTTTATACATAAATATATTAAAATATATAACGATAAATTAACACATTATCAGGCCCATTTATCAGTATAAAAACGTTACTAATTATAAAATCTTAAACATATGCACTCATGCACGTATACACACAAATATATTTGTGTATATTTGTCACTAAAATGCTTACTTGTAGAAAACATTTTTCCGTACTGGTTTTCGAACAAGTTAAAAGATCACTACTTTTGCTATCAGCTAATTATTTAAACATTCAGTAAAAGCATTTGAACACCACAGGTAAAAAATCTTGTTAAGTCAAATTTTTACATTTTTACAGGAGAACATTTTTAAAATTTAAATCTCAATAATTATTATGTTTAAATACAAGTTAGAATCAATTTTTTTTATGTTTGTTATATTGGTTGTTGGTTTATATTTTCAATTTTATTAACATTTATTTATAGCCTATCACATGTAATTGATTACCTATTTCAAAATTCGTCTACATGGCCTTATTAAGTTTGCCCCTGTAATGATGGACTTGTCATGTTATTTCCTTGTAAAATCATTTAATGACATTTTTATGTAAACAATAAAACACAAAACAGGCCAAATAGATTTTAATACTAAACAGTACCAAATTCAAAAATGTAATGTACATATTTACAGTTTTCCAGAAAATTCAATAACTTGTCATGGTTCGGTTCTTTTCTTTGAATTTAAGTTTGTTATAATAAGCCTTTGCTTTAATGACACATACATTTTTTTTAGTGACTGGAGGTCATTGAACGTCTCTATGGAAATTGGCAGCAACTCTGTGAAAAAGAACAGAATCCTTATAGAAAACAATAAATCAATTCTTTTTAAACAAACACGCTGACTTCATAATTTTTACTATGCTATAAAATATATAAACTATTTTTTTGAATGATATTGAACACTAACCTGTAAGTATCAGGGAGGATCCGCAGGCTTTCTTCCATGTTTTTTGCTTGTTCTAAAACCATTTGTTCTATATTCTTCTAGTTTGGCGTGATAGAACTGCTGTGGCCCTTTTTTCTTCATTATGAACTTTTTCAAAGGAACTTGTTCCCAAGCGCCATTGAAAGATGATCTGAGCGTTATTAAAACTGTATGTGAATTTTCAAACAAAATTACTCTGATAGCCTGGTTAGAAAGGAGATTTTTTTTCCATACAAGAAATCTATCCAAGACTTAATAATCGTGGGTTCATCTGCTATTCTTCTACTACAAAAGGAGTAGCCATAACTCTGGAACAAAAACCTTCAGGCATCAATCATCCCGAATTTCACACTTAGCCTTTTTCTTGATCAAAGCTGTAATTTTATCACAGTCAAGTTATAAGTGTCCACGTATAGGGTAAGCTATTTTTATCACGTCTTTTTATATTTCAGACCAACAAGTGGCAAACTTGATTAAGGCAATGATTTTATTTTGCCCTGAGCAGGAATCACGACACATTTCAAGCTCTACAACATTAGGATCAATAAAATTAAAAACATAGTGAAAGTGAAACGGACAAACCTTGTCTGTACCTTTGTTTCCAACGTTTTCTGGATATAGGCCTACATAAAAATAGCAATGACTATTTGAAAGCACATGAATATTAAACATACCAAGGATAACTGTCTTTTATAGTAGTCATCGTTTGTTTCAATGTTTGACAAGATATTCCTGTTATAATCCATACTAATATATACTTTTTAAAATTATGTCATGACATTTTGTTTTGCAATATTCTTCCTCTCATAAAATGTGTGTTGCTTTCTCAACATATTTATCTTATTATTATAATAAAACACGTTGGTAATAAGATATCTTTTCAATATTTTACCTTTTCATATACATTTTGTTGTTTTATATCTTATTAATTCAAAATCTTTAAAGATAGTGACATATCTTATTATACTTTAATGCATTATATTCGTTACGAAAAACTTGTGTTTATTTTTAAATTTGTTTTCAATTTGCATAACATTATTAATTATCAACGTAGAGAAGTGTTCGGAAATAATCTGAAAAGGGAAATAGTCAGAAGTGTGAAATGTAAGATTGTAAGATGTGACTTTCGCCCTGTCAGGTTGGTAACAAACTGACTGTATACGCAAACAGCAAATTGTAAGAATGGTTGCATGGTTGATAGGTTGCATGAAAAAAGACATTCTAAAATATCGAACGGCAAACATCTTCTTCCCACGAAAAGGAAATCTTTGTTTAAACTACAGAGTTACAATCCACTACTACTTGTAGTTTCCATAATCCATTCTTACATATATCAGTTTGTGTACAACAGTTTATGACAACAAAAAGCTGATATTTAGAAGTTACTATCAATGATTTGTGGTAATATTATGCTGATGACTTTACCAACATAGTGATTGCTAATCTTAGTCCAGTATTGGGATGCTGTTGACGATTTACGAACTCTACTTTTCACTTATTTCACGGTTGCAAAACTGGAAAACATTAACCTCTCTAAAAACACACACTTTTCCTATAATATTGATTATTCATCACAGTTGTGAGTCCTAAAATTAAAATAAATATCCACGGGAGCACTCTGTTTAACTAACTAACAAAATAACATAAGTTTTAAGTTTTGAAAACAATAACATTCTTTTATATTGAACGAAATGTATTAACCAGTTATAATAAAATTATATATATATACATATATATATATATATATATATATATATAATCAAAATTCCAAAATATCAAATTAAATATAGTGTTCGATATACTCAATCTGACACAATCATATCCCGACACTGTTTATAAATATGTTTTCATGTGTCCTTCCAATACAACTGTTGTAAAAAACCTAAAATTGATATTTTGGTCTAAATCACTTTTCTGTCACAAAGCAAATTTAATAGTTTTATGTTTGGTTTTTAAATGTTTTATATTCACATATTGCTACAATAATGATTAATAACCTACTAGATATGTACAAATCAATATAAAATTTAAAACCTAATAATAGATTTTTATTTGCAGGGAAATTGAAAATATTTTTTTTTTTAGTACAACGACATTGCTACTAAGCTTTGGTTATTTACTTGTACCTATTTTCTGAATAGAAATACAATTTATATGCTCCAACGTAAATTTAGTATAAGTAAAATAATTAAAATATAAACTTGTATTGCTTTTAGTTAAACAAAATAATAATTTTGTCATCAAATTATTTTCACGGAATGGTTTCTATTCATTTTTAACCATTAACCGATTATAATAAGTATATTCTATTTACATAATTATGTAGGTTTTTTATTATAATTTGGGTTGTCGTGAATATAAATGATTAGATTTTACTAGTCAACGTTTACCATTGAACACATCTGCGTTACAGTTTATTGATTTCATTTCATGTGAGATTTAGCACCACTCTGTTTTGATTGACGTTTAAGCCCCTTTACAACATCAATATGCATTGTCATCATGATTAACGAACACTAGTTTTTTCGTGGTGAGGTATAAATGAATTGCTCTTTTACAGTTGTGGACTTAGAGACTTGTAAGGTATAACAAGATCCAATGGTGCATAAATGTACATTTTAAATCAATGTTTATTATTTCCCCATTTAAATTTAAGAAACGGCTCTCTTTTTACTATGCAAAGTAATATTTCTTTTATTTCTTTTCATGTGTATATGTTATTCAGAATATGAAACATCAAAGATGATTGTAAAGTAGATGGCCTACAGCAATGCTTGATCTGGAACTACTTAAGGGAAAATAGGAACAACCGGAGAGACAATACAGATATTATAAAAACCAAACATTTAGTGATTGAGATAATTTAACTCTCATTCCGCAACTTATAAGAACTTTGAATATTCCATTGCTTACTTAACTCTTTATCACTTAATAATATTGCAACAGGTAAAAATAGAACAACCTATTTATTACACATTGTTTAAAATATATACAGAGTGTCCAGTAGTTACGGGATCAAACTTCATCAGGTGATTTGTCAAGTCAAAATATAAAACAATTGCCTAATAAATCATAGTCCTATCGCGCTTAGTTTTCCATCTGTCTGTCTGTTTGTGTTTTTTACTAAAACATTTTTATCTTCAAAGTCAAAAAGGTATAAACTTAAAACTTTACATACCTGTTATAACAAATACCAATATTTAAAAAAGTATCACTTCCGGTTTCAAAATGGAGGCCATTCTAAGTTTTCTAAGCTTAATAACTCAAAACCCTTCCGGCCGCCAATTTGAAACCGGTAGTGATAATTATTTAAAACTTTTGTATAAAGTGGGAATCATATACTACAGTTAAAATATCCATGTAGGTTTTCTAGATGTAAAAATGTAACTTTATCTCTAGATATGAGAAAGTACATATGAGGCTTTTAGATGCAAATGTGGACATTTCCACTTAGCACACACTAAAAAAACTGATTACCTTTTTTATTTTTAGTTTAATATATATGCTGTTTTTTTGTTTCTTAAAAAATAAATTGCTCTAAAAATTGGAATTATAGTGAATTAAATTAATTTTTTAAAGTTTTGTTTAATGGTTTTTAATTAATTATGTGATTATTCAGTTGTCCTTTTTTGATTCTGACTATTAGAAATATAAAATTGTGAAGCAAATGTTTATTGGTTTTTAAATTAACTGGCAATAATATGTTAGGAATGTATACTATAATAATACATTGATGTGTATTATAATTTGTATTGACACATAGTACAAAAAAAAGGTTTAAAAACTGTAAGGTTTTTTTTTTCAAATGTAGCAGTTTTTATTGCTTATTAACACTCCAGTCTCCTAATTTCAACTATTTACATGATTTTTCTTTAAACACGAACATCAGGGAGCTCGTCATTCTCTTACCATATTGGATCTTCAGTGTATTGGTGCTTTCTGTCTTTTCGAAAGTTTATGGAATTGAAGTAAAATTCTAAATTTATCATGACGACGTTAGGTTCCAATATGTTTATCATGTTTTAATTTTGCAGGTTTCATAGGTCACTTCTAAATTCTTAGGGCTTTATCAGCTAATGTATTGCCATTTTTTACGAGTGTTATCAGTTTCAATGTCAGACTTGTAAAATGTTTCGTTTCGAACCAACATTTTACTACCTTTTTCCGTGGATGTTCGCCTAATTACAATTCTACAAGTTTTGTGATATTTGAAATTGCCAAACTCGTAGTATCTTTAGGTATTATTTCCTTGTTGATTTGCGGTCGCCAACTTGTATTTTCAGCAAGTGGGATAACTGTTTCAAAACGCAGAGTATTTTCATACTATTCTTTTGAAATTCATGATTTTTTTTTTAACAGTTATCTCTATTATTAAGAAAACCCTGACTGGTAGAAGGAAACTTTGGCCAGTTACAGGAAAAACAAATTCAATGTTAGTAACAATAAGTAGGCCAACGGAAGCTACCTATTTCTTGCACATAAATATCATGTTGAAATTACTATTTTGCCTCCAACAACGATACTAATCGAATTGTGTCTATTTCAGGTGGTATAGTTGTGTTTTGAAGCCTGTTGTTTACAGCCGATGCTATCTCACATGAACTGTATTTGACGTTCAGTCCATGTGTAGATTAATACATTTTCTTTGAAAAGTTTACTTTTGGAAGAACCATCTACGATTGTGAAGTTGTCTTCAACAGTAAGTCGATAGATATGAGTCTTAAGACAGTGGCATATTATTTTGGAAATCGAAACTAAACATTTTCACATTTGGCTTCTCTTTTCTCAACAATTCAAAAAAAAATGCCTTAATTTATGGGTTATTGATGAGCCATAGATTTTATTTTCTCTTCCAAATTACAAGGTCTTTTTTATAATATCTTTGTAAAGCACACAAGTAGAACATACAGCTGTTGCAGGTGATCCAAACCCTACATTACACTTTTTATTGAAAATACGACGAAAAAAGTCTCGTTGACTTTGAGTTTATTATTCACAATGGCAATGTACACACGCCAAAGTATTTTTACATTTAAACTTGCGTCTAAATGCATTCTAATGTGAGTTTTAGACCTACAGTAGTGAAGTAAATAACATTTTAATGGTTCATCAAATTGTTTCATTAGTTGCTTTAGACCTACTTTCTTATGAGTAACTTTATTCCCTCCTCTTTTTTTCTGTTATATTACACCAGTGTTAATAATATTAAAACCGTAAAAAAATTTAACCGTTTAAAAAAATACCAATTGTTCTATGCTTAGCTATACCAGTATCCCAATAAACGAATTACGGCACACTGAAACGATTCGATTAGATGACAAACTGTACACAAAATGCATGACACTCACAGCTCCAGCCTTCTTCTTTGGTACATACATATGTTTTTAGGCTGTTTAGATTCACTGTGCTTAAGTATAAAACCTTTGTTGACGAATTTTATTTGGTAGAAGCTTATGGGAGCATTTAATATCCACCATGGTCAAACAGCTACATCGATACACTTGATTTGGTGTTCCTTTATGCCTACAAACATGATATTGGGCAAGTCCACTTGCTAAATATCTGCTACAAAAATAACAAACTTATTATTACTGTATAGCTACTTTTATTTATAGCAACTTTCTTGATAAATTTATTTTTATTTCATGACAATTTTTCATGGTATAAGGACACGTTATGAATAGTAACAAAGAGTTTTAGGTAATGCTCCAAGTTAGTTTGATGTGTATTTCAAGGCTAGGCTTACCTATGATTTTATTTTCTTCACGTTTCCAATTTGACGAGTCGTGTTTTCTCTTTCGAGATCTTCCTTCAAGTGCAGGTGAAACAGTACATTCCTCCATATTCCGTTAATTTATAATAAAAACACATTCGAATCACAGGTAAACAAACTCTTTTACTTAAATATATCAGAAGTGACAGAAACTGACAGCTGGCAGAAACAAACATGGCACTGTCAATGGGCACTTCTGATTGGTTACATGGAAATGTCCAGTTCTGCTCCTTATTGAAAGTTGAAAATGTCCACTTTTGAACCTAAGTGGTGTGTTCAAGTACTCATTTACACGGAAATGTCCATTTTTGCTTAATATTGTGTTGGTTACACTGTGCGAATTAAGACAGAATAGTATGGCACTTTTAGCTTGATTTTGACGAAAAGCGGAAATTACAACTTTTTCATCAAGACGCCACATATATCAACATGCACGAAATAAAACTCATAGCTCAAGACACTATTTTGACTCGTCTTTAAAATTTAACAAACATATGTTTAAAACAAAAAGTATCTATTTCTCAAGGTTAGCCAATAAACAAACTACGGATTACAAGTTAGACGAAAAACATTTTAAAACCCTATACTTTGAGTCATGGCAATGAAGATGTTAACCTCATTTGCTTTACGATGTTCCTTTCCGCAACTTAGGTATTACAAGAATGTTTAATCCCACCAACGGGAAGTTATCGATTTAACGCTTCCTGCTGTTGTGAAAAGAAGCCTAGAACTATTTTCTCAATGTTTATTATTGCAGTAAAATTTATTGAACGATAAAAGATATATACAAAGTTTATACTTTTGTTTGATACAATATTCTTTATTGTACTCAATTATTAATATTGTAATTTACAATATTTAAACTAATATGAAATCTACTCATATTATTTTTATTGGTATATTTATTTCAAAAACTGTCATTATTATAAAAATTTACTTCTTTGTTTTTTAAGTACAATTTTGTTTTATAAAATTTACTTTAACATCCAACAGAGTATACCTAGACGGAAAATAAATATGGTATTTTATCTTAACATTGAATAAGCCTATCATATTATAACTACAGTGAGCCTTTTGTCTGAATTCAGTCACCATGTTGCCACATTGTGTAAGTAAAAGTAAGATGCATTGTCGAAATTGATTTAATTTACATGTTGAACGATCTAGTCTTGCTGTGACCTTCTATATTGTACCTGTAATTTACTAATAATTCCAAAATACTTGCACATTTGTAAAATATTATAAGATGGAAATTTTGAAGTTCGACATTTTTTTAACATGGTTAACCCTTAAAATACAAATTTTCAAACAAAGGGTTTTTAAATTTGATTTTATTAAATATAATTAAACCGTGCAAAAACATTGCCACATTACTCTTACTTTTCACATAAACTTTAACAAAATTAAATACTAACAACAACAAAATCTTTGGCGTCAGTCAAAATTTTATTTGATAATTCCTGAGGTTTTCTTTAAACAATTTTAGATTTTTTGTAAATTTTTGTATTAATAAAATTGAAAAAAATAATTATATATTATAAAATAGTATAATATTATATTGCCTATGTCATAACACTCGTCCTATTATAAATGGTAATTAATTGGATCAGTTTATTAATTAAGGTGGTCTTTCATAGTTATCAATTATGCCTGAAAAGACACAATGTTGTATTACTCGTGATTTTACTCACGGGTTTGGGTCATTATTCTTGACATAACAAAAATGCTAACGATATTATTAGAACTAATTTTAATACATTTGGTGTTTTATAACAAATTCGTAGAAGATTTATCGTTTTTTTTTTTTTTTTTTTTTTTTACATAACTCTTCACCTAACCCTTTTTAAAAGATGGGAACTAAATGAATATAATTTGATTTTTTAGAGGCATGTCAACAAAATGGTTAAAAAAACAGTCTTAATTATTAATTTTCATCTTTTACGAATCTAGTTATGGAATAAAATTAATTTTGATGTACGGTCAAATTATTATCTCATATTTAATATGATTATATCATTACTATTTTTTAACAGCTTTATTTTTTGCCATTGGACTTATTAAGACAAGGAGGAGGTCGTACAAGGAAAAACGAAGTCATTAACCGGAACTGAATCAGCGTAATTTGTCACGGTTCGTTAGTCTGAATTTCGGCAAGAGAAGCGAGCAGTCTCTCAACGCCCTTCTAATTGATAAACATAGTCCGCTAGTTTGGGATATATACGACAGTAGGAATCATGACAACAAATATTTCTTCTTTTGAAGAATATATACGTAAAAACTCCAGACATCATTTTCTGACTTATTATATTACTTGAATATACTATTGGTAATAGAAAATACAGGTAATTACGTTTATATTAAATTATTTGCAATTAAATATATCGTTTAGCAAGTGAAAACTTACTACGTTTAAATTTCCAGCTAGTATATTTATATATCACTACCATTATTAAATAACTGTGTTATATTTATGATATTATCTGTACTATGGAATTTAAGTCCGTAGTATTAATTAATGAGCAAACTGCACTCATTGTAATTTCCACTTATGTATGTGAGAAGGTCTTTGTTTGTACAGACCTCGTATGATCTGAAAGTGTTCGTCCTTCATTTTAGTAAACTATATCGAAACCACGTTCAGTAATGTAAACAGTTTAAACTTGTTTCACTTATGCCATAAACTCATCTAAATTATGAGTCGTATTTGATTTATATAGTTAGTATTTTTCCGGTTTTAAATTATAATTTGCCCACCTGGCTTCTTATTTATTTGGTAATACGTAATACAAATCCTAAATGCATTCGTTGGTTAACAATATAAAATCAAATTTAGGCCTAAAAAAAAAGATAAATTTTCTAAATTATTATTGTAAATATAACTATCGCTTGACATAAATCGAGACCTAAAAATCTTTATTTTTTATGCTGTTTTTAATTTGTTATTATGTTCTTGACATTTATATAACTATATCCATAATATGTTAAACTTGTAAAATATGTAATAACTACATTCACAGATTTATTTAATTTTTTTTTTTTTTGGTGGATCATCTTCATTGTATTACCAGCCCTGTATTTGTCCTTTTAATTATTTTTTTAAAGTTATAGGCTCTACTTCCAAATTTTGTTTCATAAAACAGCCCTTCAGGTTGATAAAATTATAATTGTTACATCATCATCGACGAGGTGTAACAGTTAATGTGAAGTACAGTTGTGGTGTATATTGCATACATCACAAATGCAACCACAACTGTAAGCGTCCAAAAAATAATTTCTCAAATTTGTAAATCAGACAGACCATCACTCACTGAATTACCAATACATATATTCCAATATTATAATTAACCTACACAAAATCTCAACAGTTAATATTATTTTCTCCTATGTCTTCTTAATTTGGCGTTTTATACTATCCTTTTTTTTTTACGTCGCATTGTTTTCTCAGATAGTTTTATATAAATTAAATGGATTATTTATTTATAAAATCCTCTTTACTATTGCAAAGTAAAAAATTGCTCCTAATTAGAAACAACAGCAAAAAATAGTTGTTATCGAAATATAGACAAATAACTTGTTGGAAATCATGACAAATAAAATGAGTCACCACATTCCGTGATTCAGGCAGTCACACTGTCAACATAGAAGTAGGACGAGAAGTTGAAATAGATTGGAACTAACAATATAAAGGTTATAAAAAGAGAATATTTATATAAATAATTGTACCTAATGAAGCTTCTTTAATGCAGTTAAGTATTCAACAAAGTTGTACGTCATCAAATATATTATATAAATGTAAAAATTCTAATACTCTTCATGCCCTATGTGGACAATAAAAAATAACAAAAAGGTTGAAGTTTAAAAGATATGTGAATTATTTTCCTATCTATCTTTAATAGAGGAACAGGTAACAATAATTAATTAATCCCAGATATTACATTAAAAATGTGACTACTAAATTTTAGTGATCGTCTAGTGAACTTTATTGTTATGCTTCGAAGTTCCCATGTTGTGGTTTAAAGCATTAGCGATGTTAGGAGGACATATTGCTAATTGTTAATCCGTCTTGACACATATTCAACGTATCATTCAACACCAAATTTACATCCCCTTATATTAAAGTTTAGTCGAAATACCAAGTAGAGGCAATATACATTTGGGGTAAATACGTGTTACGCAAGCAAATGACACAATCTTTTATACCAATATACAAAGTAGTATTTCAAAATATCATTTTAAAATACAAACTTTTGTTGGTTAAAGTAGTAATGAGAATGTGTTTGTTTTATTTTTTAAAAACTCAGTTTCAAACAAAAAACCACATTCCTGCACAGTATTAGAAATTATACACTGTAAACACACCATACTATATAACCCTTATATCGCTCACTCCGAATATTATATATATTTGGGAATTATAATATATGTACCTTACTCTTTACAAATACCGATTTTCCAAACACGTGGGCGATCACACGCTTATATAATGAGTATGTAAACAATAAATAAACAAAATTTTTCTAACATAGTTTTCTTTATTAAATATTGATGACTACATTGAACTAAAAGTGAACATTTAAAATGGAGATTCAAAAACTAATACATTTTTTAAATATTTTAACCAACGATTTAGATTGCTTTACAATATTTAAAACAACGTCCACCCTATTTATTGAAATCTTTTGGTGTTTCTTCAATAAATTCATTCAGACGATTTAAAGGACTTTTGATTTATGTAAGTTGGAACAACTATAAATGATTTTTAAATAAAACGATTTATATTGGTTACGATGTGATTTAGTGCATTATATTAATACAAATATTATTCAATTCAATTCAATTCAATTCAATTTTATTAATCTCGTTTGACAATATAAATATTGTATGAAATATGTCATGTGACTTATACATTAATTCTAACATGAAAACAATAACAATACAAAATTATCTTTATAAATAGGCGTATTATAAATTATCAATTAATGTAAAATAACAATCAATAACAAACAAACAAAATGTCAAGACACTTAAACCGTACACTCGAATATACAAAACACACAATGTAATTTATTTATTTATTTTATTATCAGCTAGGAGATTTTATTAGACTGGTAGTGAATTTTTACATTTAAAACATTTAATACATTTTTTACTTCTAAAAAAAATACTTTCCTAATACAATACATATCCGACGTATAAAAAAGAAAAACACCTTCATCAGACGACAATCCTATGAATTCTTCTATTGAATAAAAAATACATTCCTTCAAGTAGCTTCACATTTTATTTTTAAATGTCTTTTACTCTGTTATTGCTTTAAGTTTACATCAATCAATCAATCAATCAATCAAACATTTTATTTGTTGTAGACAATTACAATTGTACAACAAACGTCAAAACATAACATTATATAGTACTTTACAATAACACAACCAAATTCAGTGCCTCACAAACTCCTACACAGAATAACAGGATCCAGACAACAGCAGTCGTCTCAGTCTGCCTTTAAAACATGAATAATCGTTTATCGCTAGCAAGTCTGGAGGAAGGTTATTCATAAATAGTGCCCCAGCCTGCGAAGGTAACTTACTAAATAAATTTAGCCTGTGCTTTTTACCCCGATATTTGCAAGCCATTCTAGTATGGTAACCATGCAAATCCCTATTTTGAATGTGCTTACTCTTAAATTTAAAATAAAGAACTGTTTCAAATATATAAATGGAAGGTAGGGTGAAGATCTTAAATAATTTAAATGTTTCTTTGCATGATTGAAATTTAGAAAGTCCTCCAATTATCCTAATGGCTTTTTTTTGGAGTACAAATACTCTAGTCACATTCTGGAGTGAGGAATCTCCCCACAAAACGATTCCATATTTTAGAAAAGGATATATCAACCCGTAGTACGCTGTTATAAGAACCTGAGCATTACAATATTGTTTCAGACTTCTCAGCGCAAAGAGACCACTACTAATTTTAGCACATATATAGTCTATATGATTTCTCCATGACAGTTTATTATCAATGAAGAGACCCAGGAATTTTGTTGAAGATACTCCATTTAGTTCATTATCATCCAACCTAATATTAAGTTTTGGATTAAAAGATTCTTTTAGATTGAAATGTATATAATTAGTCTTACTAGGGTTTATAGATAAGCCATTGCGACTTAGATACTGTCTAATAGCATTAACTTGTGAGGAAGCCCTCTGCTCCAAGTCATATAAAGATTCTGCTTGAACATTCAATGTTGTGTCGTCAGCAAACTGAATTAGTTTATCCACATGTACTGATGAAATACCATTTACATAAATCAAAAACAACATTGGGCCAAGCACTGAACCCTGAGGGACACCACTTGACAACTCTACTTTATCAGATAATTTACCCGCAACAGTAACCTGTTGAGTTCTATTATTTAAATATGATTTTAACCATGACAATGGTTGTCCTCGAACACCTATTTTATCACATTTATCAAGCAATGATACAAAGTCCACACAATCAAAATCTTTAGAGAGATCCAAAAACAAACTCAAAACTTTATGCCTACCATCCAAACTCTCAACAATATATTCTATTAACTTGACTATAGCATCTATAGTAGATTTTCCTTTTTGAAAACCAAATTGGCCTTCATACAGGATATTACACCTTTGCAGATGGTTTAACAACTTCTCCAGAAACAATTTCTCGAAAACTTTACTAAACACAGGCATAACAGATATAGGCCTGTAGTTATTTATATCCTTTACATCACCTTTTTTAAGCAGAGGTGTTACCTTAGCTAACTTTAATCTAGATGGAAACATTCCAGTGGAGAAAGATGAATTTATCAAAACCGAGAGAGGCTCAGAAAGTTCTTCGACACACTGTTTAATGAGCCATGTACTAAGCCCATCAATATCCATGGTTTTTTTATTCTTCAATGACCTAACCACTCGGGACACATCACCAACACTCACAGGCGAAAGAAACATCGAACTTTCATTTTTTCTAACATCATCCACAGATAAATTGAAACCCTCAATTAAATTTTTACTAAATAATGAATTAAAACACTGAGCAATACTAAAAGGATCAGAGTAGTCTGTGCCCTCAATAGAAAGGGTAATATCTTTGTTAATTTTTTTAGTTTGCTTCCGCTGTTCGTTAATAACCTTCCAAACAGTTTTACTTAAATTTTCTGATTTAATAATTTGTCTACTGACCTCGTAAGATTTTGCAGCAGAAATCACACGTTTATAAATTTTTTTGTATGTTTTATAGAATTCTTTAATTTCTAAACTTTTTGCCATTTTACAATTTTCATAAAGACTTTTTAATCTATTTCTTGAAATAAGGATGCCTTTAGTAATCCAGTTAAGACGCTTAGTCCTATTACGGATCTTTATATGTTTTATAGGACAAGCTATGTTCAAAAAGAAGACAAATGAGTCAAAAAAATAATTAAATTTGTCATCGGTATTCTTCAGATGGTTGAAATTATTCCATCTCTCTTTATTTAAAAGATATTTCAATAACTCTAAGTTACTTCTACTATAATCTCTGCTCTCTATGAGTTGGGGTTTCAAAATTTTCTCAGGAATACCAGTCAAAATCTCAATTTCCTGCGCATAATGGTCCGATAGCCCAGACCGAACAATCTTCACCGAAAAACCTTCCCCGGGGAAATTAGTAACCACATTATCTATCGCTGTTGCAGAGGATCCTGCCACCCTGGTCGGAGAGTTCACACACCACTTCATACCATGAGATGCCAAAATATCTCTCAATGTGTTTGCTACCCTTGTTTGTCTAAGGACATAAATATTAAAATCTCCGACAATAATAAACCAACACTTCTTTTTAAACAGGTTATGCAACAATACATCCAAGTTAACAAAAAAAGTTTCCAAGTCCCCTGTTGGAGCTCTATACAGACCTACTATAATAATCTCAATATCCTTACTTATGATATTTACACATGAAATTTCAAAATCTTTTTCCACAATGCTACTTTGCATAATTTCAGATGGTGTGCAATTAAATTTAACATTTGCAAAAACGGCAACACCACCTCCTTTAAACAAGGATCTATTGAAACTATTTATTAGATTATAATTTAATAAATTAAAACAACCTATAGTGTCATTATTGAACGCATGTTCTGTCACAACAAATACACTTGGCTCATATTCAGCACAAACCATATTTAGCTCGTTTATTTTATTTGTAGCAAATTAAGCATTTTGGTGCACAATTCGCAAGCATCCCATAATATTGTGGGCACATTGTTTTATCCTAAAAAACCATCATGTAAAATTTTATTCACATTAATTGTGTTGGAAATATAGTTTATGATGGCATTTCTAACTGTAACCTTACCAGATCTATTTAGATGGAGGCCATGAGATGTATAAGAACTCCTTTTTAATTTTGTAAGGTTTAATAGTTGTACGTGATTAAAAGTAGAGGCCAGTACATGCAATTTTAAATTGTGTCTATAAATCAAGTAGTTTTTCGATACATCATCAAATACGTAAGGTACTGTTGATAAAATCACATTTGTATGTTGTGTACATTCAAGTGTATCCCTTACACATCTCAAAGCATCATCAGATACCCTATTACTATTATAACATAAATCATTTGTACCACCCAATATCACTACAAAATCGTTCTTATTAAAATTTGTATAGCTAGTGTTCATGTCCTGAAGAACATAAGTCATTTTAGCATTTGGTTTGAACACGCTTGAAACAATCATGTCACGTGTAGTTCTCTCCTGTAAAAATTGGCAAATCCCCCTCGCATGGCTGTCTCCTAGAATGCTGATTCTGTGTTTCTTCTTCACTGATGTTGGAAGGTGATGCTCAGTCACACCAAATGATTCTGTTACTTTTTTTCTGTTTTTTTGGTTGTTTCCATTAGCTTCATTAAATTCTTCTGTTCCATTTTGTAATTGTTTCTCTACTAGTGCTTTTTTCTTTTCACAATTTTTATGGAAACCTTTTCCTTTCTGAAGACAGGTGTTTACATTATTTCCCATTTTAGTATGTTTTTTTGCTCCGTCTGGCTTGTTTCTTTCTTCATCCAAAACTTCAAATGAATTCTTTATTGGTAGCTTAAAATATGATGGATAACTTTTTCTTTTTTCTTTGTTAATTTTTTGAGAGTTTGAATATTTATCATTATTAGTCTCGTGACTTTTAAATATTTGTAATTCATTGTCCAGATGTATAATTTCTTCTTCTTTTTGTAATACAAGATTTTCTAGAAAAATGTTTTTGTTTTGTAACTTAATAGTTTCATTCCTGGACTCTACTAAGTCATCATTCATAGTTTTGAGCATTAAATTTAAGTTTTCTACTTCTTCGCGCAATTGCTTATTCAGCTCTTCCGTCAGTAATTTATCTGCTTCAATTTCTTCATCCGTCACACATATACTATCTTGCTTAACCATTTGCAAACACACATTACAAAACCAATCTTCCCCAGACTTTACCAAATGTCTGAATTCCTTAATGTCTAGATCAGTGCATCTTCTGTGGAACCAGGTTTTACACTCACCCTGGCATAATACTCCTTGACAATTTTTTCCCACATTTTTCCCACAGGTACCGCAAGGATATGTTGATAGTCCTTCTGCCATTCTTTAATTGTTTAGACAATAATACAAAATTAAAATAGTTTAAAACTATCAATATGTCATATCCTAATATGTAAGAAGATTACTTCAGTATTTTTTATTATATATGTGCAACACAAATATTATATATGGTGCCTAAGTAACAGACATTATCAAATATTTTCTTAATATCAATATTCCATTTTCGTTTACATCTATGATATAATATCTTGAATAAAAATAATAAAATCGGTAAATAATAAAAAATATTAAAAAAAAAAAAATTTAACTTTTTTTTAAATTATATATGTTTTGTATTATAGTCTAAAATACATTTTTATGTGGCAGGTTAAGTTTTTATGTAAATTTTTCATATTTATAGGTTTTTGTTCTTTCTTGAAACGACGTAAGAAACACATTGACAATATATATTGAACATCATTTAGTAAACAACCAATACAATTACAAATGTACATAAATGTATACATATAGGTATATAAATTTCTATAAAGAATAAAATGATGTGTACGTATATTTAAAAACAAATTACCTAAGTCCAATGCTACTTTGACTTTTGATATCTGGAATATTTTCATTATTCACACCTACAGACTTTCATCATCGTCTCAAAGACGATAAATATTTATAAATAACAATAAAGTTGTGTTATTTATTTTATAATGGAACAAATATAAGTATGAAAAATACTTCTTCATTTATTGCATTGTAATTTAAAAATTTTAAAAATGAAATAAGAATACGTCCATTATTAAATAATAAAGAGAAATATATTCCGAAATGTTTACGACATGGGATCTAAACGTTTCTTTGTAACATGAAGGAAGTAACAGAGCAATTCATATTTGAGCCAATTTTAACAATCTTAAAACTTTAAATCGTTTTATGCGGCAAACATAACTCAAATAAACTAACTTAACAATCAACTTTGAATTTATGTTCGTCCGTTAATAATTACTTATACTAGTTGTAAACTTACATTCAAAACTGTTTTAAACAAATTTGTCTTATAATGTTTAAAATTAATATATTTAATTAATAAAAGAATAATATATATATATATATATATATATATATATATATATATATATATATATATATATATAATAAAATTTAGAAGTAAAAAAAAAAAACACGTTCTTCAGTTTATTAGTGTTTATTCAGTTATAATAATAAATTACTCTTAACTAATTTTAATAACACATGCAATATACAGTATTATTTTTGTTTTTCACGACATCCAGTTATGCCATATCAACAGAATGTCTGATGAGAACATTTAAGTGGGAGTTATATTTGGCGCTTAGACCTTGTATGTACAAATACAAGTTAGTCAAAAATATAATATAATATATGTAATATAATGTAAAGGGTGTATATGTATAAATGTAAAGGGTGAAAAATAAAAACTGAAAATTACGTCAATCGTTGCGTAAGGAATGGCGGGTTTAAGGGTGAACCGACAAACGTCACGCAAAATTCTCGTGAAAACTGACGCGAAGGACTACAAAATGCTGATCAAGAAAAAGTGAAAATTATATCAGGAAAACTGTTAGAAGAGGCTAAAGAAAAGACAATATGGATTTCTACAGTAGCAAGTTTTGAGCTGCAGAGTTCCAAACTCCAGGACTTCGTGTCGTATAAAGGGGGGAGGAGCTATCGTACCAACAGACAACTATAGTAATGAAAATAATTAATTAAACTAAAATAAATTCAAAAAAGGATTAAAAGACTTGAACCATTGTTAATAACTCATAGATAAATATCTTAAACACTAGAACAAAAAATAACGCAAATGTTGCGTCATAAATAAGAAAATACCTATGAAAAGGAGTGGTATAGAGAGAAGCCTCAAGGTTGTAACTGCTGCCAACCCTCATTGGCAGCTGAAATAAAATAGTTGGTGGATAATTGTCCCCATACCACTACTGGAGTGTTAATATGATTATCATAATGTTAAATTTTTTCGACCTATAGGAAAGAAACCTTGTTTAAATTTGAATAGTATTCCAATATTATAGTTCTTGTTCGTTTACGAAACAACCATAAATTGTAATTACAAAATTAATATTTATATTATTCAGTGTATTTTTACATTTTATGAGGTATTACATTGTCTGGCAAGTATTATTTAATATCTGCGTTATAAAAATAAATGTTCGGTTTTTATAGGATATAGATTTAAATAAACACATCTGCATTACAATTGATTGGACGGCTTAAAAATGGGATTTAATCTGATTGAAATTTAAGCTCCACGGGTCATCAGTTGGTATTTATTCAATATTTGTATTTCTGGTGACATATAAATTTATTGTTCTTTTTCTGTTTTTATAATTCGTATCCGACTGGTGGAAATGGGAAATAAAAAGGTGGTAGTACATAACGTAAATAAGTAGAATAAACTACTTTATTTCAGAACTCCCTGAATCTAAGTTACAGAAACACTGCTTACTTTTTTCTTGAAAATATTTTGTGTGTCTATATTTGTCACGTTGTTTGTACAGCACGTTAACAAGCGAAGCAATCTGTCATCTGGAGAGTGTACAGGAGCGATTGACTTTATTATTGTCAATTTTATTTTATTTGCATTTGTAAACTTTTTTTTTTTTTTTTTTTTTTTTAATAAACTTTAAAACTAATGTATCCAGTAAAAAAAATGCTTTTCGTTGCAAAAAAAAACAAAAAAAACAATCAAATTATTGACAGTGTAAACTAATAAAACCTAAATTCTATAAACAAATATACTGTATAGGATTCTTAGGGGAAAAAATATTATGTTTGCCAATAATAAATATTTTTTAAGACAAAGTTATTTCATGTCGCAATAATTAATCGTCTCTATGCTTATAGTAGTGATATATGTAAGTGGTAAACGCAATAATATTAATAATTTGGTAATTATTATTTATATTTGTAAATGATAGTAAGTCAGAGTTTTTTTTTCTAATTTAACACTAGATCTCTCTAAGTGTGATAACTGTGTTGTTAGCATGTACATCAGAGTATCCAACTCAATAAAAATATCTCATATTTATTACAATATTTCAGTAGTTAAAGTTAATATAATTGAGGGAAAAGAACATATCATATATCGGTATTCAAAGCTCGTTGGTAATTATGATATTAAAGAACGAAATTTATTTGTTGCTTTGTTTAAAAAACTATTTTTATATTTACATTTAAAATAATGTAATACTCTTACTGGGAGAGCGTATAAACGGACCATAATAAACAATCTTGTCTCGTATTATCTTGATTAGGTGTATAGTGAAACAATACCCTACATACTAAATAACATATGTCAAATCTGTAACTGTCCAATCTTTGCCTAAATAAATATCAAATCAAAATCGTAAGAACGCAAATGAAAATAATTCTCAACTATCTCTCCTAGGCCGAACACAAGAATGGTATTTTAGTATTATTATTGATTTTCCATATTATAGATTGCCTGTATCCATGGAATGGGTTGAAGCTCATAAATTAGACGTATAGTGGTACCACCTAAAAGCCTACGGCTGATATTTCAAGGGCAATATTCTGTGATCATACTAGTCCAACGCTGTCTCATTCTGTACTTAAATCTAGGGAAATATAAAATTTAACCAACTTATCGAGCTTCACATTTTGTGTGCAATGCGATGTAAATTTAATGGTTTTACTTAATAGCCGATAAGTATAGAACTAACATTTTTTACTTATGATAAATATTCTCTTAGGATTACTCAAGTAATACAATTTTTCAATTTTAGTAACAAATTATTAATACCAATATATGAGATAAAATCTATTTCGATTTGATTCAGATACAGACTATTCCTAATTAAATTCTTTGCAAATAATTTTTAACTAAATTTAAACCAGATAACTCTGATCTTTTAGGATATTTTCAAAATTTAACGTTATACTATGATTGCTAAACTAACAGCATATCAGTGAGACAGTTAAATAGCAATAAGTTTTATGTACTATTTAAAAAAAAATTATATGTCGATTTTAAACACAAAGGAACGATAGCAATCTTTCTTTAACCGTGTATATTATTACATATATTATTTGTATGTGAAAAAGTGGTTATCCTTGTTCCTATTCAAAATCAGTATAGACAAATATTTTGAAATAGTACTGATCTATTAACACAATTAACGTTATGATGTAAGTTATTGACTATGGAGAGGAATGATGCGCAATATATAATACAAAGAACACACAACATACATTTCATCAATTTACTCTGTAAACGAATTTTTATTTTATTTTCGCATTAGATATAAATAATTATAATATTTATATAATTAGCTATCATCTTATACATCGAATGGTTGAATTGGTAATATACTTATAGGTATATTGATAAACCATAGATACCATGGAGGTACTTGTAAACAAAACATTAAACAATAAAATCAAATACTGATCTCTGGGTTCCATTGTTCACCTGTCACAAATAGATGAATTAATTATTTTCTACTTAATATATACGTTTATTTTTATTTGTAATGGCACAGAACTGGGAATTGCATGGAATCCTAAATTTGGGAAGACCTGGGTAGTAGTAAAAAGAAAGTTAAAAAATCCTATACGTAGAGTACAATAAAAGTTAGTGTGTTTAAAAGAAGCCACTCAGATAACAGTACCCCAAAAAGTGTGTAAGGAAAATTCTTTTGCGTCAGGAAGAAGCAAGCGCCTAAAAAATAAATATAAAGAAAGATGTCATTATATAAAATTTCGTTCGATACCAACAAAACACAGACAACCTGGCAACAAATTAATAGAAGAAACCCTTCATTGGTCCAGAAACTTTATGTTCAAGAAACCTGTTCTTAATCAAGGGCACAGAAATTAGTTAGTTACGAAGAAAAAGTACACAAAATGTGTAAAGGGATGTTTAGAGAGTAAAACGCACTTCTTTCATAATAATAATAATCTATAGCTCCATTTACAGTCAAACAATTAATTTTTTTGTGTCATATCTAATGCTTGATGATGTTTGACATGTATTTTTGAAATTGATTTTAATACGTGATCTATCAAAACTTATAAATTTAGTATTAATATTTTAAGACCTTTGTTCAACATAAAAGAATATTGTTTATTTCGTTAAATCCTTTAAATTTTAAAAAGTTTTAAATTAAAAAAGTAGAGATTTCTATTACTTTGTATCACTGGCAGCCAAATACACTAAAGAATTTACTCCATTGGAACATTGCAGATCTATTTTAAGTAATTTTAGCTATAATAAGGATCATGTAAAAGAAAAACTGTAGACACATCCCAGTAAAGGTTTTTTGTTTCTAATTAACCTGTCATAACCATTCACACTTTAAATTAGACTACCATAAGGTGAGCATGCAGTACGTTACACTCTAACGTAACAAACTGTAATTATCATTTTCCCCTTCTGAAAATTTAGTTATTTTCATCTTAAATAATGTTACTTTTGTATTAATCGATCAATTTTAAAATGTCAATTTAACGAAAATTCAATTGATAAATTAAAGTTATTTTTATTACCGAATATAATTTGAAAATAAATTCAACTTAATGTGTAACATAAAACTATAATTGTTTACAGATCAATATGATTTGTTTGTATAATAATGTCTTTTAATTTTAACTACTAAAAGTAAAAATATTTACTTTTAAGATTATTTTAATATAGTAGTAAATAAAGAAAATAAGAAATTCAAAATCTAAATATATCAATGTAATGTGTTAATCTTAAAATGGAACACAATATAACTATGTTCTTAGATCCTCAAATTCACCTTTTTTTTTTTTTTTTTTTTTTTTTTTTTTTTTTTTTTTTTTTTTTTTTTTTTTTTTTTTTTTAATATTTAACATCTCTTAAGAATTATTCATATTTTTGTGATTTATACTGTTTTGTTTAAACCTGGAATATTACAATAATTATTTAGTAGGATGCTCTAAATATTTTTAAGTATACCAATAAAATAATAAAATTTAGGAAAATAAATAATAATAATAATATTTACTTAAATGAATGTTTTTACACCTTATAAATAATAAGTATAAAATTACAAATATATCCACAAAAACAATCCACTTTACATATGATTTAGTTTATTCACATAAATATAATAGATGAATTACATCTGTCACAACTGTATAAGAGTCAATATATGTCTTTATAACCGATGGAACTGAAGTCTGCAAAATGCATGGTAAGTTGAGATAAATAAGACAAATTTGCAACTTTTTGGCTAGGTTGTGCATACAACTAATTTAAGTTTTAAAACTGAGGAATTTACGTTAGACTGAGAGTTCCAAAGACTCAATATAATTATCAAATGCTCTCGTTTTAGCTACAAGATAATTAAAATAAATCAAATTCAGTGCAATTTTAAAAAATAGCCACTAAAATAAACATTCAATTATTTTACATTACATTGCTAAATTTGTTTAATCCAAACATATTCTAGAATTAACTGGTTTTTTTCTGTAACATTTATCTAGATATTATGAAATAATGTAATGGAATATTCAAATTATTTTTAATGACGACGTTACCAAGTTAATATTGCCAAGTTAAACTAATTTCCTACTCCAGAGCCCATCATGTTCTAAATTGGTAAGTTTTTTTTTTATATGTAATCTAAATTATATTTTATAGAACTTAGATATTAAAGTAATAACCTGTTTTTAGGTTGCTTTTCGGATTTGGTATTCGTTGAGTTCCACATACATTGTGATTTTAAGGGCTAATAAGTTAGAAACACGGAAGATAGAGAGTGTTTACTAGTACAATAAAAGAGATTACAATGATAAAATAGATGAAAGAAATATCACAAAGACTATACATTTTATATTCAATTTAATTACTATCTTATTACCTTGTTTGGTATAGTTTTTTATAATATGTATATATTATACAATGTATAGTTTTTACATGTGAACATGATTATTATTCCAAAAACCCATCTTTAATTCCAGTGCTGAATTAGATTAATGTTTACGGTGTGTACATTAGTTCATTTTAACTACAATAAAATCATTAAATACGTGGCAAAGCATTAAATACCGCTAACATAACGACATAGAACACATAACAGGACACATATAGAACTGATCCTATTATTACACAATGCATACCATGGTTGATGGATTTTTTCAGTTGTACGTTTCTTAATAGCAGTGGCACTAAGTTAAGTTAAATGTTGTTACAAAAGTTCAACTTTGTAATTTGCACGTGACGTAAATGTCCAATCTTGATCTCTAGTGTTTACCTTTTATTACAATATACTTAGAAATATAAATGGTTTACAACAAAATTCTGGATTAATTTCTGTACTTGTAAAGAATAATAATTATAAAATTACAAAATTGAGAAACAGTACTAATTTTAAACACTAAACAAATTCATGGTTTTATTCAAATCAAAGTTTATTAAATGTATTCACCTGCATAAATGCTTTACTGCTGCCCCAATAAATGATTAGTATTTTTGCACAATGTGAATTGTAATATGTGGAATTAGTTTCAATAATTATACTTAAAGTATATTGTGGAAACTGCTGGATAAAAGCGCTTTGGTTCAGCGTCAAACTATTTATTTAAGTAATCCTATTTGAAAACTTTCAAGAAGAGTGTCCTTCAATAAGCCATTCTTTTAACAATCTTTAGGGTGAATTGAATGAACTAATCCAGTAAAGTCTTAGCCTAGAATGGGATTTTAAATAACACACAATATAAAGTATATTGTAATAATTAAATGTTTATTTGAAGTAATTAATTGAACTTATTTTAGACAAAAAAAAACTCTGCTTATTAAAATGCTTACCTATCTGTTGGTACATTTTTAATGATCGGTGACATTTTCCCCAATACTTTCATAAATTGTCATATCGGTACAAAACAACATATTACGTGCATCTGTATTTTATATTCCATTAAATATATATATATATATATATATATATATATATATATATATATATATATATATATATATATATATATATATATATACTTCACATATTAATTTCGCGTAAACATTGAACTAAATGTAATGACTTTCTTTTTTATATACTAAAAAATACGTTTTTTCATAAATGATGAACATATACTGTTTTTAACAATTTGTACGAAATATACTGAATATGTAAAGTGTTATTTTACACCGGCATCAGATCATACAATTTCGTTGTAAACAATCTTCTCCAATGTACATTTATAAGAAGGTTTATAGTTTGCTGAATAATAAAGCAATTTACATTTTCATTCAAAGAATAAAGAGGAGGGATATAAATACTTAAGATGAAAATAAATCAAATTTGTTTTCAGGTAAAAGCGATAGATCCTTTAACAATATATTATGTTAGTCTTTGATGCTTGTGTTAAATTCACCCAGGCATGGTATTTAACCTTACTCGCTTAAAGGCATTTTGAATTAGATATTAAACCCACTTGAAAAATAATAATTCTAAATGATTAAAACCCAGATAACAATGTTAATATACTTAGTAATAACTGAAGAATGAATTATTGAATCTAGTCTCATTGAATAATGTTTTATTACACTTTTTACACTACAACTAATATTATTGACTATGTAGCAATAATATCTATTGATTCCATAAAGTTCCACTATAGCACAATTAATTCTGATAGCAATTAGCTAGTTCAAATGACTCGACTTTCCTGAGTACCCTTAAAAGTCCTGATTTGACAAGAAGCTGACGATCTTCTACATTCTGGTGTTGGTAGAGGTGCAAATCATGCTTCTTTAAGTGTTGTTTTTATTTTCTCGACAGTATTGGTTTTCATTTGTTATTAGGGCGTGATTGCCAAACACCGTCAAATTCCTGGGGAACGTCAGATTTTGTTTTATCGTTCAGTTTCGTATTGTTACAGAAATGTATGTAAGACTTCAACAAAGTAAATCGATTATTAGATATACAATTAGCTACGAGGTGAGCGCTTAAGTCTTCCGATGTACTCCAGTAATAAGAATATTTTAGTAAAACATGATATCCAGACATAATTAAAATGCCAAAAAGTATTTTAAGATCATAAAAAATTTAAATAAAGTTTTGATCATGTTTGAAAACTGAAGGATATTGTACTGTTTCTGTTAAAATATTATTCTAAATATCTCGAGGAAAAAACTCATTTATAAACAGGGATTTTTCTACTTAATCGGCATTCATTTTTTTGCACATATATTATAATAGTTACCCTAATCAGAAAAATATTTTTTGGGAACAGATTTAGACCACCTTCCTGTTTCATATCTAATTTCCTTTTTCATGATTTTAGTTTTTTTGTCTTTTACTCCTTTCCATTGTGTTTTGTTTTGATTTAGATGAAGAATTTTTTACAAAAGTAAAGAAAAACCAAATATAATATAGAGGATGTTTACATTCGAAAGCATTTTTCTGAACAGATAGTCATGTTGGCATAATAGGACAATTTTCAATTTGGTCCTATTAAGTGTATTTACTTAACTTAATCACTCAAATACATGTGATTTTTGTAGTTGGTGTAAAAATAATATAATAAGAGTTCATCATATTATCGTACTTTAAATTCTAAATTCTTTAATTGTTTTATAACACTTAATGAAAATGGAATATATTAAAAGTTTCATTTATTTTAGAGCTAGTTCCAAGAAATCAAGATTATTTGATATTGAGTTATTGTTAAAATAAATCTAATTTAATGGCTGTATTTTTTCTGAAAACCTTTTATATGTCGTAGTAGCGTCTAGTGTATTCAAATATTATAAACACCAGTTTTATTTACAAGTTTGAACATTTATCCAAATTCATTTTTTTAGTTGTTTACAGTATGACAATTTTTTTTTTTAGTTCAAACTACATAGTTTGAACTAAAAAAAAAAAAATCACACTAAATTATAGAAAGGTATTTATGTAAAGTTTCATACAAGAATTTGAATATTAAAATATGCAATTAGGAGAACATGTAGAGACATCCGATCAAACTGATGAAATAACAACTGTCATTACAGATTCAACAGAGCCTCTCTCCTTATACTTATTTATCATAAAAAGGAGATAAAACTAGTGTCAGAGCCTACGAAGCTATTACTGGCTTAGTCTTTTTAAACGTTTTCGTGATATAGATAAGCGATATTCATTCCTAGATAAATAAATATTTCAGTTCTTAATGATTTATAATGTGCTTGATACGAGTATAAGGCTTATTTTCAAAAAAAAAAGTCACCTCAATTACCTATCATCAGAATTATTTAAAAAAATTATAAAATTATGTAATAAATATATCTAGGAAGTGTCCTTATATATTTGGTAATTATGTGTAATTTAATATCTTCCTTACTCAATATAAATAATTTAGATTTATTGCAAACCAGAAGACTTCAAATGAATTTATTGTTTTTAATAATTACTTGTTGCAAATTACGACAATTTAACAATATCACAATACATAAGTTTATATATAACCAAGAAAAAAATTGTAATATACAATGAAAAGTAGCAATTGTGTCATTAATTACACATGATTAACTTTATTAATTTGAAGTATTTCTGTCATTGCACTTGAAAAACTGAAATATTGGAAATAAAAAATAGAGACGCATTCTATATTCTATTATATCCACAAAACACTTTTAGTTTGTATTAAAAGCATAATATTTTTAATATATTCTGCTACCAGAATGTTATACCATTTTGTGTTAATAAGGAAGGATGTTTGCACACTCAATTACCTTTATTGTATTACAAGCATCTGGCTAAGAAACGTATTCCATTGGGGATGGATGTAATAATGAGAGCTCCCCTCTTCAATTATATTTGTGGTTATTTCAGTTTGAACGATCGTTTATACAAAACGTTTGTTTAAATCCTTAAATAATTAAACAGATTTAGTTAAAGCACTAGAAATAACTGAATAATCATTTCTTTCATTTCCCGTAATCAATTATTACAATGTATTATTACATCATATAAAATCTTTTAATATTTGATTAACAACACACAATATTTATACCTTATAATATATTAATTTGATTATCTACACTATAATTTCATACTTCTAAATTTCTAAAATAGTATTTACAGTTCGTATGTTGCGTTTTAGAATAAATTTTACTTTTGTTTAACCGTTTGTTCACAACATCCTCTACCAATTTCTAATTTAAAGGGATAGTTTTCGAAGGTATTCATGTGTAACTGTTGTCCCTGTTATGAATACTGCTGTCCCAGCTTAATATTCGGCTTATATGTTTAATTTATCAGAACCATTTCTCCGATTATGTATTCCTCATCCTTTTGTGTAGTATGGTATCATTCCTGTAGGAGTTGTGATTTATTCCCAATATCCTTAGGAGATCATGCCACACCTTACGAAGAGTTCGCAAAGCTAATAATACGTCATTCTAAGTTATCCTGGACCAATCCTGAGTCTACTGATCGATTGGATGTGAATCCATGCAACAGATAAAAAGGCATGTAAACTTTATGCAACAGATTTGTACCCTGTAGACTGTAGAGGAATGTATTCCTAGATTTTATTAACCGTAACGTATCGACACTAACGGAATTAAAGTTTTCTTTAATTCCTTAGATTTGTAGCCCATATGGATTACATATCAGATTTTTTATTCCCAGTCTAAAATAGTTTCACAGTTTATGCATGAAAATTTGTACCTCTATGTGTTTTTATAACCTCTTTCATGGTATATTGTTTCCAAATGTCCCCATCTGTATGGGTCTGTTGCTTTAACAAAAGAAAACGTTGTGGCATTTTCCGTAACTACCACAATCGCAAGTAACAATCGCGTGGGTTATTGCCTTGAGGTTTTCATCACTTGACATTTGCGGGAATCATGCCAACATATCTGCCTTCATTGGAGGCTAGTTCACATGTATTTTAGCCAAGGTATTGATCATTCGGAATATTCATCTGCCGTTAGGGATGAGCTGTTTTATGTATTTAAATAAAGAATTTAGAACGATCAAAGTTAATTTAGTTGTGTCAAATAAATACGAACAACTTATTTCGTAATAGACTGTCTTGCTTTGTATGTATCGTTGAGAGTCTTAATTATACTATTTGGCTAGTTTCGGGCCTTGCATTTCACAAATATATTTCTGCAATTTTATACAGTAATTAATCTGGAAGTCGTATTGGATGTATATTACTGCTGATTGTACTTAGACTGTCGTGGATTTACATTGATGATCCGGCTTATGTTGAAATTCGAAGACATGGCCACAAATTTCAATGGTAATATGTTTAACATGAAACTTAGGTGTTTTAACAATTTATAATATTGCAAGCTTGCATAATTATTGAAAAAAATGGGAATAATAAAAAAAGGATCAAATCAGGAAAATATTAGTAATACTGAAATGTACAGAAAGCAACAAAATGTAGAGAAACATCTAAGTGTAAAATAATATTAATTTTACTAGAAAATACAGTCTAAAATGTCTCTTTTCTCAATAACGTAATTCCATCTCCAACATGTTATTTTTACATATCACTGTCTTGTATATGCTGTGAAGTGTATTGTGGCAAAGTAAGTATATGTTTATAGCAGCACGAAATGGTTCTATGCAGATGGAAATATATAGTGGTGCATTTAAAAAAGGCTAGCTTTTATTTGATTGATAATATCTCGGAAATTAAGATAGAATAACATTTTTGAATTAATAAATTAAATATTTCTTCTTTTGGTTATTATAATTATTAAACGTTTATGTTATTGATATCATCGAGTAAAATCTTATTTAATATTCAATATAATCATGTATATAGTTTTTTGGCAAACCAAAAGTTCTTAAATAAATGCATTTTTTCTAATATGTCAATATTATTACAGTAATTAAATCATGTATGCCTTACAATGCATATATTTATATATCCATTTCTTAAGGTTATGTTGAAATATAAAAATAATTTTTGTTATTACTTTACTTGTCTTTTTTAATAGATTGCAATTATTTCTATTATCGTGCTTGAAAATAATAAACGCTTGAAATAGAAATAGACAATCCATTCATAAATACAACACTCTTCCATTTAATAACATGTATTAAATACAGGAAATGTATTTGCTAAATCATGGTAACAGAACGTTAATTATCGCTAAATCTTTATTGTATTAGGTGCACCTGGCTAATGGAACGTATTCCATTGGGGTTACATGTATTAATTGAAGTTTTCCTCTTCAATTACATTTGTGATTACAGCAGCGATATCGATCGTTTGTAAAAAACTTGTGTGTTTATTTAGTTACAGATTAAACCAATAGTTATAACATTCCTAAGTTAACTCAAATGGAAATTTCCATCACATATTACACGTAAATTTTACATCGATTTATTATATATTTATTTTTGTATAAAATCAAATGTTCTTTACAGATCATGTTATTTCTACATATTTGGCCATCTTGTGAAATTTACAAAATTCCCATGTTTAATGTAACACGGTTTAAAACTCACTTTGTTGACGTTTTCTGTGTTTTTGCTGAATATGTCTTAATTCGTATTAGTTTTAAAACGAAGTATCATTCTACTTGTATACACAAGAAGTTAAAACGTCATTTAAGTTAGCTTCATTTTGCATCATACGGTTGACTTACTTTAAAAATGGTTTGATTTGCTTGTGTAAAACTTTTCGATGAGGTAAATATTTATTTGCCAAGGGACTTTTCGCACACGATAGTTGGACAGGCTACCTGTTTTCCTACATTACACTTTAAATGCTTCACATATCCTTTATTAGAACTTTTTTTAAAATCATATGATAATAAGGAAATTGAAGCCAACAAGAATTTTTTATTATATTAATTTAATATCATCTTGTGAGAATCCCATTAGGTCTAGTAAGTAAATCACATTCTTTGTGCGTAATGGGTTATGGAGACAAGGCACAGAAACACAAAAACCTCCTGAAAATAGTAATTTCAAAATAGTTATGATCAATAGCCTACAATTCATAATAAATATGAGGCCAGTTACAGTTTCTAACAAGCTACGGAGTTGATTTTTCAATTGAATACCGAGAACAATACCCTACTACGTACGTGTCTTTCTCATATTGAATACCAAAAAGAGCCGAGAGAGTGATGGAATATGGCCGCAGTTGATGCAGCGTTACGTCGGCGTCGGAGGTTTTGGAAATGTAGCTCTTGATGATACAGAAACCATCTTCTAACCCGTCCTGTAACCCGAACTTCCTAGATAGAGCAATGTGAAATGAAGTATTTAACGAGTAGAAAACAAAATAACAATAAATGTAGATAGGTAATTAAGGATAAATCGTGGGATAGGAATCCAATCTCAAGGTCATGTCGAAATACACCCTAGTTATCGTCACAGAATCAAGATAAACTCAATACTAAGAAGGGGAGAAAGCATTATGCGTAAATCTCATTTTAAAACCAATAATCTCTCTCAATCCGGATGGTTCTTAATTGATGGCTTAGATTATTTCATTCATAGATTTAGTTGTAGATTTTAATTTTATAAATGTCACAACATTGAGATTACTATATATATATATATATATATATATATATATATATATATATATATGTATTAGAATGGATGACTTTCTTATGAGAAAAAGAGAGACTGATAGTTAAAATTGTAATTTTAATTTCAAAACAAACACTTAACACATTTTTTTATGCTTGCTTAGCTCATTTATTCACATTTTTTTCTTTTTTTTTTAACATAACTACTGGAATTTTTATTCCTAACAGTTCTCTTATTTTAAAACACCTGCAATTTTACATACCATTTTGAATACATAATTTATCACTAAACAACATGAAAATTAAACATAAGACATATGTCTGATACTCTTTAAATTTTACTCACTACACATTCAAATATAATTGGGAAAATATACTTTAAATATTGTCTTTTTTCATCGAGTATAACAATTTAAAAATTATGAAATATGTTTACATATACTCGAAATGAATAAAATGTTCATATATGGACGTCTGTTATTTATGATTGTAAAGTTGAAACAATATTTTTTTTCAATAAACTAGTACAATATTAAAAGATCTCGATTTTAAGATAAAAATCTATTTCTTTATATTTAAATTAATAAGAGAAGGGATGCTAATTTATTCTGTTTTTAATGCTAGACAACTTGTTTTCAAACTAGTAATATTGTAATACCCATTTTAGGTTTTTCTTCACATTGTGTTATATCTTTAGCTTATAGATAAATAATGCAAAATAAATTATCACAGTATAAATATACAGTATAATGATTTAAAAAATAAAATAAAATCAAGAATATTATCGTAAGGTTTTTATAGAAAAACAACATATAATAGCTGACTGAAGTTTGCTCACACTTAGTATATTATCCAACTGGATAAATATTAATGAAATTGTCTCACACAATTATTCATTTATTATTACCTTAATCAATATATTTTTCTAAAACTGTAACAGATTTAAAACAATGAAAATAATTTAATTACCAGAAGTATTTAAAAGGTGTTATTAATATAGTTAACATTGTTAAAATAAACGATTTCTTCTTTTCACATATTATCACTTAAAAATCACTACGCTCTCTAAAACCTAATCAATTTGTATAGCTAAACCATATCCTCCAGCATTACTATTTTATTTAATGTAATAATAATTTAGGCAGAACGTAGGTAATAATATAGTAAACAAAATGTATATTATTACAAATTATATTTTCTTACGGTACTATCATTTTGAAGAAAAAGTTTTCTTTTTTTTTTATATGGTTACTGTCTTTTCCTTGACAAAGAACAAACGAATCTATTTTATTTTTTTAAATATTTTTTTCGATTAATGAAATAGGATGAAATTTTCTATACCAATCGAAGTAGAAAACTATTATACATATCGTATAGGAGATAGAACAAACCATTAGAATAATAATGATAGTTTTGTAATATACTTACTTCGTTTAGGAATTAGCTTTATATGTAGTACAAGCATTATTTATGTGTATAATCATTATCTCAAAACTTGCATTGACTACTTACCATATCAAATTCATCATTCTATTTCCTAAAAGTAGTACCATATTTTTGCAATAGATGTTTTCTAAGACTATGTAAAGACTAATGATGACGGAGGTAGTGTTTGCACAGAAACACGCAAGATCACCAACCGAGGATAAACCTGTGTCTCAACAATGTTCATCTAAAAACATGCCTAAAAAAATTACTTAGTATTACCCAACCAACACAGTTGAAGAGGTCTCAACTTAAACATGTGAACTACATTTTTATTATTTTTTCGTTTTGGGAATTCAATGCTACTATGTAAATGGACTAATTTTAATTTCATCGTAACTGTCAATAACAAAAGGAAACACTGACTGTTACTTGCTGAGATAATTTATAATTAATTCAATAGACTCAAATTCACTTCGTAAAGATATATAAAAAATCTACTTTATGTAGTTGACAAGGGAGAGTATTAATAAGGTTGTGTTAATAACAACATGTTGTTTTATTCTTCATATGTTTATAAAAAGTAAATATAAGAATAATATTGTAAACTCATCGCTCTTGCTTATATTTTTTTGTTACTTGAACTTAGTATCAGTTAACTAAACAAAATAAAAGAGAAATTTTAAAAGCATAATAAACAGTAAGGTGTATCCTAAAACATATATGAAATTAATTACAATTTGTAATCCACTTACATGTTTATATTTATTTTGTACAAATAAGTTTATATATTTGTGTATTCATTGCTTTTAAATATATTTACTTATAACAAATAAAGGTAACATAAAAAATCTAACATCAATTAAGAATGACATTTACGGGGAAATTCTGTGTTTTTATTAAACTATAATCTCAAATCTGAATTTTTTTAAAACTCGTTATAATGTCTGATATTAAAGGGATCATATAAAAGTAATTGTAAGTTAGGTTAGCACTAGTTCTTGTTTGTATTATAATTAACCTGTCAGAAGCACTATAATTTAATCTAAAGTTTTAACCAGAGCTTGAGCATTGTATGTTGAAGTTTAAAACATTTGTTACGAGTTTGTAACAAAATAGTAGTTACATTTTGTATAACATTACTTTGTCTATTCTAAACAAATTTGTTATTTTTACATTCTCACATTTACTCATATAAAGAATGTTTTGTCACCCTAGGTCAAGGAAAATGTTTACTGACAGTAATGGTAAGGACCAGTTTCGGTAAGTTTTTATTCTGTTTTGAAGATCGGTGAGTGAGAAGGTGTATGCCTACTATTTTATGCTCTTTTCATTTAGAGTTGCATTTTTATAAAATTCCTGTAATTGATTTAAGTAGTTGTAATATGGGGTTTGAGTTTTTGAACAATTTTAAATTTATTATTTTTATTAACTATGATTTTTATTTCATTTATTTGTGTTTGATTTGAAACACAATTCTATAATATGAAAGTATATGAATTTAATCTACTGGAGTTTAGGAAATTAAGGAAACATTTAGACAACATTTTTTTACGAATAAGAAAGAGAAAAACAAGAACTTAAATATATCTCTATTGTTTAAAATTAATTACATTTATTTTTACTTTCTTAAGCCAAATAAAGTGTTCACATAGGACTTTTATTGAATTACTGAAATGCAAACTAACTTATTATTTTTAATACAAGATTCTGAATAAAATCAAATTTTAGTCGTTCAGTTCTGACTTAAAAACAAAATTATCATATATTCTACAAATTTTTAACCAGAGTAATTGGATTTCCCTAATAATTTTAGTCATTTTTGGCTATTTCTCGCTTTAACGAAAATCTTAATTACGGTTCTTGATTGAGAGTTATATAATTCCAGCAACTTTCGACATGCCATATATTTAAAAGGAATATATTTGTGTAAGTAACCTTATGTAAATCATCTAATTATGTTATTTATTTGGAATTCTATGATGATAAATACAGGTTCCAAGGGCATATTTTTGAACAAAAAATGTACTTAACATTATTTATTTTTACAAATAGATTCAAAATAAAGTTAAATATTATATTCGACCATTAGTTGCCAAATGGTCTCCAATGCCATATTATCACCTTCAACAACAATCAAATAAATGTCCATATTTATTTTTTTTGTTTGTTTGATCTATTTGTCCAACATCTAATAGTTTTTCATTGAAAGTATGACACTATAACAATTTATTTGTTTTACGAAAAGTAAACGAATATAAATAAAACAAAATTATGATTTAAACAATTTAGAAAATTAGTTTAGTTTTCCAGTTTACGTTTTCTCAGGTTTCTTTTTTCTTTTTTTTTTCATTGTGTGATACGCATACATCTCAAATCAACTATTGATTACTATTTTAAACTTTCAGATTATACGAGAAGGAACAATGAACTTTGACTTCATGTAAACTTACTTACATGAGGAAGCTAATAATGAATAAACGACTAAGGACGTTCACTCTCAACTTTGGATGTTCATAAGTTTCCATAATTCGTTCTTTTCCTCATAAAAATATGACTAATCAGACAGACTAAAATAAATATACTGACATTTCAATAATTTATTTTTATTTAATGATAAAAGTTTTGGAATAATATTCCATATATATGTTACAAATTTTTCCACACCTACTAATAATATTTTATTACAAAAAGTTTCTGAAATTGAAACAACAGTATAAACATGTTTGTTATATTTTCTATAAGTGATTTATTACTATTAAGATTCAACGCCAAATTTTAGAACCAAAATGAATCGGTAAATGCCACATGTTTGATTAAAGCGACGAGTATGTTACCTAAACTCATACATCATTAGATTACTTTAAACGTTTTTCTGTTCTTTGAGTTACTATTTAATCCGGGAACAACTTATACTGATTTTAAAAATCACCATTATAGTCGAATATACCAAGTCTGATGTAACTTTCATATGTGAAATGAATTTATTCTATAATATTTCTGAAAGTACAACCCTATTAATGATTTAGTTTTACTAGTCACTCTGGTTATTATGTCTACTAGATAAATACTAAACAATATCGTTATAAATGTTACGTAAACAAATATTTGCGCTTATTTTATATTTAAAATTCTCGTCCACTATCTGCAGGCAACACACCCTTTAAATAATGTAAGAGAATACTTTACAACTTATGATTAATACATGGTGTCTATTAGGTTTTATTCTCTTCATCCATCCCTGCGTACATTGGTCATTATTGATTACATAATTGCCTCAAAATTTCTCTTCTATTTCTTTTCGAAAATACGTTTACAGTTTTGGATGGTAATCAAACGTTTTAAATCAGATTTAAGTTTTAGTGAGCGAAGATAAAACTTCTAAAAGTTATTAAGTAAAAGGTAAGACACTTAGTAGGATGCAAAATGACAACACTCATTTTATCTTACAAGGTAACTTCTAAAACTAGTATGAACTTGCCCCATAATACGAATGACAAATCCAAGTAGTCAGGCAGATTCCTAAATTGGAATAATTGGAAAATACGTTATGCAATTCCAAACTTTTTTTTAACACTATTTCAATTGTACGGGGTTCACTTTTAGCGAGTGACGGGAAATATTAAGTGATCGCGATTATTATCCGTAATTGTATCAGAGATAGTTATGACCGACAACTGTTACGCTATCTTTAAAACAGAGCACGTTACCCCTTTACGAATTCGTAATACGTAATTAACCACTAGATTTTAAGTTAATTAATTGTTTAACCTCATTATAAAGTTGGACTAGTATATCAAAGACCTGGTGAGCTTATTGGAAAATATTCATAAAATATTTGGTTATAAAATTTGACAAATATTTCCATAACCATAATTGTATAATCTACCACGTACCATAACTATAATCCAAACACAAAAATTCCTGGTTTGTTTGAATTATGATTTATGACCTTTATCCGAAATGAAATAATTATTTTACCATAGTTTTTTCTAGTAATTCGCGAACAATTATTTTATTGGGAGAATAAACTCTTGTTCGTGTATTCTTTAATTCCCCGATTCGAAAAAAAGCGATTTTAGGATAAATATAAAACAATTACGGTTCTACTATGTTTACAATAAGGCTTAAGATCGATATAAATGTTTTCCATAACTTCAAAAATGACAAATAAAATTCTGTAGAATATCTAACGTGTTACAACGTTGATTGTAACACGTTAGTGAAAATGATGTTTTAAAGTATGAGAAAGATTAACAAGAGTAGATTTTTCACAAATTTATTTAGCTATGTATTTTAAAGTCTCAAATATCTTATAACAATTTTATGGAAAGTGTAATATATATATATAAACCATATCTGTAATTGTTGTAGTTAAATTATTAGTATTATGGAAAATTAAACCCATATTATTATTATTAAAATGTTTACTCTATGTAATTTATACTATGTAATATTTTTATAACATACTAAAAATTATTACCTCTTTAAAAATTGTTTATAACAGTGCTTATATCGAGTTTAAACTTAGGTAAAAGTAACATTTATCTCAGACCTATTTACAAAATAATTTAGTTACTCGCATATTTTATATGTATATTATTCAACTATTGAAATGGATTGTTTTTTAATAATATTTTTTCCTGATCTCTTACTTGGGTATAGTAATTGTGTTACACAACTGAATCAAGGTTTTGTTTTATATTTTATAGTTTAAAAAATATATAAAAAGTATATGGCCGACGACTGATTAGTTATGCGATGGCGGTCAAGGTCGGGGTAGTGCAATGATATCGTAGCATAACGTAATCCATTTTTAAAGATTACCTTAATTGATACTTTGTTTATTTGTATATTTGAACCACCCAACCAACACATCACTTAAACAAACACATTCGTGGGTTGATTCTCACTTGTCCTGCCATTTAAGACGTGCCCTCAAACTACAACTAATTAGTACCATTAACTTAATATATTACATTATACTAATTTAGAGCTTTTAAATAAAATAACCTGGTGGTTTTAACTTGAACAAGGAGTTACATTCGTTGCCCTATGTAGCCATCTAACAAGTATTTTACAATTATCGGACCAATACCAAGGCATTTAGGTGGTGGTGGTATATATTCATATAAGTTTTAATTATAAACTCACAATTTGGAATTATCTGTGCTCATAAAAAAAAAATTAACGAAATAAAAATCATTTCAATTTGGCTTTAACGAAAATTCTACTGGTTTATTGATTATATACACACCGAACAAATATTAGACACTATGTTTCAAATTTCTAAACATGCACCTACAAAATGTATTTATAGAATTATGTCCCTGATTGTATATTTGTTATTACTACATACAGCAATATAATAATAATTGTTACTTGCATTTGCTTTAATATATATACTTAACTACAAAGGATTTACAAAAAAATTGTGCTTGTAGAATTTTCACACATATGTATTTTAATATAATGGATTATGTATGTTACTTCACTATAGTAACAGTATACATATATTATGATATTACCTACTTTTAATACTTTTCACTGTTCTATAAGAAGCTTAAAACTACTTAACTTTGAAACTATAAACTGTAACTAAGTAACTATTTGTCAATAGTAAACTAAATATAATAAGATTTTCAATGAGAAAAATATGTGTTATGTCGTTAAATGTCATACACTTAAAATATAATAAAATATTTTTAAATAACTTTTATGTCCTTTATCCACTCAGTATACTGTTAGGAATAAGTTAATATTAGGATATTATTAAGGCTATATTAGGAAGAAATCATATTCACAAAGCTCAGAATGACCCAACTATTGTGAAACAAGTAAAAAAATGTTGAAATGCTTGACTTGCAAACTCAACTAGGTTACCAAGACAACAGAAGGTATATAAGCGATCAACAGGATTTGGAGGTCTCTCTTGTCTTTTTGGAGCTGGGAAGATACACGGCTGTGTGGCTAGCCGTGGTGGAAGATGGCCCAGGAAATCCACGCAACAAACCGTAAGCAAGCATTTCTATACATAAAGTCACCAATAAAAACATTTGTAATTTCTTTTATTTAAAATATAATGATAGTTGGAATACTTCTGGGCTTTGAATAAATAATATGGTTTTGTTTTATTGTTTAATTAAATTCCTGTTATTGTATTAAAGTTTTGTATTTAAATTATTGTATTAAAGTTTTGTATTCAAATTATTGTATTAAAGTTTTGTAGTTAAATTATTGTGTTAAAGTTTTTGTATTAAAGTATAGTAGTAAAGTATCAGGCAAATAGACATAAGTTTAATACCAAAGATAAGATTAATAAAAACTGAACCACTGATCTTGATTATTAATTGAAATTAAAGAACCCAGGCAGTTTTAAGGGCGTTCATAGCAATACCTTTATTAGAAGTGTGAACATGGGTAGTTGAAAATTCACTATATTAGTGTTTGCAGTTTAACTATTCAATTTAACCTTTGGTTAACTAAGATGTTTAATTTGGATCATGAAGAATCTTAAAGTTTATGTTTAAGTATTAATGTATAAATTTTAAGTATTCAAATAATATTACGCTTTAGTCCGTTACTCAACCATCCGTTTCGCTTTCGGTTAATTATCACTTGATGGTCTGAAAAGTTAAATAAGAATATTAACCTGTCTTCCTTTATCTACATCCATTTTTAGAATTATTTTATCAACTTTTTATTTTTATACTGGATATATGTGAAAAGTTTACTAATATCCAATTTAGATTAAAAGAACATGATTTTACTTTATTCTGTTTTAAAATTTCTTCGTAACCTAATAAACATTCGTTATTAACAAGGTATCAAAGGAAAAAAAATTAACAATTCTAAAATATGAAATATCTAAATCCTTATGTCTCTTAGAAATATAAAAAGTATGGTAAAAAATTAACTATCTCAACACAATACAACAATTTTGTATTTATTTTAATTTTATCACTGTCAAACTAAAATCATGTTTTGGTCGTAATTTCATTAAATAATAAAATTATGTAATATCTTATATTGAACATGCAATAGTTGTTTAAAGATCAATAACGGCAAATTATATTAATAATATTATATAGGGAAGTCATGTAAATGACAAACAGCCTATTTGTATTTTTAAACTAACACTATGGTTTGTATTCCCTCTTAGTTTACAAACACTAATAACAAAAGAATAAGCTGAACACGGATTAATATATAATTTGTATACAATATCCAAATCACAGAAACAAAAACTAACATTGTTCCATTTATATAAGTTGTTTGAAAATTATAATTTGTTAAACTTCGTGTATAAAAACTTAAAATCATATATATATATATATATATATATATATATATATATATATATATACTTTGATATAATGTATGAAGATAAATAAACCTCTTCATTTAAAATTCTGTTTTTATGATCGCCAACTGTTTCAGCCAACAAATAATTCTAATGAAGAAAAAAATTAAATTTTGCAAATGGACATAAACAGCAATAATTCGTTTAAATTTTATTTTTACGTGTTGCGAAAATGTGTTGTAAGTTTTAGGGGAATATTTATCACAATAATATCATATTTATATTGTTTGTTTCGTATTATGAAACTAAATTTCACTAAATTTTTATCAATTAGTCAACATGAATTAATTAACAGAAATCAAACTACGTAAATTACTGCACTATTGTAACCATTACTGGTATCTGCTGAATACACAATTATCAAATCTATAATTTATAATGGAATTATCATATATCTTTGAATCCAAAACAAACCATTGTTAAGATTTGTAACATTGTCACAATTTATAATCAAATAAACATATTAATTAAAATGATATTAACAAAAATATATGTGTTATTTACAGAAATTGTTTGAATGTTAATATTAAAAGTTCGAATCTTACGTAGATTTGTAGATTTGACTTAATTATTCCAACTAATACTTTCATTTATGTCGGATAACAATATGTACTACAACGGAAATTCGTTGTCTGGGGTTATATTTTGGTCAAAAAAGAAAAATATCAAAAAATAATCCCAATGCAAGGTTTGGATGTTTTGTAGAACTTTTTACTGATTATAGCAGGTCGGTAAGATTGAACTATGAAATGGTCCAAGGTCAACTCTTGCCGGCTTGTTCTAACAGTAAATTCCTATGTCGGTGGATTTTGAATTGAAAAATCATTTTTTATGAATTTTGAAGATGTGAAATAATAATGTATAAGGATATGTAGTTGTAATACAAGTTGTATGCAATACATATCTAGTACTGTTATTTCATATTAACTAACAGACGTTACGGCATATTTAAATGAAGAATTTAAAAATTTTCAACATTAATAAAAAATAAAAAACCTTGTTATTTCTGGAAATAAAATGTAATTTTAAGAAATAAATATTCTTGTTAAAATTTGGAAAAAATTGATATTTAAAAAGTTAGCAGAAAAGCATAAATATAAAAGTTAATAAAAGTAAATAAAAATAAATTTTGAGAAAAGAATTATATAGAGTCAATTAAATAAATAAAGTTATATCATAATTAATAATTAAAAATTAAAATTTGATTAAAACAAAAGAGTTATAGTTTTCACGCTATAGTATGAAAACGAAAAAAGATAAGAAGTGGAAATTTTGCAAAAATGATTAAAAACCTAATATCTAAGAGTTGTGTAAATTTCAGGAAAATCAGGCAATAAATAAACCCCAAACCCAAAGGTGTGAAAAGATGCACTGGATTACATCACTACGGGAAGTCGCAGAGTTATGTTATCACGGCTAGTGCGTTGAAATCACGGAATAAACAAAGTGACAAAGTTTGAAAACAAAAACTTTAAAGGTGTGAGAATTAAAAACTGTAAATTACGCAAATTCTTACTTAAGCGATTAAAGGCGAATGAATAGTCCGACAAATGTCATTCGAAGTGCGGGAAATTGCCGCGGTCGAGAGCTACAAGACACCGGTTACGTAAAAACGAAAAAACTGTTAGGAAAAGTGTTATAGACAATTAAAAGAAAACAATGGAGATTTTTACATCGGCCAGTTACAAGTTGCAGAGTTTAAATGTTCAAGGATAAGTGACGTAGTCGTAGGCTGAGTCAGAATACCAACCTACAGCAAAAATAGATTAAAGGATTAATAGACCAAAGTAATTAAAAAAGGACAATTAAAAAACGGTAAACGTAATAAATAAAATAATAATAAATAACTGAATCACCTACACCAAAAATAATCAAGAAAATTGCATTGAAAGACACTATAAATGGAACTATCGTATCGGTCCAGAGAGGGAGAAAAATTGGTATCGATATACGATAGTTTTTGGCTATAAAAAGAGCCGCACGAATCTCATTGAGGTCTCTCAAATAAAATTTGTTGAACAAGTGCTAGGGGTGACTATGCCCGATGGTCAACTCAAACTTGTAAACTCTCTCAAATAAAATCGTTGGAACAAGTGCTAGGGGTGACTATGCCCGATGGTCAACTCAAAATTGTAAACTCTCTCGAATAAAAATTGTTGAACAAGTGCTAGGGGTGACTATGCCCGATGGTCAACTCAAAATTGTAAGTGCTCTCTCATAAAAAATTCGTCGAACAAGTGCTAGGGGTGACTATGCCCGATGGTCAACTCAAAATTGTAAACTCTCTTGAAATAAATTTGTGGAACAAGTGCTAGGGGTGACTATGCCAGTTTGACGACTCAGAATTTTCAGCAAAGAAGTTTAAGTGTTACGATGCCAAAGTATTAAAAAGTGTCATCGAGAGTGATAGGAGGTGATAGATTCGAACCAACCAGCCAGCCTTCTAAACTCCATGGATAAGAAATGAGACAACTGTAATCGCTAAATACAACCAACCAGACACCAGAGGACCATCAGCATCCCAGGACTCAGGATCTTCAACACGGCGGTCAAGGTCTGAGAAAATCCAAATTTCCTTTTTAAAGGGCAAAATTGGCCCGATTTTAGAGTATCACTGATTTGACTGAGATAAATTTTTTTTATATATAATTAAATAAATGTGTTAAAAGAAGATAATGTTAAACTCATGTGTGGATAAAAATCTTTATAGATAAATAAATTTGATAAATTAAATAATTTGAATTCATATATAAATAGAAATCTTTATATAGATCAATTTTAATAAAGTTATGAGTGATTGCCTTCTGCTCGAAAAAAGAAATATTTTAGTTGTTATCAGTTAATTTTCATTACAGAAATTGTTTTTGAGTTTTATTTGTTGACTTGCGTCAAGATTATTATTTCCAGTTGTTTTTATTTCAAGTAATTAAAAGAATTAATTTTTTTATATATTCTCTAAAACTGTGTTTTATTTAGAATTGGAATATAGAACACACAATTATATGCTATATTTTCAGGTTTGTTGTAATAAAAAAGGGTAAAATATATTGTATCAAAGAGGTATTCCTAAGGACACACACCTACGAGATTAAAATTAGAAAATAAAGTAAATTCGTGTTCTCCCTGAGAAATAGGGTAATCTTAAATACAGTTACTGGAAGTCATAAATAAAAAGGGGGATACCGGTAATTTGGGGCAACTCAAATTATCGAAGAAGTTATTCAATCCAGGCGAGAAAGATAGTAAGCCAAAAACTTCCAGTGGATTAAATAATTTATTCTTTTTGTCACGCGAGAACGAATCCTGTAGGCTAAAAATCTCAGGATTCTAGACTATTACGTATTAATAAAGATAGGGGGCGTAATTAGTCTGACTCTAAAAAAGGTAGAGTTTTTTCGTTGTAGTACATACACATTTTTATTTTTTTTACTAAGAAAGTAAGTTTAGACAAAAAACCTATTTGAAGTCATCATGGTTTTTTTCATACTTGTCTTATCTTCACGTTTAGTTTATTTTTATCCAACTGTAAATAAACAGTAACCTTTATTTAGTAACAAAATATCTTTCATTTCTTACCTAAACCGTAATTTCTGTTTTTATATCTCTTATAATATTTAAAGTTTAACCTTTTATTAGATTTAATTAAATATTCTTATATTCTACAACTACAGACTATATATTACAAATCTTATAATCTTTTTTAATTTTTGACCAGCTTATTTAATTAACAATTGGTTTTTTATTAATTTGTAGACACAAATATGTCTGGATTATATTTACGGGTTATGATGATTATTATTATAACTTTTCCTTTTTTAATGACAAGAAAGAACAATAGAAAAAAGTTATTTTCAAGTATTTGAGTCATACTGGGTTTTCTCGTGTCATAACTTGTGTAGACCATGGGGTGGCAATTTGAAGGAACATAAAACGAGTACTAAGAATCATTTCTTATTTAATACCACAAGAATCAACTTTATTACGAAGGCAGTTAAAATTAGAAAGATGACATTAAAATACCAGATTTATATTAATGGTAGTGGTTGAGTTTATCATCTCAGTTCCTTACAGACCATGAATATATATTATTATTATTTTGTTTATATATATATATATATATATATATATATATATATATATATATATATATATATTTTAAGGAATCTTTGTAGGAATTCACGCTTGAATATGTACCACTTTATTATGTATTTAGATTATTGACTTGCTAATGGATTTGACATTCAAAGTGGCCATTACACGAAGACATTACCTATGCAAATATTTAAATGAAGGTGTTTGCGTAAGCTTTTCCTATTTTATCTTCAACAAGAACTCTACTTGATTTTGATTGAAACTGAAAAACAACTTATGTTTAAATTTTAACAACATTGCATTAGGTGTTTTTTATTTAAAAGTTCTATCAGATCCATCAACATTCTTTACATTCATTGAATTACGTTTTGATAATAACTAAACCATTCTTAATTCTTTTCCAATAACTGAAATTTCTGTAATTGTAATAATTTTCACTTATAAAAACATTGAATATGTATTAAAATAAATAAATAATGATAATTACGAAATACAATAAATATTATAAAGTAAATATTAGTTAATAAATTATTTATTTCATAAATTATTGTAATACTATAATTGGAGATTTATAGGTTTTATTAAAAACACGTAACTGTATTTAACTTTACACTGAACCAATTATATAAATAAATATACGTCATTTACCTCCTCTCAACAGTATCCCTGACACACAAAAAGGATAAAAATGTTTTCACAGAATAAATTGGATATAAATACTTTATTATTAATCAAATTATTAATTTATTCGTTTTATATTTCTAAAATAAAAAAATTAAAAAACTTCAAGAGATTCGTCTTTAGTAGAAAAATTTTAATAAATAAAAAGTCATATTTGATTATTATGCAGTTCTATTATTCTCTCTCTTTTGTGGTACAGTTGTTTATGAAATCTGATTGTGAATTTCACAATTAATTGAAATATTTTCTAAACACGATTCTCAAAAACTTAAATGGGTTTCAGTGACTAATCTTACCCACTTGCGCTTATTTTCTATTTTTCTAAAACTTTATTTATGATATTTAATAATTATTAGAAACCCTAATTATTATCTTGTGCTTATTTTTTTGTTTTCTTGCCCAGTAATTTCTTCAAAATAATATTGGATTTTATAAATTCTGTTATTTATATTGTTTATTCTTGGTAATGGATAGGTAAAAAAGGAGATTACTGTGGTAGATAAATAATCTAAATTTTATATTTTAGAAATCCGAGAGTTGTGTGTAAAATATTATTTAGTATACTACACAGACTCGAAATTTTCATTAATCTGTATTCTCGTATCTCATATATAAGTTGGAAAGCTGAGGTTTATTACTTTAATTAATGCATGTACATTGAACAATAAAAACAATATTGTCTTATCAAACATCACTTATATATCTTACTACTTATACTTATAAAAATAAGTAAGCCAAGCACATACATACATTCTACTTTCATTATATTACTAGACACTACGTTACTGGTCCAATAATAATAATTTTGCAAATACTATAATAAAATAAAATAATTCCATCTCATTTAACTAATGAGATGGTTTTGTTTCCATCTCATTACTCAACGCTGATAACAAACTGTATTATATAAGACGTTATCCACTAGTCCCTGCAATTAGAATAATAAAAGTAGAATATTTGTGCATGTTGCCTTTACATTTCAGATCCATTACGACAATTACTTGACACCATTACCATATTACTAATCAATGTTTACTTCATTATTTGTAATTGAAGTAGAACACAGATTTAAATGTGTACAAATACATATAATCACTGTAAGGCTATACTTACTAAACGTATAAACGTTTACAATGGTTAAAGTAATATTTTTTATATTATTTTTATTTTATTTTAACTCTTATATCTAGCTTGTAATATTAATATATAATTATTTCATCTGAAAAATATATTGATTTGAAGGCTTATAAGGTTCTCTAATAACCTAGTATTATTAATAATAAGAAGTGAGAAGTGTCGACTTATAATAAGAAGCGATCATGGCTAGTTTAGTTGGTAGAGCACTGACGCGTAAATCCAAAGGTCCTGAGTTCAATTCCCAGTATAAGTCGTATATTTTTCACTTGATTTAATTATTTTATTATTATTATTTATTTAATAATTTCGTTCAATATATTTATTAGTACATCCTAATCACTCTTAAAATAGTAAAGTACATACCTACTCAAAAATATTATGAAATAATCAATTTGATCGTGAAATATTCATTTACTTGTTTGTGTATAAAAATTATCAACCACGGTGTTTGTTAATTTCATATGTTCCTAACTGATTGTATTGATTTTGTATGCTTTAAAAATTTTAGATTTGATGAAGACCACGGGCAATTGATTAAGTGAATTTAAAATTTAACTTCTTTATAAGGATCCCGATAATAATAATAATATTTAAGATTACTAATAACGTATTTCAAAATCTTTAATTTTGGATCCATGGCATGGTGTTGTAATAGAATCTTTTTAATTAATTAAAAAACATATCCAAATAACTAAAATGTAAATAACTGTTTAGTGGTATTCAGAATTTTAAAATATGGTTCAGCAATCGTTTAAAAGTATACAACTTGAACTAGTGAGAGTGAGTTTAAAAAAAAAAAAATTTGGTTACATTTTGGAATGTTTTAAATATTTTTCAATCATATTTTGTTTGGGATCGGAAAAGCGTTCTTCTGATTGACGTTCTGCCAAGAGGAATAACCATAAATGCAGAGAGGTATTGCGAAACACTCTGCTAAACACTCCGCGTCTAAACGCGGTATTCAAACCTGCCGGCAGGGACCTCTGTCTAGCGGCGTCGTGCTGCTTCACGGTAACGCTCGGCCTCACACTGCAGCAATGACGAAGACGCAACTGGCCAACTTTCGATGTGAATTCCTGGACCATCCCCCTCTACAGGCCTCACCTGGCACCATTAGACTGTCATGTGTTTCCTAAACTCAAAGAATATCTTGGTGGAAAGCGTTTTGAAATTGATGACGTGTTGAAAGAAACTGATACTAACTGGTTAAATGTTCAGGCGGCAGAGTTCTATGATGAGCGGATACAAAAGCTAGTGCCACGACTTAACAAATGCTAAGATATTCTTTATGGCTATTTAGAAAAGTAAAAATATGTTCATACTTAAGATGTTGATACAATTTAAGTTCATAAATAAAATTGCTGTTACTCCACCTAAAAGCGGTTCTTACTTAAAATATGACCAACGTACATTATTAAAATTGGTTTTCAAAGGTCATGAAGAAACATATGGAGCCATCAACATAAAAAATAACAGTTTTTGGAGTTATCGTTATTGAGGGAAAATTGACTATTTAAATAGACCTATAAAGCCGATAATCTCAAAATTTGATATAGTGTTCTTGGTAAGTGAAAATTTGTAGCAATTTGTGTAAAAAATATTGACGTTTCGGGACTAAATTGGAAATTGTACAAAGGTACATACTGCAATAAAGTTACCTGGTGAATATTTGTGTGTGGTAAATGAATATATTTCACTAACATTTGATCGATAATGCAAGACTTTCGATGACGTCGTCTATAGATCATTTTTAATATTTCAACAGTAATTTCCGAAGTGTCATTCTCTAAGTGAGAATTTTATATATTTATATAATTTACATGTCATGCTTAATGATAAACAATAGGTATTTACTTACTACTTAATACCTTACTTTAGTTTCAAAACTGTATCACCAAGGTAGTTTTCAGAAGTAATCACTTTTATGTTTTAAGTGCATCTGGGTAATGGAACGCCTCTTTTTAAGATATTAAATCTGTTGCTTACGACATACGTTTCTTGAGTATATTTTTTAAAACGAATTGAAAATAATGTGTATGCGAAATTCCTAAAGTTAGGGGAAAAAATATTTCATTATATTTATTATGTATAGGCTAGTATTTTCAAAATAAAAATATATTTTTTTCAGTTATATTAACCTGCAGTATATATAACCTGCATGTAAAATATATTTACATTATGAAATTATTTTTATTTTTTTGAAATAAATTTATATAATAAATATTTTCATCTTCATCATGTTAATTTCTTTATATTATTACTAAAACATCATTCAATAATGCCTATACTATAATTACTATAATTATATTATACACAATAAATCAATCGTATTACTTCTGTGTACAGTTTGTAATGGAACTTTCTGTTTTTTTATAAATCCATATCACATAATAGGCGAATTAAACCAATTAAGGCACGTCTAAAAAATGTCCATACTCATTAATTGAAAAATGTATAATTTATCACAGGTTTTTAAATTACAATTAATTATATATAAAGATCGTCAAAGTGACATTAAAAAATATGATTTAAATTATAAGAACAATATATATTAAGAACTTAAAAACTATTTTTACAGTTTCTCTCAACGTTTATATGTTGGCAAAGCTTATCCATAGCAACGTTAACTCTGAAATTACTACGCTTAATTTATAACCTTATTAGATTTTTTTCATCATAATTTTCGCCTCCATGTCGCCCTTTAATATAATAAAATTAAAGTTCCCAGTTGTTGTTAATACAATTTTAATTATATTTGTTGTTAGGTACAATGGTTATAAAGTCATTCAAATTTCTAAGATAAATAACGTCTTTCTTAATGCCATTTGTGTATGTTCAACTGTGGAAGGGGGGATATATATTAGGGAAAATATTTTTCTGATCTTTATTTGGAATAAAAGGACGGTTCACACTGTTTTTAACGTTATTTTTATAATTTCCAAGTTATTAATATTGTTGCTATCATTCGTGCATAAAATCCAAATCTAATACACGGTTTTTAGAGAATGTAATTCATCTCTTTATCAATTGATAAACCTTGATCCTACAAAAAAGAAAATAACCAAATAACTCAATAGAGTATGGTTATATTGGAAACTAAAACTGAAACTATTACCAAAGAAATGAACCATGGTCTAAAGTTAAATCTGAACAGTCAAAACTGAAATTAAATAAAAACGTGATCAGAAATAACCAGAAATAAGTCAAAGGACTACAGGTTACAAAGAATGGCCATCATTGTGATATAATTACGGTTTAGCTTTAGACATACGTTCATTTCTTAGGATTTAGTCTTAGTTTTTAATTCAAAAAGGGCTCTAGGTTTCTAGCCTATGTTGTTGTTTTATCCAATTTTTTAAAATTAAGCTATGGGTTTGATACTAGCTAAATAGACTTGATTTATTTCTTTACACATCTCATATTAGTTCATTCCATTAAAAAACAGATATGTAAACACATATATGTTGAAAGTGAAAATAGTAATTTGCGTAAATAAGAAAACTGTTACTGAATATACCCATTATTATCGCCGTTATAACATTCGGTAGTATTACTTATATTTTCAATTGCAATTACAAATAATGTAAGCAATGATAATTGTTACAAAATATTCCCTATATTTAATTACAATTAAAAATAACTTCTTTTTTTATTAAATGTTTGCCTATTTTATTATGAATGGTAATCTTACAAATACATTGAATATAAGTAACCGATCATTTAAAGGCCGTTACATTCACATAAACTTACTTAACATAATATATGACAGTTTTTTTTAGTTAGAATGTAGAAAAATAAGGTGGCATCTCAACTACACTCGTTAAAATGTAAATACATTTAGTTGTTTAGTTTTGTATTAATGTAGATCTTCTTGTCTGTAAATCATATTTATACAACTTTTGGTTTATTCAAATTTAAAATTCGAATTTTTTTGTAGATTATTCTAGAATTTTAAGACAGTTGTACAATTGTTATATATTATATACACATTAAAAGGAGTTTTATGTAAATTTCTAGAAAAGATTTATTTAATTTGAGCTGAATAAGCTTATTTTTTCGATAAATATCATGAGTCTGTATTTTAAGTGCGTAGCAAAAACTTTCCTTCATTCTCATATCAGCGTCCAAGATATAAAATTGAATATTTGTGGCGCCAAAGCTTTTATATATCTTTATTTATAGCACATTTTAGAACTACTGTCTCATATTAGTTTTAGGATAGTAAATTGGCAAGCTAATATACAACCTGCTCGTTACTCAGTACCATACTCCGTTAATACTACAAAGGTTGTTCAAAATATTTTAGCATTTCAACTTGTTGCCGCGTAAAACTGAGAAAATACGTTGAGAATTTCACAGCTGGAGTGTGGAAGGATAGGAAATATCAGTAATGGTCGATTTAATTGTTTAAAAACGTTAGGAGTGCACAGATGTAATTGGGGACAATGATCATTATTAATAAAATTGAACAGACAGTATGTCAGTTGTTTATGTTTAAATTACTTACTTTGCAAGGCAATAATTATAAAAAAAAAAAAAAAACTTTGGAACGTATTACAGAAGGTGCTCGAAGTGGTGTCCTTGTGTAGCTGATTGGTCGCATTGGTTCCTGAATTTGGCCCTCCGGATCTCGACCGATCTGTTACATAACCGCGCTGTACGGTCTTCAACACTGTTGATTTTTCAATAGGTGGTCAATTGGGGCAACTTTAATGGAACAAGCGGCTTACCTCCCCATATGAACGAGTTCTATCCCCCATAACCCCTCACCATCAGAATGGTTATTTGCTCTGTCTCACTAAGTGATATTGTAATCTAATGTAAAGCTTACTAAAAATTTGCCATTGAATTAGCATTAAAATCAAACAAACTTTAAGAGGCTGCCATGCCAAACGAATGGTCCTTTTTCAGTCGGCAACGTGTTCCTCTAACAAAGACCTTTAAAATGAGGTATAATTTTACCTATGCTTACATTTAAGATTGTTTAGACTTCCTCCACAGGACGTCCCCCCCCCCCCCCAAAGCGAAAAAAGACAGTTAAAATGAGAAAAACGTCGGAAACTACAGTGAGGACGTAATCTTAGAGTTTCATTGTTCTGCGTTTATTATTAAAATTAATAATAATAATAATAATAATAATAATAATAATAATATATATATATATATATATATATATATATATATAATAAAGTGCGACGATTTTTATATCATTATTTACCCATTTTTATTACTTAAGGGAGAGATGATTAATAACTTTAGTAATAAAGTATTTGATATATTTGATAAACAGCGGCCCAGTAGAACAGCAATAGAGCATTCCAGGTTCTATAAATGCAAGGTGACCTATTTTGTTATCGATCAATGTATTAAAGTATATTGGTAGAGCAATATTTTTTTTTTAAATCTGTGTATAGTTTAACCTACAACCATTTATTATCCATCCAAAACCTAGTATCTGTATATTGTACGTATATCTTTTCCAGGTTAGATACCTTTAGAGTGTCAATATTTATTTGAAGAGTTTATACATTTCGGATATAAAAGAAATAAAACAATCATTTATTTAATTTATTACAATTATTAAAAATTGTACGTTTATACGTAGTAAAATTTATATATTCATGACTAAAATTAACTATACTATTATTTGTGATCATATATGTATGTCGTTGCAAGTACAAAATACAATTTATGTACATGTTAATGTTGAAATTGTATTATTTTATTGTGTATAAAATTACATAATATATGTATATTATTTAAACCATTACTTAAATATATTGCATTATTTTAAAAATAATATGTCTCTTTATAGCTTTAACAAAAAATAAGTACAAGTTTATTTGTTATTAGTTAAATTATATCTCTTGTTTCTTCGTAAGTTATTACATAATGTAGTAAATTATGCTGATTACCGTTGTGTAATTTAATAATAATATTTATAAATTATGGATATTTCTGTTATTTTGTTAGTATTCACTAAATATTTTTATTTTTTATTTTATTATAACTAAAACTTCACTTAGAATTTTAATAAAATTTGTATAGTAATTTGACTGTGGTAAACCATTTAATTTCTAATGATCTCCGACAATAATTAATGATTAATATTAAAAGTGGCGTTCTATAAACATTTTATAAACGTGAAGAGTGTTAAAAACAATTTTTATACATCGAATTTACAAAATTAACCAAATAATTGCATCGTTCAACCAAAATTAAACCTTCAAAACCAAGAACTGTGTGTAATAACATGAGATATAATACTGTGGATCTTACACATCATATCTTCGTATCAAAATATCTAATTAGTTTAACGATAAGCTGGCCATATTTATATAATAATTCATTCCATTTGAACCTTATTAAGAAGTAGATTTCCTGACTTGTAAAATTGTAAAACATGATTCCAAATACTACAAAATATTTAAGGTTATTTTTGAATCGGCCTCTTATTATGATGTTTCAGATTATTGTCCGTATTAGCGCTTCTTATTTTAATATGATTCCTCCCTCCAGTTGGTTTAAACTCGAACAACTTGTCTAACTTGGACTTAGTGACCTAAATAGCTGCTTCTCGAAAGTAAACGAAAATCTTAAAGTAATGATTGATATTCAGAGATATATTAATAACGAATACCTTTAAAATAATTAAAATTGAAAATTAACATTGAGATTAAACTCATTTAAGAAGTACAAGAGTTCAGAACAAGTTCATATGTTCAGTTCTATACCTTATTGTATAAAACTTTCCTCAGCTTAGGAAAAAAGGAAATTTCCAAAAACGGGAAGAATTGACTTATATGAATACAAAGAGACTGTACAATCTTTTTAGAGAAAAAAAAATCAATAAAAAGTAATATGTTAACAATGAGGTCCATAGTAAAAACAAAGTTTATTGGTAAATTATTTAACGTGTTAACAAACAGTTATTGGAGACGCTTGAAAACACACAAAGTCAATTAATTATTTTTAAAAAATCGTAAAAACATCGCCGTTCCAAAAATCATATGTGTTAAGTATAAAAAATATTTAACTAGTAAATCAATATATGTAATTAGTATATTTAAAAAACGTCATATATCAAAATTCATTTCAAAATCAAATGTTGAGCTATAAATTAAAAAAATTAATCAATAAAAATATTATAAATTATAAAAAAGTGAAAGGTGTGAAGTGATCTCAAAGAGCTACAAACGGAAACTCAGTTTTTTTTTAAATTTTAGTTTCTTATATCAAATTACTGTAAGGGAGATCATCAAAATAATGTTTATAATGCTAAAACTAAAAATAATTAAAAATCAAATTAACACCAAATCATAAACAATAAATATAAATATTGTTTATACTGATGACCGATGGTACTTGACAGAATTCCACGTTATACAAATAAACACACACAATTTCTTTTGTTAATTTCTACATTTATTGGTGTAGTCGACCATAGTTTCGCCAGTCTTTGTATAAGCCTAGTCAATGCCGTAACGGGCGAAACCATTGTACTTCGTTTAATAAATAAAGCTTCCACAAGTGTTGCTCATTTCAAGGTTTGTATATAAGTAACAACTGAGGATGATGACAGTTACAACTTAATTACAACTTTATTGAAATACCCCTGATTCTATTGTAAGACTTGAGACTGTAACAATGCAACTAGATCTCAATGTTTTAAAACAAATGTTAAACTTCGGATCTGTTATAAATAGATTAAGACAGTAAACCAAGATTATCTAATATCAAACTTTCCAAAATCTCCAAACTAGATATTGCGTGCAATTGGGTTACCTGGATTATATATGTGCTGGAAACAATAGAACAAGAAATATTACGGAGGGAAACTGGCTGTATGTATGGACGTATCCAATGCCTTACGTTCACCAAACTGGTAGATCGGTCAACTTGCACACGGAACGCTAAATGGAGTGATATCACTGATGTTTCTCTTCCAGATAAAAAACTATATAATCGTCGTGAATTTAAATCAAGATTGAAGATAATATAAACTCTTGTTTTACTAAAGAGAGATAATTTTAATATGATGTGCAAGTTACATGTATAAAATATAATGACTTTTACACCACAATGACATCCTCTAAGGAATGTCATTATTAATAATTAGTGATAAATACGAGATTCCTATAAACTAATTCGGCCAAACCATCATGATATCATATTCACTAATGATTGACAGGGTTCAAATCAATTCATAAAAGAAATTTACCCTTCATAATGAAATGAATTTGCAGCAGATGATTTAATAAGCCAATTGGCATTAGAATTTTAACTTATTTTTATAGGAGTGTTTAAATTAATAATAATATGTATCTGTGTTAATTACCGTTTATCACTGTTAATTAGATTGAGAAACAAATAGTGCTATTGATGTAAAATAATCAATATATCCAAATGTAGAATAATGTGTGTGTTAATTTGCATAATAAATATAAAAGAAACAATCTAAATTAAAATAAATATCATCAAAATAAAATCTTTTTCGGATTATTTAAAATAAACTTAAGATGAAGAATGTGATACATATATAAATGTTAGAAACTCTTTTATTATAAACTACTCCTGTCTGAAATGGAGATTTCAAGATACTTGTCAGGCAATTTTAAAGTATCTTAAAACTCGGATTTTAAATCAAATGAAAAAAAAAAGTTTAAACTTGTATATACAAGAATATCATCTGAATATGGCATTATGTTATAGTAAGCTAGCAATTATATACTAGATAATAATTAAATTCACGAAATGGGTTAATTTTATATAACTTAATATTGAGATAGCTGTATAAAACAAATGCATATTTTTCTGTATAAGCATTATTTACATAATTTTATAATAAAACAGCTAAAGAAATATCCTAACCTATAGACCGATATCATGGTTATTTTAGTTTATTCGATTTATTTAAAAGATATAACCGTAATAAATCTCAAAATTTTTTTAATATGTTTTAACACTACATTATTTTTTTAAAACTATTCAATCTCTTCATTGTAATTATTTTATATTATAAGTATCAAATATCTCTCACGAAAACATTATATTGATTTAAAGAAATGAACCTGGTTGAACGATCAATAAAACGTAAAAATTTTAAAAAATCAAATTACAACATAAGAGAATCGACTTTGTGTCTAATGCTGAAAACACTTAAGTTTCATACGGTGAAGTCTAAGAAGACGTTAAAATTTTTCGCTTCTTTGAAGTTTCCCAATTAATTGTTTTAAAAAGTATTTATACAAATGTATAATATATAATATGTGTAAATGTATAAACTGGTGACCCTTAAACAGATGAACTTATGTTGAATATTTACACTCGATAATATGTTGGGTTTTCACAATAATCGGACCATCTGTAGTAAGTAAAATAGGGTAGACGAATCTCCACCAGATAGGAATATTTAGATAATTTGCACATTTTAGTATCTTTAGTAAAATAATTTAATTATCTTAAAAAATATTTTATTTTATAGCTACAATATATATTCTTAAAGAGTATTTGATATGTTCTAGTTGTTTATAATCTTTTCAGAGTACTGTTTTTCCTTTCCTTCCTACGTTTTTTAAATCTTAAATACAAATATTCTGATAAATAATCCTTTTTATTATATAACGTAAAACAAGTTTATTTTTCTGATTCTTATTTCCAATACTGAACAAATATGAGCAGTATATGAAATAAAAATATAATAAAATATTCTCTTATGTATTGTGTTGTACAAATGGTTGAGAATACACCATGTATACAAGAAAAATATGGACATGTCAGATTATCAATGCAAGATGAATAATGATGCCAAGCTCGTTACACGGTCAATACATCTATAGCAACCCCGTGCGATAACTTCAGTTAATAATCATTAAAGTAATTTATAGTCTACAACGTATATTCATCACCTTATAAAATCTTATTACCATTAACTTGTATAACAATTTAAATTGTTTATTAATAGAATTCCACTGGCCAATTGTACAATTTGGTGTTTTCATACAATAAATATATCTAATTCCTAATACATCATTGTGCGTTATTTTTGCATTACTTGTCGTGCATTTATTAAGGTACTCTTTTATGAAACTCAATAACAGTAACAACAATAAGTGTAAAATGTTCAGTTAAGTTTGTGTTATGTTAGTCAAATTTTATATCCATTTCACCACTAAGAAATTAATATCCCAATTTTAAGTAATATTAATATTTTTATAAATTTTAAAAGTGATGGTAATGTTAATATCATCATATATTTTAATATATTACATTTATTTATACTATAAAAGTTAAATTGAAATCGTGGTTTCCGAAAAAGATTATTTTTTTTTAATAAAGCAACAACAATGAAAATAGATATATTAAATAAATATTAATTTCTTTATAAACTAACTCGGCCGAGCAATCATGATATCATTTTCACTCATGATTGACAGATTTAAAATTAATTCATAACAGAAATTTGCCCTTCATAGTGAAATAAATTTGCAGCAGATGAATTATTAAGCCAATGCCTTAGAATTTTAACTTATTTTTATATAAGTGTTTAAATTAACAATAATATGCATCTGTGTTATTTAGATTGAGAAATAAAAAGTGCTATTGATGTAAAATAATAATATAAACAATTATATGTATATGATTAAACTTTTAGAATATAAAATATAGAGAAACTTATTTCTATATTTTACTAATCCATAGCTAAGTGAAGACTTTTCGCAGTTTATATTTTAAATGTTTTATTTCACAATGCGTCTATATCTCGTTACATAATTTCTTGATATATAATAAAGTTTTTGTGATATATTGATATGTATACAGAATATATATATCGTAAATATTTGCTCAGAAATATAAAGATTCTTTCTCAGTGAAACAAATAACAAAACTTATTTTTATTCATATTGTGGTTGTTACACAATAAACTATAAAATTACTGCTCGTAATTTTAATGTTTTTAGTTCGACATCATCCTCTCCGCCTTCAAATCTTATTAAAACAAATTATATTTCCTCTTCACCTACATTTTAGATACAGTTTAAATTCAATTCCTTAGGTATAAAGGTTGTTCAGTGAGTCAAAGTGCTTAAAATAATCATGGCTGTGTAATTATCCTTTATCCATGTTCTTCGGGAGAGGTAAGGGGGAAGAAATTATATTTACAAGTTCTACTTTGACAATTATTGGTACTGAAATGACTGGAATAACAGTTAAAAATTTGTATCTGACTTCATTTGTAAATCTGACTTCATCTACTACTGTAAATCTTTCTTCCGTGCAACGTTATTTTGTATTAAATCATTTCAATTATTACCCTATTCGAAGTTTAAAAGACTGAATACAAATTGAAGATCCGGATTTAACCTTCAAGAGATTGACTCGAACTTTGAACGTTTAACATTGAGATACTGTTACAAAATTAAAGAACGTAACTCAATGTAAGGACTATTATTTCTAACATAAAGAGAACCTTCCTGTTCAATTTAGTAACATGTTTACCTTTATATAAAAAAATAAATAAAAAAATAAGACAATTTATAAAATGGAGTATTTTACGAATCTTGTTTTCAAATTCTTCAACTCTCAGGGTAAAAGCAGGTCCTATAATAATGTAGATCTTTTTATTTTCGCCTAAACATTATAATACAAAATGTTTTAATTCTTTTAATCTATTAGAATGTTTTCGGAACTGAAGGCAATTTTTCCTGCATTGACTGTACAACAATGGTAAATTTTAAATTTATTATTAACATTTTAGAATCACGACTAATTTTGGTTGGTTATTTAGTTTTGGTTGGTTATTGACGTTAGTGTATTTAATGTTATGCCTCTAATGGACAGTAAGATAAGTTAATAGATAAGGATTCTTTTACGTATTCATCTATTTCAAATCGACAAATAAAAAAAAAACAATAACATGATTTGTATTAGTTGAATTTACAAATATCCAACTAATAATAAAATAAACTAATAGTATCGTTATAATTTAAAAAATGTAAACAATACTCGTTTATGGAACATTTTTGAAGACAATTAATGGTTTTTCACAAAATATGTATGTATTCATCTCTAAGAGTTTTTGTTTTTCGAATCTTGTATATGTGAATGTGTGGAATGTAAATGTGTTTTTCGGAAACACTAAACAGTGAAAATTTAATTGTTAGTGGTTTATTAGCTTTCAAATTTAATATCCCAAAACTAATATGAGACAGTAGTCGAAACACATGTGATAAATAAAGAGATCACACAGTATTGGCGCCACCAACATTATATTTTATATCTTAGACGAGGATGTAAGATAGCTGGATAATTTTCACTACGCACTAAAATGTAAACAAAAGATTCAAACTTATTAGTTGAAAGTTACTTTACTTTAGTCGTATTTTATATTAAGCTCTTAAAATATGGGAGAGTAATTTGTTCATCAAACTAAAACATTAATAAAACAATAATAAAATGTTATAGGAAAGTAGATGTATTATATTGGAATTAAATATTATGTTGGAATGAACCTATCGGTTTTGGTCTTTTAATGAAATAAATTACATTTTAAAGTAACTTATAAGGAACAAAATATGGATATTTGAACACCTGTTTTCTTATTTCTTAAACATGTTTGTATAGGCTATGTAGTTAGGTTAAGAAAAGGTTGAAAGAGGTCAATACTTTTTTTTTTCAATTATAACTAATTTAAATATAATTTCAATAAATACAATCTCATAGGTAATTTGTAACAAATATATAATAAATACGCATATTAATTATTTTCCAAATTTATACTCTCCATAAACAGTAAAATTTGATATTATCGTAATATATCTTTCTTCTGTTTCGTAGATAAAGGCCCTCCCTTTTTGAATAACATATTTTGAAGTCAGTAATTTTATTGCTTATAACAAGAACAGAAGAAGTGCTTTAAGAGACAAATGAAGACATATATTGGTCGATCAAGTTCACAATAACATACTTGATCGGTTTTTTATTTCTTGCAATAATAATAGATTGAAAAGCATATGGCGCCGGCCATATCTTCAATTACTTACATGTCCTTTTTTAGTTTTAGTAATAATATTTCAAAGACTAGCTACACAACAATACCAATCTTTGAATATAAATTAGATAGCCTTTCTCAATTATAAAAATTTCGGACATATAGAATAATTACTTGCACAGTGTGAACAAATAGCATAATTTAAATAAATCCTAAACGATGTGAAAGGTAATTTGTTTGTAATTTTTGATTGTTTTTAGAGGTACAAAGATTTATGAAAACTACCTAAATAATCTTAATTCGGTACATATTACACTTCTTTCTTACTATACTAAATTTTTGTAAGATCGATTTTAATTTTATATAAAATTTCTAATTTTAGAACCAAATTATAGATATTTTCAGAGAAGAACAGTTGTTTCCATTGCTTAAATATTGAAAAAAAATCTTAATTATAACAGTAAAACATGTTTACTATCACTTGCTACACTTGCAAAATAAGAAATGTTTTAAATTTATGTCAAATTGTGTTTAATCTTTGCCATTTGTATAACCTATTTATAATTTCACATTTTCTGATTTTCAATATTTTCTAAATTACTTTACTCTAGACAAAAAATATATTTTATTTACTTACTATTATTTCTAATTATTTTGATATAATTGACGAGGCCCTTTTAATTAGGTTGTGCATTATAGAATACATTAATCCCTATTTTGTGAATAGAGTAAAAAGATATTACCAAAGGATGAAGTGTCCATACAGACACAGGAAGAGATTTTCAAGACAAAATCTTACAAGAGATACTTAAACATTTGTCCTAGGAAGAAGATATATAAAAAGAAATTCAATTCTCCAAAAAAATCTCACTTTAAATTGCATAGCATGCCATGTATGTATGTTCACTTATATTATTGCTTTGACCAAAGATAAAATTGCTATACCCAAGAGATTAAATATGGGATGAATGCTACAAATTTATATTTTTTAGATAATGATGTTTTAAATTTTATAAGTAATAGTTTACATAAAGACAAATGGGAAAATAATCCAATTTTACTTACTTTGTTTAGTTTTTATATAAACAAAAACGTAGAAGAATACAACAATTAATATGTTTATATAATTCATGCAGCAAATATGAAGATTTCAACCGAATAAATTAATCCGAGATAACAACCTAAATAAACTACTGGTAATGTATGATAAATGTCTTAGATTCTCAGTTGAGCTTCCACTTATGAAGAACGCATTCCATCTTTTACCAATTTTACAGTTATTAAAACAATATAAATAAAGTTAAAATTACCATTACTTCTGTCTATACTTGTGTATTAAAAAAAATTAAGAAAATGCATATCATTTACACATATTTTTAGTTAATCTTTATTTGTAATACTTCACTCTAATAATTTAAATTCATCTTTTATTGATTTTATCTTTTATTTGTAATACTTCAATCTAATAATTTAAATTCATCTTTTATTGTTTTAGCTAATTATTATGCATAATAACTTAAAAGTTGTTCAGTGATTTCCCTGGAAGTAACTAAATTTTGGGTAATTTTTTTTCAAAATTTTGAGCTGGAAAAGCTGACGTCCTAATTTTTCCATGACGCATTATATTGAAAAACAGCGCATTTATAGGTATTAGAAAATATAAAAGTTTCGTAATCAAAACACTATTACAGTTTGTCAAACGTAAACCTAAAAATTAAACAAGCAGCTGTAAAAAACTTTATTTACAGTATTGAACGTACAAAAAATTACACTTTATTAGACCTCGAAGATAAATAGTAAATAACAGAACATATCTTAATTGAAAATCTTAACTTTTTCTTCGAGATAATATACCTGAAAAAAGTATATAAAAGGATAATGACTGAATCCTCATATACTAGGCTAACAGATAATCATCTAAGCCGGTGTATAATTATGGTTTTTCTTACATCGGGTAATAAAAATCTAATTAAAAATTCCTATTTTTTAGATGATCTTTTTTTCATCTGGTATTTGCAGTTGCTTGTTTTATTGTGTTCTTCTGTGTATTTTTTGGGTTCACTGATATAATTGTTTTGGTTTCGAACATAATCAGATTCAATATTTTATCTCTGTAATTTTGTCATGTAGTAGGTGTTTCACTTGATAAGGATAGTTATTTCGTACTTTTTATTATTATTTCAATACACACAAATGCTTAATGACATGTGTCTTCACACGATATTTCACATTATTCAAGTTTTCAATTTTTTGTAATATTACTATAAATAATATATACGTATTATTTATAGTAATAATACAAAAATTCGTCAATACAATAATTTGAAAACTTGAATAATGTGAAATATTCAATTTAAAATTTCAATATACACTAGTTTATGTTACTTTACTTTATAAGAAATAGATTATGATATGAAATAAAATTTCGTGATTTCAACTAACAACATCACTTGATTGACTGTAGCACCAGTTAAATATAAACGTATTTATTATACGTACCGATCAATATTCTTAACCAGTAGGTTTTATAAACGTAACATAACTCAAGATTATAATGTGTTTTTCTTTTATTTTATTAATAATACCTCAGGTTGTACTTAAGTTATCAAGCTGTTTGTTTGTTTAACTCAATGTTAATCCTCATTGTAATAGTGATCAATCCATGCATATTGTATCAGTCGACAGCAACCATTTCTATTAATTATATATCACTTAGTAGTAAACGTTGACAGATAAGCTGAAAAGTAATACAAAATTCGTAGGCTCACACACTTCAGAAAAGTATGACGATCTATACCTCTTACAAATTTCCATACGAATTGGCAAAATTTATAAGTCCGAGAAAAAAGTGTCTCTTGATCGTTTTATCCAAAAAAAAATAAAATAAAAAATCGGTTGAGATAAAGAGAGATAAACGGTACGAAATCTTAAAGAGAGGACGATTTTTTTTTTTTTTTGCAAAAAAGGAACGTAATTCAATCTATTAGGGAATTAAAATAAATACGTAAAAACAATATTTATTTTAATAACAGATACAATCAAATAAATGCTTAATATTATTACTTAAATTGTCAAGCTAATGAGTTTGAAAAATGGGCTTAACCAATTTTATGTAAAATCTTTAAATGACAAAACAATAAAGTAATTTTAAAATGATAAGTTTTAATCTTTACCAAGGACCGCGAGAAAGAATTTACATTATGTGTGTATGCAGTGGTGTAAAATATGAGCAAATTTAGTGGGAATTGGAGGGCCTTATGGATATTATACCTAATAGTATTGTAAATGTACTAATGATAAGATACGTTTCATAGTATTCTATCTCCTCAATTTTAAACGTAAATTTACCCCTCCTTTAAAAGAATGACTTGAAACACAAACCTATAGCGTAGTATAAAATCCTTTACAAACGTTCCTTCTGAATGCATATGTGAAAGTGAAAAATAGCTTAATGCCAATTGTGTTTTGATTTGAATTGAATTTAGTAAAAATCATTAACAAATTACATACCGGTGTAAAATCGCATTTATTTTGAATAATCTCGTTAAAATTTGTAATAATAGACGGTGGAATATCCTACGTAAACTTTAAAATAAAAACTGCAGATCTTATTCTAGGTTGATAGTATGAATAATAGAAAAATTGTTCTTAAGTAGTTAAGAATGATTCATTTACCTTAAGGCTTTTTGCGAAAATATTCGAGTGGCTTGGTTGACGTTCCTGAATCTCTAAAATACATACGATAGCATGTTCCATCATATTGTGAAATGATTAAAATTAATAGTCTCCCCTCAACTCATTAGTTGCTATGAATCATGTTGTCTGCCACATAGTAGGCTACATGTTTCCTGAAAAAAAAAATACTGTATGGATTATAATATTTTAGTACAAAGAAGGTATTGCACGTAGTTTACCTGGTTTTTCCAATGTAGGTTTCTTTCAGTATGCTCTTTTTTTTACTTTTAGCTTTTATTTGTATTTGTTTTCTTGGTAATATAAATCAAATTAAAAAATTTGTTACATGTGAACATTGACGTAGCGTACGTATTTAGTTAATGAGTTAAGGGAAGGCACTAGACAGAATGTTTACTGAAGTTTCTCCCAAGAGTGCCGTCCGCTGATAAGTAATTAGATATTCAACATGTTTACCATGCAACAACTTAATATTCTACGTTAAAATAAAAGTTTTGTGTTCATTTTAATGTCAGTATATTTAAGCAAAGTAATATCTAATGTATATGACCTAATATTTAGAGGAAATGTGTTTGTTACCACATGTTTTGTAGCAGTAATAATAAATAAAGATATTCTATATTTTCAGGATAAATAATATCAAGTTAAATAAAATATATATATTGACTTATGGTTATATAACACAATTTTAAAATAACATATTTTATTGTACAGTTATTTAAGTACTATTTACAAGTATTTATTCTAACATTATGCAAATTTTTGTTATTATCTGGGTACAGTTACTTATTTCAGCGTAAAAAGGGAAAGCCATTTTGAAAAACGATAAACCACAATCCCGGGTATTACTGAGTTTACTGATAAAAACTTATCAACGTTACATTTAAATATAAAGATATACGAGACGTGTTAGGTCGAAACCCCAATACCCAAGTGAAGCAAATATGGACCTCACATCCTTATATCTCGGAAGTTATAATATATACTGCTATCACTGCTACAGTCGAACTATTGCAAATAAATTGTCTTACATTAACAAAAATAAATATAGTTACATTCATACATTTCCCTATGACAATAATAATTGAATTGCTGGCGGCCAGCGTCTTTTAGTAGATTGGCTCATTCCAAGCGCAGCAGTAACCAAGCAACTTTAGGCTAGATTGGAAATAAGAGAAAGTTTCCGTTCTGATATACATTCATAAAAGTAATTACCCCCCCCCCCCCCATTATTGATCGTCTAAGTTCGTTTTGGAATGGCACTGAAGGCCCAGAGGGTCGTCCCTCGCAACTCTAAGATTTTGGTTTTGTTTATATAATATTATGTGTATATTGCCTGTCACGTTCGGTCAGTGAAAGTCCTAACATTTCCTTGTTTCCCCTTTAGTGTTAAATTACTAACATTAATGTATATGTTCATTGTTGGTGTCCAAGTCAATAATGATTAACAATTAATGTAGTAATAAATTACCTCATTTGTTCCGTCATGTGACTTTATTTGTCTTGTTTTCTCAAGACGCGTTTCGGAGTCGGGACTCCATCTTCAGTTATATCTATGTAGTAGACGTCGTCAAAACATTAAAACACTTACATAGCTAGATAATCAACAAATACCTAATCAAAGAACCAGAATCAAAGCTAAATACAATAGGTGATGATAAATCTTGAGTAACTCAAAAGTGATGTCGAATATCAAACTGGCCATGGCCACTTCAGGATACACCTTTCAGCAATGAGGTTTTTTCAAGAAAAATCAAGCTGTCGTTTTTACTGACAAGCTAGAATGTGAAGAAGAAGAAGAAGAAGAAGAAGAAGAAGAAGAAGAAGAAGAAGAAGAAGAAGAAGAAGAAGAAGAAGAAGAAGAAGAAGAAAAGAAAGAAAGAAAAAAAACAACTTTAGTTTATATTGTGAGATTGTATAACACTTACGTAGAAATCAGAAGCTATGTAGTTCTTTGGTATATAGAAACCAAGTGACGAAGAAGACGCCAACATAGGGAGGGAGGAATCCTACACCTCATAAGAGGTACAAGGTTCTATCAGACAAAATCAGACGAAAAGGTGCATAATCAACAACAGGTTGACGTCAAGTAATTTTAAGTACGAAACGGATATTTTAGTTACAAAGTTTCAGCTATTTATGGCTCTTAATACCCTACAATCTAATTTGCAACAGTTGTTCAAAATTGTATTCGTCACTATTATAGTGAATTATTCATAATATTAACATTACCCAGAATGATTTATAAATCTCCGTCGCGTGTTTTAAAGCCAAAACAATGAAAATTCCTCTCAATAATAAAATGTTCTAATTTGAAACTTAAGAAGTTTTCTAAAAATGTGCCTCTCTCCAAGGTTGAAGATCTGAATAATGAAAGTATAGACAACAGATTCTTACAAAAATATTTAATTTTACTTTACAAGATAGTGAGCTCCAAATTCTCTCCAACTTTACTTGCATCTGTATAATCCTATAGTTCACAATGACTGATAAAAGGTTTTCGTACATTTCACATCCCAGAGTCATTGAACTAACCATCTTTTCAACTCCGAAAACATGAGCAGAATTTATTTCTATTGATTCGAATGATAAACTGTATATCATTCACATATTCAATCTTAAAGACATCAATCATATTAGTCATGTTGTAATAAAATGTGATTTTAAATCGTAAACTTATGTATACACATGTATTATGCATTGTAACTGACTAGAACTGTGTGGAATTTTGCTGTAGTGGTTTTAAAACAAATATTTAAATAAATGTCACAAAATAAAGACGTTATAATTTTTTCGGACAAACTGAATTTTCCATAAACTATCTGGTACCGGTATGTCTTTAAATTAGAGGATTAGCTAAAATATATTTTTTAAAACTAATTGTGGTAATTGTGGATTGTACATTAAACTAATATAATTTATTCTAACAATTGTGATCTTTGGTGTATTTTAGAGTATTTGTAGCCTAATGTATAAACACTATTATATTTAGACACAAGTGGTGTTCCTAAGAATAACTAAATAATTATATCTAATAATAATAATTAAAAATACAAACTCTTTTCTACTACAATTGATTCTTAAAATAAGATTTAAACAGAAAATGTTAAATAGTACATGTGAGGTTGACTGACCTCTGCTCTAAACCCGTTTATGTAGATCAATACTCGAGCGGTGTGATAGGCGCCTGTCCAAGATTTCTTATGTTTGGTTATTGAGTTATAATGACGTAAATACAAATAACATCTCTATTTGGCTTCACAGATAATTTTTCGTCGTTATTGACATGTAATTCACTAGAGATGACTATTACGAAATAAAAAATAAAAATTTCCCCACCAAGTTTACGTAAATATATCTACTTAACCAGTGTAAGGAATATTGTGTAACGTGATATTTTTCGACAGATCTTCTAATTTTATGACATAAGAATCAATTTGACTTTACTTTGGTAATCGGATTCCTCTAATATATTTGTTACGTTGTATATACTGACTACAGAGATAAATGTGGAGACACACTTATCTGTAATTGAGTCTTAAATATTACCATGTCCAAGCCTTTATAGTTTGTATTACGATGAGCTAAGATTCAAATTGGCGTCATCTTGGTTCTTGGCCTGATATTGTTTGACGTCATTATTTCAATTTAGATTAAAGTAGTGTCTTCGTTTGATTCCTGAGCTAGCTTGACATTTCCAAACTCTCTCGTTAGCCTTTACGACCAGTGTTGTAAAGTGAGTGCTACGACTCACGTGTTTACCATTTAACTTTCCGGTTCACGTTAAATGAAAGTTGTTGGAAATATTCGCCTTTAGAGTTAGGAAATCCATGAAAAAACAGTTTGGTCAGAAATTAATTAAACTTTTTTTTTTCAACAAAAAATAAATAAGGGTAAAATTTATAATTTTTCCTGCGAAAAAAACTATAATATACCTCATTTTTTACAAATTATAATATAAAAATTACATAATATTATTAGTGCCATCGGTTAAGTAATTTCTCGTGGATAACCTCATAAATTCTGTGTATTTTGTGGTAATATAACTTTTAACTAGATACCTCCTGACTAAACTGCTAACCTCTAATCAATCACTTTGTGGTTAACTTAAATAAATATATATTTAGGTCTGTTCTTATACCTATAAATTTAATTCTTAACCTAACCTAATTGACAAAGCAGAGCACCTTACTCACGTGACTTTTTTATCAATTTATTAACAGTTAACAACTAATGTAACAAAATAGAACTATCAGCCACACATTAACAGCATAAACTTAGAAATTATTACAAGCATTAAATAATATACCGCCGTATGAATCCTTTCTCTACAACTAAAAACCCCATCATACAACCGTCAGCAAGTATCCTACCCCTTGTAATCGTTAACCTTCAGTAAACAGGCAGTATCCTACAGCATACAATATACAGACTACAATCAATGAAAACTGGCGGCATCCATACAGAGACGTCAGCAGAATGAGTAAGAAAATCGTGTCAGTAAATTACATAAATGTAGCCTGTATAGTGTTTCCATACTCCAGCAGAGTGCGTTTTTACGTGATTTAATGTGGCTTTACGAAGTTTACAGCACAATATAGGCTGAAATTTGTTTTGATTTTTTTTTTTTTAGTAAGGGAATATTTTAGTAGTAGTATGTGTAATTATTGTGTAAAATTTATTTAGTTAACAGGAAAAGTTTTGTTTAAATTCAATATTTTATAAACATCATTTATTATTTAACGTGGAATTGGTTATTTGAGTGACTATGTTAACTACAAAATGATGAGTGTACATTAATCGATGACTTTGTCGATAATTTTGTCGTTTATGGTTGATGTTTTTTTAAATATTCATCACTAGAATTTCCATAATATATATATATATATATTTTTTTTTACTATATTTTATAAGAACTATTTTTTTTAATAACTTTAGGCATCGCTTTCAAACATCAATCTGTTAAAGACTTTTTTTTTATTAGTTTAAATATTTATCTTTTGATATGAAAAGTGATAGAGGTTTTGATATGTATGCATTAAGTCTTAAATCTATACCCATAGCTTCCAGTATTCTTAATAATCTTGGATAACATGAGATTCTCTATATACGAATTAGTGGTTGCAATACTCTAACCAATCATTTAAAATCAAAACATCAATAATTGATTATTTGTTTCAGTAAAATATCAATTTTTATTATTTTATATGTTTTCGTTTTTTAGTTTTTTCGTTTCATATAAAGTAATATTATTTCAATCGTTAACTGTTCTTCAAAAAAATAGAATAAATAAATTTATCTGTCTTCTCCACGTTGAGACGTTTATACCAACATACAAAATATATTTTAATAAAAAAAAATAAGGATTCTAAATATATTAGCCAACTTAAAATATAAATTCAGAAAATAATAATCCCATAATATATTAATACCATACGTTCAAAGTCTACAACGTTTAATTATTTTGATTGTCCCTTTATAAATAAATACACTAATATCAATCGAAAAAGGTTTAAGAGTGTGAAATAGCTGTCTTTTCTAAGGATATAAAGTTCTCATCTAAAGTGACTACCTCTCATCAAAGATACATATCGATTAGTGACTGCAGCTTTTCAAATAAATTTATCGTCCTACCATCTAAAACAAAGCAATGGCGGCCCTTCAGGAAATTTTATTAAGATCATGCTAGTTGGTGCATGACATTTTTTGGGTTTTTTTATTTATTCACGTAGGTTAATACTTTAGTCTCAAACGTTCTATATAATTAACGCTTGTAATTTCACCCTTGTACTCATGGTACTGATAACTAGCAATTATTTCCTGTTATATGATTAGTAAAGTTTTATTTTTATTCTTTAGGCACTTTTATATTACTGTTGTTAAAGCGGGAAATATGGATATTTGAGGCACCCTTTATGTATGGGGACTTCTTTGGTGTCTTTTTACTCACCAAATAATTGTCTTGGATTTATTTTGCATCACTTTTGAAAAAAAAACAAATCACTAGAGCACTGGGGTGACTCTATACGAACAAGGAAAAATGCCAAACCACAAAATAACACAACTACACAAAACTGTATAATGCGTTTATATTACCTTATGTACATTTCGATAGCTCTGCTATCATCTTCAGAGGTACACAGAGTTTTGTGTAGTTGTGTTATTTTGTAGTTGGGGTTTTTCCTTGTTCATATCATATTTGATGTATAAGAAACGAATGTTACGTCCTTATATATTAGACTATATTATTATGTAATTTAATATATATATATATATATATATATATATATATATATATATATATATATATATATATATATATTATAATATATTTGTTGAGGACAGTGAAAACAATTGGCACTATCACCCTGCGTACGACCAACTACGATATGATTTTTCCACACTCAAATTACAGAATAATACGGCATGATATTTTGTAAATAATGTAACATTAATAAATTTATTTTAAATTATATTTTAATTACACTCCATTTTAAGTCAAAGGAGATTTAATTCATTATACTACTCTTAGTGTTTGATACGGTTATATTTTCACCTCAATTTTATTTTATTTTCAAAAAATAAATACCATTTTCTGTTTAATAGTTTGAGTAGAGCATTATTCATAGCTGTGGTATCTTTATTAAAACTCTTCTCTCCCCGCTTCCCCCTGGCTTTTCTCATTATCATGATTTAGGTTCAATATTAGACAAAATTGAATCATAAACTCTGCTTAATATTTGATATAGGTAAACGAGCTTACTATCTTAACTCTAATACTCTAAACGTTTTACTAAATCTATTCAATGCACGTTCCTTTTATTCTGCATTAGTACAACATAATAACATTGTGTATAGGTATATAATTTTAAGACCTGGTACAATAAAGAAGATTTATTTTATTTACTATAAAACATATTGAAATGATAATAAAACAAAAAGATTTTTTAGTTTAAATCAGGTGTTTGGACACATTAGGAAATGTTTTCAACATTATAAACTGTATTTAAATAACAATCTTGAATCTCAGTGTATTTACTGTCGTAATATAACGTATTACATTTATAGAGCTTTCATGATATCCATTTTATTATTTCAATTGCCACAACTAATATTTTTTTCAATTGTTTCATTCAAAATTAATGTAAATCATATAGTTAAATGATAGTCGTTCAATATTTTAAATTCCAAATTAAATATTGTATATTAAAACTTTGATGAATTATTTATATCATATGATATAAAGATTCTATAACTAGCATCATATAATTTAATTCAATGCCACATAATTACATTAATGCTTAATTTAATTTTTTTTTTAAGTGATATCAATAGTAGTATCGGAAACAGTATTTCCCAAATCTAAAACAAAAATCATAAATTGTTTTCTATTAGTGTAAACGAATTTTTTTTATAGATTTAGGCAGCATGTTATACATTTGAGTAATATATTATTTTTCATACTCCATTTGTATTATACCGGGTGTAACCTTATGACATGTATAGCAAGCAGCCAATACTATAAACGAACACAAAAGGCGAATAAATAACTAACTGAAAAACACCATTTACACTTTAAGAACTAAAAAAGGTACTTTCAAAACCAGTAGATTAGAAAGGCGATTTTGAAGTTTTGAAGGATGGGAGGGATAGTTTTTAAATAACTTTCAAATGTAATCATAGCTCGAGTGCAACATGTTTAATGCCGTTTAAGATTGAACATTTTGAAAAAAAAAATATACGGCTAATATTTTTCTGTTTTAAAATGCAGACAATAAACGTATTACGATTTTATTTTGTACAATTTCATTTACTACCACTGATTGTTTGTAGCAACCAAAATATTACCAAACATTGTTGAATAGACACTATTTCATACAATATGAAGTATAAGTATTTTCCGAAGCTTTTCAAAAGTAATAAAATACCGTGTTCTGTTATAGCCGGTAAAATATTATGATAACTACCATGTCATGTATAATTTGTTATTACTTAAAATTCGAAATAATAATGCCTTTACAAGATAACTTCCGTAATAGAATTAAGGATGAAGTTTATATTGATTAATAGATGGAGAGAAAATCTTTAACAAAATCCATTACATCTTTAGTGTATATATCTAATCAGTTGTAAAAGAAAGTATAAGATATATTAAATTAAAACCTGCATTCCTTAAATAAAATAAATAAAATGTTAAATGTATAAGGTTTTTAGTTTTAAGTTAAATAAGGGCTGAACTATGTTACGTCTGTTTCATTATTGTAAAAAGTTGTTTTGACACCATTTGAATAAATAAACACAACCATTGACAGCTGTTATACTAAATGAAACATATTAAAATAAATTCAATTTTTTTTATTTATCAATCTGTATATTTTATTTAACATTTTTATATTCTTCAAGTAACATATCGTGTTTGCATAATTATAACCCACATTTAATCTACAATTGTATTAACATAATTTTATTTCAAATTTTCAAATTTTAGGATTTATTTAATCTTATGTAATTAAAATATGGCAGAATATTGCAATTGTAACTATAAAATCCACTAAGTGCAATATATTTGTTTCGTCAGAAAAACTATCGCCAACATTTACTGAATAAAGTGACCGGACATTCTCGTTCACATTTTTAACAAATATCGGCCTCTACAAGTGATTATAAAATTCTATATAAATGGATAGTAGCAATACCTAAAATATAGTTTTGCTTTAACTTTAAACTTATATATTTTTTGTTGTTATTAAACTTGTTTATTTGCAAACAATTATTTAAAAAAGTCTGTACCAATTACCTAGTTTAGATTTTATTGAAATAAAAGAAGTGTTTAAAAAACAATGGGAAGTATCAAATTTATTATTTTATAAAAAGTATTTTTTTATTAGATATTCAAAGTCAGGTCCTTCGCTTTCAATATATAACTTTCCTCTTTTATACTTCCTTTGTACACTTCATAAACGTCTAAAATATGAACAATTTGTGGGTTTTCGTTGCATTTTTATCTCGATGAATGATTTTGACAAATTTTCTACACCAATAATTCTAGTTCCTCCAGAGCAAAAGATATCTGGTAGTCATATGATCTGAATATTTAACTGCCCTATTAAAATGGTATACTGTATACCATTTCCACATAGAGGTCCTAGTAGTATGTGTATAAATTGTTATCTTTTAGTGATACTTAAATTTTTTATCTAATTTTAAAATATACCTTGAATCTAAAAATACAAAATCGGATTGCAAGTACTTGATCGCTGGATCAACAAAAATCTAAGGCACATTTGATGAATCTAGTAACCTGTAAATTTCAGATTAACGTCGATTTTAACATAAATATTGTAAAAATTATGTTGTGAGGACAAAATTAGTATATCCGCCCAAAACCGACTTATTTATTCTATGTCGTAGTCAATGGTGTGATGTTTATAAGTAGCTTTTCGGCTGAACAAATACATATAATAAAAACCAATAAATTGTCTTCAGATAATTTGGTAAGCACCTTTGAAAATCTACAATAAAAGAAATAGGATAATCATTTTAAGTAATTTCCTTCATACATTCCTCTGCTGCTGAATGGGGCTGTGTTGTTTTGTCTTGAGTCAGGAAACAACTGACTCAGGCCTAAATCATACAGACTTAATGATTTGAAGGTTTTTGAGAAAGTGCACACAGCATTGTAAAAAATTACATAAGTGATTAGGATGGACAATGATAGTTATAAAACTGTGTGAAATAGGAAACATTTATAATTTGTTGACTAAGTCACTTCCTGAAGCCATTATGAAAGCCGTGTATGTATGGGTTTGTAATCTTACAAACAATGGATATTGGTCGCGTAAAAATCGTTCATTTTATTCTTTTTAAAAACATTTTGAAAAAATATTAATCAATAATAAAATGGAGGGATCAAAGGCCAAACAACATTTATAGAGATTGAGTACGAAATATTACAGTTTGACATTTAAAACTACTAAATTATTCCTAAATAAAAAAATTAAAAATCCTTTTTTAGTAAGTAAGAAAACGACCAAACATTGAAATACGTATAACATTCAACTGAAGTCATTTTACTGTAAATTATTCTTAATTAAAAAACATCATTTGTGATTTTGAAAAATAAAATTCAAACAAACATAATTATTCATACATCAATAAATCATCATTTCGTGATATTTCATTTAGTTAATATGTTGTTTTTAAACTACACTCATGAGGATAAAGAGAAAACATCTTTTGTAATCTAGACGAATGAAACACATACGTGAATTAGTATTCCTAATAAAGAGGACAGACTGTTTGCGATTTTAATATAATAGTGTCAAAAATATATAGTAAACATTCCCATATTTAATTCAAATTTTTACGATGAATAAATACAAATTATTATACTAATAATAAATTTATTATTTATCTGGATTTCTTTTGAAATTAAGTTGTCACATATTTTTAAATTCATAAATGGTTAGCAACAGTTGTTTGTTAAGTAATTAATTATGCATGTTTATAAGCGTTACTTTAATTCGTCAGTATTTTTATACAAAATAGGTGTAAGTTATTTGATTGTCAATAAGGGTATAAAATCCGTATATTCTACCATCACAAGACCTTAATTTATTCCGATATAGCTGTGAAGAAGTTACTCTGAGAAGAAGATAAATTAAAGTTAAGACACCTTAAGGTTGAAAATGGATAATCTCACCTCTGATATTTACAGTGAAATCTCTACACTAGGTTTCAAGTTGGCTTCTTTGGTTAAAGCAATTAAAAACTTTAATTGTAGTTAAATTTTAATATAAAACTTTTAATTGTATAACAACGTTTTTACACCATAGAATTTGAAAATAATTTTTGAGTAATTTTTGTATTGTTCAAACGAAACCTATTAATCCTAATCTATTTCTAAAAATATAAAAATCCTAAATTATTATTATTATTATTTTATTTTTTTTAGTTTTCAAGTTACAAAGTGAAGACAAATCAACATTGAAATATGTAGAAGTCAGTAAAATACTCACCCTAATGGGTTCACTTTATTAATTATGTACGATGTTGAATTCATGGATCTTAGAGTTATTAATTTTAACCTAACCTAACCTAGACACATCTATAGACTTTTTATTTAGTCTCGGGTTAGATTTCATTTTTCCTAATAGGTCTCTCTTGAACAACTCTTTATCTTATTCAAATATTCGGTAATCCGAGGACTATACTTTCTTGATTTTATATTATTTCTTTTATAAGGTAGTGATGACCGAGAGGTGTTCGACTTTAAAAGTCATGGGAAAAATCTACTAAGTGCGACAAAGACAACAACATTAAACAAAATATAATATTTTATTGTGGTTATATATTACTGTAAATAACCTTACACTAAATATCTTTTTTATTTAGGTCTAAGAAATTATGAAATATTAAATAAAACAAAGAGGATATAAATATATAATTTAATGTGAAACATATATTTACTGGGATTTACTTTTTTACACCTATCTTTAGAATGATAAAAAACAGAATGCTTTAGTGTATTAATTAAACATGTTAATTTTAGAATGTTATAGAAATATTAGCATAAAAAAAGAAGTTGTGAGAAGTCAGTATACTTATTTACAGTTTTATAACAACTTTACTATATAAATCGATAAGGAATTTGAGTCTCACATGTGTTCTTTAAAATAAAATAAAAAAACATTCATTAAAACTCATTTTTAATAAACAAATACATTTCCAGTAATTACGTACACATATTTTGTAGTGTTCATTAAAATTGTTTAATTTATTTTCTATTTAAAATAACTTGTTTTCACTGTTCATCTTTGTTGAGTTGTTTACAATTCCGGACATGAAATTGCGTTGTAATCTGTCTGCTGGTGAAAGCAATTTCCTTATTCAATCAATGGGAGGTAAATTGGAATATCCTCAAACTGTTACCACTTTTTATCTAATATGAAATATAGAACGAAAAATAAATGGTTATTATATTAACATATTTTTAAAAAATATATCTAAATCTAATCATAGAGTTACATTTCACTTCTATATTTCTATAAGAGTGTTCCTGGTGTTGCTTACGAATATCGTTAATTTAGATAACAAACTGCATAAGCAAATATTATGTCGTCCAATTTCTATTGTCTAAATAACAATAATATGTTTATATTGTGACACCATTACTTCTATATCATACCAAAATTCGGAAGATGCAAAATATTTCAAAATATGTTTTGAATGTTTCAGATTTAACTAAGAAATAATTTAAGAGATACCGAGGCGCTGTTCTCACCACTTATAGCTAAGTCCTCTTGTGCTGGTCGTGTATTTTTCAACGAATTCGTTCTTCTGTGGTTTAGTTATGCACCACGAAACTCAATTCTTCATTTATTAATCTCTTTATCTCAACAAAATTGACAATCCGAGTTACTCAATTTTCAAAATCACACGTAAAAACTTGATGATGTAAAAAAATTGGATATGAAAACGAATAGTTTATTTAATTTTCATGAAACTTCGAATTAATTTAACTTTTCAGGCAGTAAATATTATCTATTTCATTTTATTTATTTATTTTTTGCCAGGTTTTTCTTTCATTTTCTAATAATGTGTATAATCAGAAATATCCATAATTTGTAAAATTAAAGTGATTTTTTAAGTTATATATATTTCATTATAAACGTAAAAAAGTAATACATCACCTTAATATATCTGTAAGTGATTCATTATGAATTCCTCTTCTTAATTTTATTGATTTACGTGCGTCGGGATGACATCCCATAGCAATTAATTTAAAACATCTTTCATTATTTAGGAAGTTCGGAAAGTGCTGGTTTTATATTATTGGATGAATGAGCGATATTTTGTCATAGATATAAATACTTATAGATTTAGAAAATAGTAGGTCTAGCCTAAATATATATTTAAGTACTGTGCTTTAGTCCTGTGCTTTAGTGACAACTTAGCCGCTTCAGGCGTGCCAAAATCTGGCTACGAATTACTTCTAAACTGGACAATTTCTGTCTCTGCACCGCAACATCGTCAGTCCACCAATACTCCTATTGTGTAAGTTTGTGTAGTCGTTCATTTGAAGGTTCTAATGTTTCTCATACAATTTTTTTTACAGTAACAAAACGATTATACAAATTAATATTTCAGATAAAAGTCTGAATTTTGGTTTATATTACGCCAGTTTTTGGTAACATTTGTTATAGAATTAAGTGGGTACGTCATTTATAAAATTGAATATCACCTTTATTTTTTTAGTTTATTGTTTAAAAGTACATTACGGATTACAGTATTTTTTTTTTTAATTTCCACATAGAAGCAATTTAAAGTAAATTAATGTGAGATATACTGCGGTGCTCCACTTTATGACGGCTACAATAAGGTAAAGAGATGGACATAATTTGACTTTTCACTGAGACGCAGTGAGAATGTAATAGAATTAGCACCATTTCACTGATATAGATATAATAACCTGTGTGTTTTAACTGTCATTATTTTTTACGTTTATAACTAAACAAAAATTAATGATATATAAAAGGATATATCTACTGTTTGCGATATATTTATTTATTTTTCATGAACAATAAAATCAAGGTTTTGTAAAATGTTTTTGTAAAAGAGATGTACTAAAACTCTGTTTAATAACCCAATTTCTTATTTGGATTTTATAATAACAATAGTATTTGATTTTACTATTGTGATTACTCTAATATTTGTTTACTTTACTCTCAACAGTTCGTTTTATATACGAGTATATATCAGTTCGAAAATAATATAAATGGTAGTCTGATATCTTATAATATTATCTAAACAATGAAACCATCATAAATATGTTCATAAATATACAAAACAACATATTTGGCTCCATAAATTTGAATTTGTCAACACATAAATAGAAGGGAAAACACTAATTTAAGCTTAAGTAGCAGAAACTGTCAACCGTCCAAATTATTGTATGTTTTATAAGAATTATATATTTAACTATGCTTTACTTTTTATTCTTACCTAAATTTAAAATAAATAACATGATATTACTTGTTTATCTACCACGATTGTGTAATATTATAATAGATTGATTCTTTACCTTAACTATTAAGTCCGTCAACAATCCATTCTTTCCCCTTTTTATATAATTACAACAATTTTTTTCAGATATAAATCTTTTCAGTATTCGCTTCGTAACTACTTCAATTGTTCAGTTTGTAAAAGATAAAACATTGCACTGCACAAACACAAACTTTAATATGGACTTGGCAAACTGCAACATCTGCACAAAACTGGTTACTCTGAACTTGGGCCCCACTAAAGATGTTTTGTATAATCTTACAGATAGTTTATAACAGAATTGTAACAGATTTAAAATTTAGTTTAATTTGTCATTAGTGATAAAGACTTTTTAAATCTCATAAAATTCTAAAGTATTGAGGACACAATCTTTTTTACATTTTAGTGAAACCTAATAATAAGGTTGGCAGAGACAGGATGTTAATAGCTTGGAATCGATAATATGGGCACTGTTTTAAAGTGTTCGAATCGTTCTGCTGATTTATCTAAGTGTTAACGTACAATATTAATGTTTTATTTTTTATCAACGTATTTAATTCTTCGGACTTAGTCAGATCCTAAGATTACTTAGCTATCAATAACATATTAATTAAGTATAACAATAAAATGAGATTAATATTGTTAAATACATTTAATGATTTAACTACTTTAATTAAGTCATTAATGAATTTAATGTTCAAAAGCAAAGACAGGGTGCTTATATATGAAAGGTACAAATTCAAACCATTTTTCTTTCTAAAGCTATCCCTTTATAATTGCATACATCTAATGTACAGTACAAATATGTCTATATATGAAACAAAAGTAATGTCGTTATAACTTGACTTATATATGTATGTATTTATGTATGTATGTATGTATGTATGTATGTATTCGCACATTAAACATAATAGATTTTAAAACAAATTAAATGTTATTCTATTGGAAGAGGAAAATAATCCTGTTATTTATATTTCAAGGACGAAAATGAAAAACAATGACACAGACATAGGAAGTGAGACTAGTAAAACTAAGAAATGAATGAAAGCGTTGGAGGCAGGTGGGAAGTGATTTCATTTCTTTCTACATTTCAACACGTCAACAAATATTTTTCGCCTTTCATGTTTTCACGTCATGTTTGCCGCTTTTATAATTTGATATTTATTGAGATGTAATGGCAGCAACATCAATGGGTAACTCGTTTTGCATATTTAAAGACTTCGGTTTTAAATTTTTTGATTTTTTTTTAATTTGTCTTTCGATGTATAAAGAAAATACGTACCCGTACCATTCGATGATATATTTAAAATTATTGTCTTAAGAGTTGCTTCTTAGTAAATTCATGTTAATGAAAATTATATATATATATATATAATTTTTATACTATATGCGTTCTATTAATCAATTGTTGAAAATTACTTACCAAACTCTCACATAGGTAAGAGTAAAAGCATTGTAAAAATTTTTGAAGTGGTCTATCAAAATAAATTGAGAAAGGTAATATATAGCCTAATGGTATTATTTGGTAAGTTAACTCTATTGCTTACAGTTAGATATACCTCACTACAATGAAAATATTTTAAAGTTGGAACTTGGCTTCTATTTTTAATAGAAGTTCGTTAATTATAGTAAATAATTTATAGATATTGTTCATTTTTATTTCAAAATTAACGTAATAGGAAATTGTTTAAATAGATTAAATTTTATGTAAAATAGATATAAAGTCAATTCTAAATAAAACACTCTATTTAACATGTGGAGGGAAATATTAATTTTTTTAAAGTCTGTCAGTTTATTCTAAAGCACCTAAATATAAATTCTCATTGAATGATTACTCAAATTTCTCGATTTCCTAAGTTTTGGAATTATTTATTTAATCCCGTCAACAACACCTTTTTTATTTATTTTGTATTGGTAATATTTAGAACCTTATTGGTAGTTGTAGCCTATGATGAAGAATTATTGTTACTATATAACTCAGCTATAATTTAACCTAGAGTAACAATATACATACCACGTATGCTTTATGCTATCTTGATTCTTTATTTACTTGATATGATCTAATCTCGGGAAACTTCAATCGCCAAATGAAAGTAACCTCCCAACATACTGTGTTTACTTTTATTTCCTATCATGAATTTGAAATTATTTATTTATTTAATAATTCGTTATTAAATACTACTAATCAATGCCATTTTGGAACCTTTTAGTATAAAATTATTAAGTTACTTATAACGAATGCAAAACATAGACTCAATATTTCAATAAATTGCTACGTTACGAACCTTTGTGTCTAAAGCTCTTCCACAATTTTTGTTGGACTACAGGATTCAGAACTACGCAGTCACCATTGTCAATTCAAACACAAACTCTATATGGACTTTTTACCCAAAAACAAGATTAAAAATAATAACGCCAAACCCACAACACTAACTTAGAGTTATAAAACACATTAAAAAAATAATAATAATAAATAAAAAAAAATAATAATAAAAAAATTACTTATGCGGCAGTAAATGCTATTCATTAATAATTAAAAAAAAAATGAATCAATATTAAATTTTAAATCTACAATTAAGTTTGATAATTTGTATTAAAATCACAAATGGATAGACAGATAATATAAATTCGGACATACATTTGTTTTATATTTTTTTAATATTTATATGACCTGATTATAAGCATCAAAATATAGTGTATTTAAGAAAATGTGATCCATTATTTGAAATAAAATTCATCACATTTTGTTAGAAATTTTACCATAATTTATGAAATATTTAAGGACATCTTCCCCATTTACTGTATGCAGTAATTCTATCCCTGGACTAATTTTCTCAACGCATGGGTTGAAAAGTTTTCGAAACCTCTCCAAACCTGTCTGAACAATGTGGATTTCGGCTGCTGGGTACCTGGGCATAGTTGTTTAAAGGGCAACGATCGTGGTTACAAGCTTGCCATAAACGTTGTTTCGTTACCTTTTATGTTACCTGAGCCCTCCTGTTGCATTAGTAGATCAACTGAATATAGGAACACTGTTATAGGTGGCATAACTCTGGACAACGATTAGATAGTGGAAGAGGCCCTGAGCATGTTATGTAAATAGTCCTATGAGACTTCTAATTCCATTCTCCTACATTATAAAGATTACGCCTTGGTTGACGTGCATGTACCCGAACTACGTGACAGCTATTTTTATAAATTGACCTAGAAAGGTTTACTCGTTTAAACACACATATATCTAAACAAATACTTTGATCTTGTATATATCATTTATTATATTTTAGAATATAAATTTGTGTAAAGGCAAAAATGCTTTCGATCTTTATAGCTTATATATGTACATAAAGAAGAAAATATGATCAAAGAGACATTCGAATATTCTAATAGCGTCAGGGTGTGAAGAAAACAAGGTCTGGAGAGACCCAATAGGAAAAGTTGTGGACAGTGGGATCTAACCCAAATGGATCTACTTTAAATATGGACCACTAAATTAAAACAATGCTTTTATAAATAACATTTACTACAAAAGCAAGTACACAGAAGATGACTTCTTCCCCTTCACAAAGAAAGAAGGTACTGTGTATGAGGCCAACTAGTGATACTTACTCGACTCTATAAGAGGCTTAAAGTTTAATATTTTAATTGTTGAATGATGTATCTTACGTAAAAAACACAATACTATAATGGAAAAAAAGGTGAATGAAACTATTATGTGCACAATCCCCTTTCTTTCATCCAAGAGTTGAGAAAACATTAAAGATAAATCCTTCATCTATCAACTACCTATTACACTACTTAAACTGTTTATAAAAAGTGTTTCAATATAGGTGAGTTAATTTGTTGACGACTTGTTTAATTTTAATTCTACCAATAAAAAGTTGGTTAAATAGATTCAAAAGGATGAAGGTTATTTATATTACATTTGCACACTGTTAATGGTATTATTATTATTGTTATTATTATTATTATTATTATTATTGTTATTATTATTATTATTATTATTATTATTATTATTATAAATTTATTCAAAATTATAATAAAAATATCAAAATTATTCTTTTTAAGAAATTTTTATTTTATTTTATTTTTATTTTTTAAATAAAATCTTTTGATATTTTAGCCCTAGATCTGAGTTCACCTAAACTAGAATTTATTGTTTTAACTAGAAACTTCGAGAAACTGAACTAAATCTAGAATAAATTCTAGTTTAGATGAACTCACATCTATGGTAAAATATCAGAAGATTTTCATAATAAATATTTTATTAAATATATTAATTTTAATACTTCTGAGGAAAAGAGTGTTTCTTAATTACTGTACTATTTTGTATTAGTATACGTTTAATTTACAGATTTGCAAGAGCAGGATTTCTATTAGTAAATAAACAAAGTTCGGCGTTTCCTCTCGGCTTATATTTATTGATGTAGGTATTTCTTGCGAAATGTCGGGTATTTATATTTTTTGCTCTTCTGTTTACGAAAATCGTATGAACTGCAACCAGGTTTATCATATCCTTCGATTCGATATATTCACTAGTTTCATATTTTTTGTTTTGATTTCTATTCTATGTATAAAATTTAATAATTACCAATGCCACTGTGGACATTTTTCAACGGTTCTAGAGTTATATAACGAAACATGCCGACAAATGTGAAAGATTTTGTCGAGTTTAAATTACGGTACCTCCTAATTTGACATACTATCTGAATATTCATGACAACCTTTTAGAAAGGAAAGTGTATAAGTTTCCGAATCATCTATATTGTCATTGGATTGATTTTTAAAAGTTCTCAAAATAGTAATCAAAATGGGTCAACTTTTTTTTAATAGAACACAATTCAGTTAAAGACATTTGTTTTTTTTTTTTTCAATTATGATCAACACTATACGCCCAATTCCGAGGCTGTATGGAACTACGATAAAAAGTTTCAAAGTAATCAGATTAAGATTTCGGGCGCTTTCGACTACATATATACACACTTACACACATACCAGATGGGTCTTAGTGTCACTTATTTTAGGCCAATTTCAATATTGTCTTGTTTATAAAATAATCTAAATGTTTACTTAAATGGTTAGGCTTTGCCATGCAGCTGGATATTTTTATTTGTTTTAGTGGTTGTGTTACGGAGTGACTCTGATATCAGTAACATATTAGTTATCATCTCTAGTTGCCCAACCTGACTTAGGTGATAATACTGATTCTGACAGTGATATTTTTGAAGAGTTCCGTCATGTGAAACCTCACAAAAACAATTTAGACCTAAATGATAACGACGGAATCTTAAATATTTATGCCTTTGATGGCCAAGTGATAAGGATTATAATATTTCTTTACCAGAAAAATCTCGTGTACCATATACTAAAGATCATCAACAAATTAGGTTGTCGATATTCCACAAGCTGGATTTTTTTTTTAATTCTTAATATTTTTTATCTCCTTAAAAATAACTGCTGTTAAAATATCAAGATATTAGGAGGGGGGGCCTCTAAGCAAAGATGGGATCGTTGAATACATAAAACTATTTTGTACTATTGTAAACATAAATACAATAAATTTATGGGAAACAGGCTGTTGTATGCAAAAATTCTTCGTTTCGTTATTCCAAAATATTTTTAAAAAATATTTAATTCGAAAATTCAAAAAGTTGGGCTAATCTGCACCTAGTTCTGACAAAGAGGCTAACACAAAAACGGAAATCACATGATTTCTTAGGGAATCGAACAATATATTAAACAGCACATTTCACAGATGGATCTAATGAAGAGCATCTTCCAGCATATAATTTATTGAACATTAATAGAGCTGAGGCCAAATCATCAGATAATATGGCATATCTTATCAATGGTTTGCAACAAAGCACGCACTTCTTCCTGTATAAAATCTCGACTATCTGCGACAAATGAATGTGGTATTAAAATTTTGAAATTAATATATTAACTAGAGATGTTGACAAAGATATTTTTAATTCTAAATGGGCAGAATACCAGGTATCAAGAAGAAGTAAGGACCTTTCTACTTACATCTCTGGACAACGAAAAATCCCTACAAAGGAAAGACCATCTCATAATACATTAGTATTTATGAGTGTGGAAAAATTAATACTTCCTTATTCATCATAATTTACCATTTATCATAATGACCAATTTTACAATAAAAGAGCTCAAATTTTATTAAGTAATCAAGCATTACACTTAGATAAAAACCTTGGCCTGACGAAAAAAACGAATCAATCAAAACATTTTCATCCCGATACAGATTTGAAAAATTATTCCCATATTAACAAGAAAAATAACGGAAAATAGATACACCATTAACATTTTAAGGAAGCTAAAATTAAGCTTTACATGAGAAAAAAGATGTTCTCAAGGATCAAGTGTATTTGAGAGACAATATAAATGAATAAATATGGATAAATATAGGTTTTACCTCTTTAAACCATGTTATTATGAGTAATCTCCTTTTAAACTAAGCAAAAAGGTAAATATTTACAATGATAGACAGATTTTTCATCTCTAGATTGTTAAGGAAGATGAGTTTACTGGAGAACCAAGCAAGAGTTGAATAGCATTGAAAGTGCTAAATTATATATCGGACCATTAGCGGTGGTGGTATGAAAATATTCTAAAATAATATCAAGATAACTAAATCACTAACGAAGATTTATTATTTTGTCACAATAGTCGTTATTTGAAACAATAATTTACCTCACGTACATTTTATGATTATTTATAAAGGTTAATATTACAACCAATATTGGTGGAAAACGCAGGTACGAACATGTTTTTTATTAATATTTTAGTTTTGTAAAAGAAAATAATGAAGTCTTATAATAAGAAGATAATAAGGAAATAATTAAAAATAATGAAAATAATAAAATATATATTATGAAAACGTAAATACAAATGTACAAAATATAAAGGAGAAAATACAAATTAAAAACTTTAAGAGATAAACTCTTATGAGGAACTTTTTGATACATACAACATTCATCTATCTTAAGTTTCAATTCTTGACTAAGATTTGTCGCCTAATATTCTATTATCTAAGTACTGTGACTAGTTTATCTGATGATTCTCCTAAAGAATTTATGTTTCTTAAATTCAAATTATAGGCTGAAAATAGTGGATTGTGTTGTAAAATAAGGTTCATCAATCAAATCCCAGAGTGCGTTGCTGAAACTAAAGTACTGATTCATGCTCTCGTCTTACAATTACGTGAGCCCATTTGCGACGCCAACATTCCTCAAGTAAATCATTTTATAATTTATCATTCACGCACAACCTTCCTCTTGATTTATAGTGCCAACATAATTTATGTCTCCATTGGTGTTATTCTATCCTGAAAAATAGAAAGAGTTAGGTACCTACACTCAACATGTTGAATATTTCACACCAAAAGAGAAATCGATAGAAAATTTTTGTTTAACATTTTGTTATTAATAAAAGTTTTATTTGTTTTTTTGTAATTGAATTTATATATAAGTGGATAATTTATTTTCTCATATTCTCTAATCAATATATGTTTTATTTGGTTACGTATTGCAACGGCTAGATAACCGTGAAAATTTTAAAGGTTTATTTTTAAATTGAATTTTTCTAAAACACTTGGCAAAAACTTCCCAAGTCATCTCTTATCAGAATCGGAGATGTAAGATCTTATCATAAAAAGTAACCTTCGGTCCAGTAACATGTTCAAGGTTGTATAGAGTATTTAGTAATAAATGGAATAAAATTGATGGATTTAAATTTACGAAAAAACTGATTTGAGATGTGGAAGTTCGCTCCTCAGAATATACTTCGGATTGCCTCATCACGTGTTCTTTCTATCATGCGTCATTTAAAAGTTACGAAAAGACGTCAATTCCCAAACTTTTCAGAAATTTTTAAAATCTGAACAATTTGTTATTATTATTTTTTTTTGAAAGTCGTAATAATAGAAAGAAATAGTAAGGAATTCAAATTAATGTGTTAAAAAACTCATAATATAAAAGTTGATAGAAACACTTTAACTGCCAGAGTATAACTTTAAATTTAAATAACATTTTTGAGTATAGTTTGTCAATAAAGCTAAATAAATGGAAAAGTGTTAAGAAATGTGAAATTTTAATTGATTGATAGAGGTGAGAAAAATAACGCCATAATTGATTAACAATAAAGGTAAAGAATAATCTTGTCCGTAGAAGCGTAATAGTATGTAAGGGATTGTAAACTAAGAAAGCTCAGATATTTTAATTAAATTATCTCCAAAACTAGAAGAGTTAGACAAACAATAGAACGGAGTGTAAAATCACAGAAGCGTGAAACATACCAAAACAACAGTGCGGGTAGAAACTTTGTTTGGAATAATAACCAAAATAAAGTGATCAAAGAATAGTGTATACACCAAGAACCAACTAGCAAAGCTGGTACCTGAACCCTGAACAAGGATCAAGAGCATACGTCCTATGATGGATCAAAGTCATCACCCGGTTTTAGAGGCACAAAGTAGGGTTTTCTTTTAGCGTCAAGCCTCTTGCATTCGGGATGATATGTCTTATCAGACATTTTACCTAGCCTACAAGCAGGATCACTATTTATTATCCTAAGTGTTACCAAATGTTTCATGAAAATGGTTGTTCGCTATGTAAACTTACTATTGCTGTGGGTCCATTTGATATAAAAGCAAAATTAAGCTTTGTTCAAAGAAGAAACAAATTCCCTCACAATAAAAGTGTATCTGTAATTTCACACATATACGTAGCCTATCACTCAAGACATTGGTGTTCAGTTTTTATTGGACATATGTTCATTTTGGGATACGCTGGATACAAGGAGTGTTTTTTGTATCTGTATATTATCTATTGTGTTTATTGTGTATATTTAGTATTTATTTTAAGATGGGTGTTTTTTTTTATTTTTTAAACCTTAAAATTTAGGCATGGTTTTCATTTGATACAATTTTGATAAATTTTGCTCTATGAGCCCAAAGGGACAGCAATATTTAACATCTCTAAAATAATTAAAGAAGTGCTATGAGTAATGACTAATTAAAAAAAAAAAAAAAAAAAAAAAAAAAAAAAAAAAAAAAAAAAAAAAAAAAAAAAAAAAAAAAAAAACCACTTGTTAATCATTAAAAATATATTAAGTTTCACAAATTATATTTTAAAAAATTAACCGAAAAAATCATTAACCTTGACCGTGTCAATATTACTCAACTCTAATTAATTGTAATAAGTATTTACTCTGAATACATATAGATGCCACTTAGGGCTCTTTTTATTTATCTTTTAACCATGGTGTCCATGGTTACTTTTTATTCAAAACTATTGATTTTACATTTCTGTGACTAATCAATAGTTTTACTTCTTTGTTATTTGGTTTGGTGGATGGGTAAATGGGAAAGTATGTGAGATAATGTATTACAACTTATCTATTAAGCAATAAATTTGTTTTATTATTACGAGGTTTTGAGAAATATTGTGCAATGTTTCGTAATAATAAGAAAATTATTACAATTGTAAGTTCTCTATATTACATTTATCAATAAACACGTTGACGGGAAAAACAAAGTCCATTTTGTTATTGATCTTTCAATCAATAAATTAATATGTTTAACTGTTTATAGATATTTTTATTAAAAATCTTACGATCATTAATCAATCTATGACTTCTTGTTTTTTTTTGTTTTTGTTTTTTTTACGATTTTTCATTTTTGGATAAAAATTTTTATAATTAGTATTTTCAGATATCGAAGAAGAACTGAGGCGATATTCGATACTATTTCCATTAAAATAAATACATAACTTATTATTAAACAAATATTTTCCGAATTTATTAACATCATGGGTTTCTAGTAAGTAATTTCTTGTTAGAGGCTTTTGGAAATTGTATGTAAGAAAATCTAATACTTTGCATTCGCTTTTTGTTTATCCTGAATATTGATTCTGCTGGACAAAACCCCTGGGGGCAGAATGAAAGGTTTTCATTAAAATAATTAATTCTCGGCTGATAATATCCAGCAAGTGTTACAACCCCAACGACATCATTTTCATCTCAGCATGTGATTTTAATTAGACTTTTATATCATGCTTCAATTTTAACTCAAATATACAGTCAATATTCGTTATTCATTCTATATTCCTATTTGTTATTGTTTGTTTATTATATATATATATATATATATATATATATATATATATATATATATATATATATATATATATATATATATAAATTCAAAATATGGTAATCTTAATTATCAAGGAACTTTCTCTCTATAAGAAATACAATGAAAAAAGTTTATTTTATGTGAATAGCTTACTTACCTTAAAATGAATAAATCAATTTTTGTTTTTACTCATAAATTGTATTGAATATTTATAAACTTAAGTATATTAACTATTTAGAACAAAGAAATATGATGTTATTCAACTGACAAGTCTAGGTTGTTGAATAATACAAAGTGTTTATTTTAAAACGATGAGTATCAATATTTTCTATATGCAAATTGATATTTTGTACATTGTTAATTATTCATATTTATTATATCTGCTGCATATATTTAATTACTTCAAACATTATTAAACACAACACTGTTCAAAGAAGTTTTGCATATTATTCATTAATTTGTTTTATATAAATAAAGTATAGCTAATGATTTATATATATATATATATATATATATATATATATATATATATATATATATATTAGTTAATGTTTTCCAATGGTTTTTATCTGTTTAAAATATATCTTTAAATTATATATCATATGAGGCCAACAAAGGTTAGATTCTTACTTAATACACCAAATATGTAGCAGCTTTTCAAAATGTATGTTGTTCAAGTGTGCCCTATTATATTAAAACCTATATTTAAATAACACTTATTAGGTATAATTATATGTAGATTTAATGACTTTATTAGTGTGATAGGGAGTTAATGCAAATTCGGTTCACATTTAAGTTACAAAGACTCCAATTTAATAATGTTTAGAAAGTAGAAGTGAAGAAGTAGTTTCGTACTTTCATTCTTTGATAATAGCCTAATCGTTTTAAAGAACAACCAACAAAAGTCTTTCTTTGGCCTCTAAATGATCCAATAATATAATTTGTTATTGTAAGTATGTCTGAAACAATACACTGATACACAATATAAAAGTTTTAAAAATAAACATAAAGCACGATTGAACAAATGTTTACTATTTAAAACACTATATACTTTTATAAATAATCACGTCGTTATTGAACTCAAATGAAATATAATATTTTAATTTCTTAAACTCTAATTAATTCCATAAACCATACTAGTTATTTAACTTGGTATCAAACTTTCACGCTATTAACAGTTTCGCTATAATTGTTAATTAAAATTATGAATTACTTTCAGTTATGATGATATTGGTGTTTTAATGTCAGTTATGTTTTATAAACTAACACATTGAAACTAACAACGTATTTTAATAAATTATGATCTTCGTCAAAGAAACTTTACATAGGACTGGTAATCTAGTAAACTTTATTTGCTTTGTTTACATAGTTTTTAACCATGTATTGAACTTGTAATTACTTAGTGAAACATAGTTGATGCAAGAACAGGCCCTGGCTCCTCTCACCACCACATCCGTCTTAAGGTGTAGACATTGTTTTCGTTTGTTCTTAAAACATTAATCAAATAATTGCTTAAAAACTGCAATATTTTATACTATATATATTAGCTTCTTTATTAGCATTTTTATCGTATGAGTATATTTATTAATATATAATGTTACTTACGTCGTCTCACACACTGATTCTTGTCTCCAACCGGTTTCGCTGCTTCAATTAGTCAGCATCATCAGGGTTTATCTGCTACTGCTTCGTCATTAACATAAAAAAACACTACATAACACACATGTTACACACTCTATGTCCTGTTAGGTGGCCTGCCAGTTCAGTAATGAATCTGCATCTCGTATTTTTTACCATTGTTCGAGATGTTATCAATACGAGATGCAGATTCAATACGGAACTGGCCGGCCACCTGACAGGACATAGAGTGTACGCATGTGTGTCTGTAATGTGTGTTATGTAGTGTTTTTTTATGTTAATGACGAAGCAGTAGCAGATAAACCCTGATGATGCTGACTAATTGAAGCTGTGAAACCGGTTGGAGACAAAAATCAGTGTGTATGAGACGACGTAAGTAATATATATATATATATGGTCTTTCTCAACGATTGTATAACAAATCTAAATCAACCATTTTTGTGTAAGCCAAAACAATAATTCTAGAAATATTGCTAAACAAAATTATATAAGATAACACACACAAAATATTAGGGAAAAATGATAAATGTCTTTATAGATGATAAAAAAGTGAAATAATTCTATAAGTGATAAGGAAATTTTACCACCACTTCAACTTTTTTTAAAAATCCTTAATTAGATGTTCAAAATTTTATTACACAAGGATTAGGTAACTCACAATGTTGTTGTATTTAATTTTAGTTATTTTAATTCATAACAGTTTAGAGTGATGATTTTCCAGCTAATGGATTTTAACTTTGGTCTGTACAGAGTCTCTTTAACTTTAACTATCACACAAGACAGTTGGCATAGTTTATAGTGGACGTAAAACCACAACAACGCCCTGAAGTCATCACTTGGCATTGTTTATTACCTTGGAGAGAATTACAACCGACTATCAGGAACCAAGTAATTCATAATTGTCAGGTTTATCGTAATGTAATTAAATTTTCACGGATATAGTGTCAAACAACGCAAACTACTAAGGACCTTGCTGTCCAGTTACCCAATAAATTATGAAAACCCAATAGATAATATGATCTTTAAATATACCAATCATGTGAAATGGAATATGATTTTTAATCTTTTGAGTTTAGAGTTTATAAGAAATGTAAAAAAAATACAATAACGTTTATTATTCAAATTCAGTATCACAAATACAAAAATATTATATCATTCACAAGAAGTACAGTAAAAGATATTTCTTGAACCCCCCTCCTACTCTTAATTTTGTCTCCTACACTTAAAAGTTTTTGTCAAAAAACTTGTAATTTAGTGGGACACCAATAAATCATCATGCTTCAATTTTTATCTCAAACTGAACGACCATTTTAGATTTTACGCAGACTATATTCCGATGCTACTAAAGATAGGGATGAAACAGATTTATTTCATTAAATCGTGACATTGATGTACACCAAAAGCTCAAAACGTCGAGGTATCTAGAATAAGGTTAGGTAAAGTTTTTATTTTCACAACATTGTCACCAGAGGTATGTAAATTGAACTCATAAAATTATATTTCATTCATAGATACTATATTAAATCTATTACAAATAATAGAAACAATATACTCTAACGACAATTTGAAATCATAAACATCCAAATAATCATTAAAAAAAAATTAAAACTGAACTTTTATAAATAATTTGACACTAAGTAAATTTTGCATTATAATAATAATTGAAAATATTTATCTTTCTTTTATTACAATTAATTATGTACGTAGTTGGAACGAGATATTGTTGTTAATTGCTCTTTGGTTTTATCCCTCTGAAGATAAATTGAATATACTTTAAGAACATATAGTCCCAACATATAGAGACGATGTATTTTATATATTTATTTATTGTCGGTTTAAACACCATCTGTACTACAAAAATTTTCTCATATGTAAGACTTAATAAAGCAATATTTCCTATGAGAGGGTTACTTTAGTGAGTAAGGGGTTGACAATTTGAACAGCTACTAGCTCTATCTACATCTTTTTCATGGAGTATTTTGTTAGATCTCTCTTTTTCTTTTTCATCTACTGTACCGGATAACTCTTGTTGTTGTCTTCTGACCTTGACTTTATCAGTTTATTCTAGGGCTACGAGTCAGTATTATGTTATATTTAAAATAAATTGAAATTGCATTTATTAAATAATTAATGATACTAACAACATTATTTTATGTTTATAATAGGTAACAAAAAAAAACTATGAATGAGTCCACTATGACAAAAGATTTATTTAAACTATAATAATATTAACCATATAGTTCACTGACACTAATATCTTCACCTCTGAAGAACTTACTACAAGATTGCTTTGATTACAGATGCTGCCGTCATTTATAATTAATTGTTAAAATAGCAAACTCCCTCCTCTTAGTTTTTAAACGTTCAAGGCTCAGTAAAATCCAATCACTTACCTGAACACACAATAACAATACTAAAAATCATGAAATCTGGTTATGAATTTCCCCGTCCTCCCCCCACAGCCTAGCACTTTCTACATCGGTAGAATTTCTCTATTTTAACTTTATTTTTCAGCCGGAGACTCTCAAAGACTTAATATTTACTGTTGACCGGCTTTAACTTCGTCTGTTTTTATATGTTTACAAAAATATTGACATAGAATGTAATATTTGATTTGGATGGAAAAAGGTTTAAACCCCAATCACACGTACTACATTTATTTAAGATTGATTATTTTATTACTTTTTTTAGCAGAAGGGAAATAAATTCAATTCATACAAAAATACTTTCATATCTAGAGAACAACCTAAATCATAATTATTTAACATTTTTAGAATCTCTTCAATATCATCATGGGATAGTAACAGTTCATAAAATTATTAAGCACACTCTTTTTTCATATTCCTTAGTATTTGGGAAATAGATATTACGTAATCTAGGACCTGTGTAAAAAAGAAAAAAGAAGTTTTTGACAAAGAATTATATTTGCTTTAAATTTATTTATAGGATATATTTAAAAATAATATTCTTATTGAGAGGCTTTTGGGTGATTTTATAAAATAATACTACTTATGAGAACCCCGGCCACTTTTAATGAATTGATTTCTCAAAATTTTAATATATAAAGATACCTCATATCCAAAATATTGAAATTTCTAAATGTGATAGCGAATAAGCAATTTACTTGGATATACACATTTTAGTTATAAAACATTTTTGCATAACTCTAATTGGGTTAATTTTAAATTTTTGTATTCCTCCCTAACAATTAATAACATATAAAGCTTGAGAATTTACATGGACATGGTTATATTTATAATTTTCTTTGTGAACATACCATTGTTAGATATTATAATAAATTCTTTAAATATTTAAATAAAATGATTTAGTGTTTTTATATATTATCATATTACTTTTTTATGTATATCGCAGCTTAAAAAAATAATATAGCAGTACATCAATGTACTTAAATTTATAAACTCTATTGCAAAAGGCAATCGCGTAAAGTGTTTTAGAACAACCATAGTTACGATAAAACAACCTATATTGAAAGTTAACTTCTTTTTTATTATTAATATTCATGTATATGATTCAGTCACACAACATCATGAAATTTGTATCAATACAGTGTCTCAGTAAGACAAGATCGACCTTCTTCATGTGGTTGTAATTGTAACATTGTTTCTCCTTTATAGAAGATGGCGATGTCATCAGAAAAGTTATCTCTAAAAATAATAATGTTCCCAAAACACATCAATGAGCAACACCAAAAGAAACTTCACGATTAAAGTCTACACATCTTGCAATTTTTACTGAGTGATTGCGGCCTGGAAAAAAAATGTATAACATCAATAAAATTTTGATAAATTTTCCTTTAATTCCAACTTATCGTAACTTCTTAGGTAATATTATACGATCATCACTATCAAAATATTTTCTAATATCTACGAAAATAGAAGAGCATGTTTATTATTTATATAAACGTTTCTTCCTCAGTTACACTGACTTCCTAGTTCGTTATAAGATGTCTGATACCTCCAGGACAACCGTTCCAACCTCCGAGTTGTCTGTCGGCTGATCGGACGCACTCTACCTCATTCGTTATCTGAGGGTTGATCCCTTCGGAAAGAACACCTTTCTAACTCCTACCACATCATTTCCTACTGAATACGTATATTGTCAAAACCCTTCTGATACCTAAAGGATAGTACCTCTATTCTCAGTATAAACTGTAACCAATTACAATAACAATGAATGCATTCCAATTAATTTAGATTCTCTAAAAACTAATGAACATTATCAAAAAATTGGTTTTGCTTCCTCACAAAAATTAGGACACCTCCTAATTACAAATATTTATATTTATTTTGATTCATTTATTCTCTGGCCATATTGAAGAGTCTGCGGAGAGCTGGAGATATGGTCTCTTTAAAAGGATATCCATTGTCTGCTCCAAATGTCTCATACTAAAATCAAACTTCACTTTTCATTTATACACTCTGCATCAATACGTGGGACCATTTTAACTTGAACTGGTGAGCGATTCATTGAATTTGTCTCCCTGCAAAGATGATGATAAGCGCCCACCATATTACTAGAGATTTCGTTCTAGATCGACTTCAACATTCTTCCCTACTTTCAATGTTGTTATAAATAATATTTTTTATTGAATACATATAATCAATTATAAAACTAACAAATCATAGATATAGGCTTGCATAACATAAATTCCTAAATGTTTATATCAGACTAATAAAACCTCAAAACGACAGAATTGTGGACACGTATTGAATGGTTTCTAGAAAATTGATAGCTCACTCAACGGATTGTCTGTTGTTCCCCCACATAATATTTTTATAGTTTAATAATTGGAGGTATCAAGGAACTGTATCCAATAAAAAAGTTAAATTACGATTTTGTTTTAAATGGGAAATAAAGTTTTAATCTTATCACTGCAGCAGGTTCTAACAATGTAAAAAAAAATATTTTGTTGCGTACAGTTTTTACTACTCGATTAATAAATAATATTAATCTTAAGTATTACCAATGTTTTATGTCTTAACAGAAAATGGATAGTTTCATAATATAATGAAAAAAATATAATATAATTATTTTGAAAAGTAAAGCATGAATAATATTTAATAAGCAAAACAAAATCAACACTTGGGTTGCCAAATATGTTTTATAATTGGTATGGGAGATACCGAATTGATTAAAATATCACAGTTCCCAGGCAAATTTTCATTTAGAAAAATTGACCCTCTTGAATTTTTGTTTGTGTTTGCAGTCCCAAATAACTTTCGTTTTAAATGAATTAAGTTTTATGTAGCTTAAATGTTTCAGTTCCTACTATAAAAACCCATAATTCTTAAAGTATAAAATTTGTTAAATTGTTAGATAAACAATAATTTCAGTACTTCTAAAGTCACTCGTAATTATTAGACAACCTAAAAACATCGACAGACCTTATAACTTTTAAAGCAAAATTTTACGAAATGCATAGTAGTAATGAATAAAACAGATGCCGAGACCAAACCTCATATATAAATAGGTTTCGTTCTCTGTCACAGTCTCATTTTCGTCAACAAACGTCTCGTCTCGTTCTCGAATATCGGTAAATACTCGTCTCTTTGCTACAATTTTAAAATGAATTATATCACTTGTTGTTTACCTGTTATTCTTAAATATTTTAAAAATTAAATAAAATGATAATTTTTCCTCCTCCCTAACAGTTTAAACATGTTAAAAAAACACTAAGGTGCTTATAATATGTAATATGATTTATACATGTTATACAATATTTGTAATCTTGTTCCCTACTATATTATTCAACTAACAAAGTTACATGGTTTGTTATAAAAAATATGCACACAATAATAATTGAATATTAGTTTACTTATATTTCACAGAATTTTAACGTCCATCCCCTACAATCAAATAATTCTATTTCGGTTTTCACCGATACTTCCATTCTAGAGGAGTCACTTCACTATAATACATTGTGTACATTAAAAAAAATATATTGGTAAACAATTAATATGATATATGATATATTATCACAATTAATTTTTTTTATTTCTAAGATGAATTTTAGTTAAATAAATAACAAAAACATATGTATAGCCTAAAATGCGTCTTGGAATTCAACTCAGATATAAATAATCTCAAGAAAAATTCATACGATACAATTCTGGTAACACAATTAATTTTAAAAAAAATTAAAGTAGAAAATTTAATAGGTTTTGTAAAATATTATTTTGTTCGATATATTTGTTTGAAGTTTGAAACCAGACCAATTATTATCTTATCATACACTCAAAATTTCAAATTCTAATAGACGATAACATAACACATGACTTCACCTTGTAATAATTAAATTATTCCTTTAAAAATAATTTGAATATTACATATAAGTTATTATGTCCCCTCGACAGATATTACTGTAATTTAGCTCAAGTAAAAAACTGTCCAAATTTAATATTGACTAAAATCCACCAGAGGATCTCAAGCGTAATGAATTTTATTTTCCCAGAACCAATACCTGTCAGGTTTTTTGTGAAATATAAATGAAGCACAGATTTAATAAAACGCGAATAGTACGTAAATAAGCAATCTGAAGTAATTGGTATTATACAAAAGAAACCTAACCTACTTTATTACATTAATTTTTGTTTCAAACTATTATAGTGGCAGTACAGTTGAAATTTACGTGTAATAGGTAAAATAATCAATCTTAACATTAGAAAATAATTGTATCCCCCTATTCAATTCTTTATTTTTAATTTGACCGGTTTGGTTTTAATCATTTTCGAAGTTTTGTGTATGTATCTTACCATTTCGTACAATGCTACAAATTGACTTTAGATGAAACTTCGCGAACGGTAAAGACAACAAATTCTATGATCTTAAACCTTACTTGCATTTTACAAACTAATAAATATGTAAATCTTTCTTCGATTTTTTTATACATCGTAACCAAGTAAATATAGTCAACCAATCACCAACTATGTTAATAAATTTAATAAAGATCTAATCGACTAAAATATTTATTACAATCTTAATATTTTCATTAAGTTTCATAGTATCTCTTCAACTGTGAATTTGTATAGGTCAAGATGGTGTAGTTGATCCTTCAGCAAAGGATAGGACTCCTGGGATAACTTTAATGAAGCCCACCTGTTTAGCTGGTTCCCTTAAGTCGTAAATTTATGGTAGCCTATTCCTTCGTGTATTCCTCCCTACCTTTACAATTTAAAACAATATAAAGAGAATTTAGTTTTCATATTAAGTTCATGAGATCAAGTAAGTGTTTCCAGAATAATAAACTAACCAAGAAGTTCAAACTCTCTGTTATCAATTATTTTAAGTTCAGTAAATATAATTGTGCAAATTTTAATTAAAATATTTCACTTAAGATAAGCAAAAAATATTCTAATATTTTATTGAAAAACAAACCAAAGAATTAATAAGTACGTAAATGAACATTAAATGAAATGTAATGAATCAATCCCCTCTATCAAACCTATTGTTAAGGGACTCTCTACTCCCAACCTCCAGCTTGTTGATACCTCATGTATTATGGAGAGGAAGGTTACTTAAAGAAACGAAGTCTTTTCATACAACATCTCATCCTTCCTCATTGTATGATACCTGAAAACAATAGTTAAAAAAATTAAAGTTAAACCAAATTATTGTATTATGACAACCGATTTGGGTATTTTTTGGGAGGACGGTTTTTCTTATTATAGATTTGAATCGCCCTCCATACAGTTATTAGTCTACAGATATAAAACCATCCACACACACACAAACGGGCGCGCGCACACACAAAGACGCACATTTAGGGAACTAGTGATGTTATACTCTAAGTCGAAACTATTTGTTTGCTTAATCGTAATAAAAACTAAAAATTTGATTTATTACAAATTTAGGACGGTTTAAAAGAACGTAAAATCAGCTAAATCAAAAGACATTTAAATTATGAGCACAATAGTATATTATGTTGTTGATTCCAGTTGTATTAGAAATCTTTTATCTTTTAGGACGAAGGATGTGTATGTTTTTATAGAAAAATAAACTCACAACACATTAAATGTGTTGATATTTAAATCAGAGAGACTACATGTTGATTTATTATTGGAAAACACGATGGTCAACTTTCATTCGTGATATTATTGAATAATAATTAAAAAAAATTCAACCAAAGACTTTTAAGGAGACAGATGATGTGGTTGACACCCAAGGCTCTAGAGACTTAAATTTAGTCACATAAATTGGAAATTTAATTTTTCATCTCTTAATCTGCTGTATTTATAATTTAATTATTGCTGTTACCAGAAATTAATTATTGTTTAATTAAAATATAAATAAATAAATAAAAAATAAACAACCAACAACAACAACAATTACCCGTATATGTTCCATTAAATCTTAGTCCTTTTTAAAAAAACTTCTGTCGTAACATTGGCAGAGATATTTCAACGAGAGTACTACTATTTTCTACAAAAATATGTCTATTTTTATTGCAGGAAGATGAAGAAAACTTGAAATAGAACACAACAATAAGTAAAACTTAACAAATTAAAGCCACCCTAAAATGTATGGAGCATAGCTTTCAGAGCGTTTACAATTCATCCACTTGTACAAGTTTATGTATTCCAAACGATTCTTCGCCATAATCTCTTTGTATTAATTAACTTGTCAATACTCGAAGACTAATTAGTCGCTGTAACAAGCACTTATTTTAAAATATCGTTCGTATTTATAAATTATATTTTCGAAAGCTTAGTTTGGTAACTTTAGATGGTGGAAGGAAGGGTTGTATGAATAGTTGTTGTTTTTTTAAGTACATAATCTATTGCAAACACAATGACTTACTTAACAACTGCCCAATTAATAGATAAGAAATTTTTGAGAGAGAAAAATAGGGAAGAGTAATTAATTGTATTGCCCACCAGTTCAGGGGGGGGTATATATTTGATCAACTAAAATGTTTAACATATTTGATAAATATTTTTAAAAATACATCAATTTTTATTTTTTTTTATTTTATTTTTTTTTATTATTATATATATATACTAGCTGTACCCGGCCACGCGTTGCTGTGGCTCATCTGGTTAAATGGAAAATAAATAAAAGACATAAATAAAATAAAAACTAACTATATTAAAGAAAATTTTATTTCCAAAAAAAAATTAAAAATTGTATCTATTACTTATTGTTATGTCATATTAATAATAATAAATATATATATAATATATCAATTGGTTTTGTATTTATATCCATACTAATATTATAAAGACTTAAAATTTATTTCTTTGTTGTATGTATGGGGTTAATCTCTGGAACTACTGAACCAATTGAAACATTTTTTTAAATAAAAAAACTACACAATCCCAGAGTAACATAGAGTAGGATTCATTTTGATAAAAACATTTTTTATATTCCATAGGCTATTTGTAAATTTATTTTGAAAATCGTAAAGAATCGTTGGGCATTAAACCCAGCGTCTAGCAGCTGTAGTATCAATAAATAAACAACATTATGAAAAACTAAAAAATTACTATTGAAAGATGAAATTTATAAATATCAATAGAAACGTACTATGCCAAAGATGTGCACAACAACATAAATTATATGTGTATGTTGCCATTAAGGTAGGTAAAATAAATTAAATATAATTTTAGGTTAGGCCTAGAAAGATGAACCAATACATGTTTCTTGAATGTAGCCCTACCTATTTGCATTCATTACCATAGCAGCCAATTTAATAAAATAACTGATGAAACAGTTGATTCGGATGTCCAGCTAGTACAAATAATATTTTTAAGTTAGGCCTAGATTGAACCAACACATGTTTCAACACACACAAACCAATAAAAGCTTGCGTTAAGATATTTAAAATTAGAAAACAATATGTTACAATCTAATTTTAAAAAAAAGACATATTAGAATTTAATAGTAGGCCAATTTATATATGGTAAATGATATATTTTATAAATTGAAAATTGCCTCTTTTATTTATAACAATACAAAATCTCTGTCCTAATTAATATTCCCGAGAAAATAACATTGTGTACAATAACCTGTTTTAAAAAAGTTATTATTTATATAATACAATTTCTATTCATATCGGCGAAGAAAGTCCCGCGATATTCTTCTCCAATCACAAACTTCTGTGGGCGTGTATTTTATAACTAACGTCTTGCTTCTAATGGTCGCCATCTTAATTCCAGATTTTCGTTCATATTTCCACAGATTATGTCTTTGTTATTAAATATTTATATGAACTCAGGTGATGTTTTATATTTAGAAATATCTACTTCGTATTTCTGTATATCTCATTTTGTCTCTAGGTCTTCTGTATTTTTATAATCGGCGAAAGATCGGAGTTATATTTTCAATTCGGTTATTTTCCAAGTTGACCTTTCACGTCTAGATAAAAACAAATTATTTAAGTTTTCTTGTCTTTAACTGTGTGTTGTTATTTTTTATGGATTAATCAAATTCTTAGGCGCAAATTTAATATAGGTTTTGATTTGTTTTAGATTGACAATTTTCTGGATTAGTTATAATTGGGTCGGAAAGTATTAGATTTAGAATTTGTTTTGATTCGAGTCTTATCTTTTTGCCGCTAGGCGCGTGTATGTTGACGTTTAAAATTAAATGAATGAAATTGACTTTTTTTTTCTTTTTGTATTTAATACTCTTTAAAATTAAAATTTCGCAAAATCCTTTCTTAGTGAGCGTCTATGACCTCATACAAATATGCCTTTAAATTTTGGTATCAATATCTTTGTTGGTTTTTGCTCTACGTTGATTCTCTGTCAGTCATTCAGTCAGTCAGTCAGGACAAAGCCGTTTATATATGTAGTGATATATATATATATATATATATATATATATATATATATATATATATATATATATATATTTTTTTTTTTTTGATATTCCACTGCAAGAAGAAAGCCAACCAGACACAACAAAAATCGCGACAAACCAGAGAAATATCGGCAAAACAAACAATACTACCGATTATATGTTTATAAATTAGGAATGATAATATTAAAATAAAGATCGAAGTCAATTAAACTTCAATAAACGTAAATAACGGTGGGTTTAGTAATCGGTATAAATATGGAATTATCTGTGTTCTAAATATTGCTTAGGTTTAGTAATGGCGTATTCGAATGCTGAACTCTAATTCCATTGTGGAATAATTAAGTTCGTGATTGTTAACAGTCTTGGTACAAAAGCCACTGGAATGAATTCAGCCATCATATTTCTGTGAGAGAGACACTTCGAGTGTCGCTCCGGATGTGTCTGAATGTATGTTATGGACTAAGTATGTTTAAAGGACGTAAAAATATTGCGTTTGATTAGGAAATGATATCTCGAAACATTCAAGATTTTACTACAGATAAGGGAATATTAATAGGTTCTTGCTCCTGCGATCTACAGAATGTAACCTTGGGCTATCTGATTATTATGTACATATTTGTTTGAACTGCTTTAATGTTGGATACCAATTTAGACCAAATCAAGATTGGTTTTTCCCGTTTTATAAGATTATATTATTAGTATATATTTGGTTTTTATTTATTATTTTTTTGCGGAAAAATCATAAATGAATCCGATCAATATTAAAAAGGCAAAAATAATGTAATGAAAAATAATCTTAATAGGAGGTAGTTTTATGCAGTACATTTCGAAATTTAAAGTGTTCAAAGTCAATCTCAAATATCAGAAGGAAGTTAGGCTAGATTCAATAAATGATAAGGTACAGACTGGTTTCAAGGTCGCTCGCCTGCGGATAAGGTATTATTGTGTAGGACAACTAATTGCTTTTCCCAGAGTTCCCTAGTGACAACAGCGCCACTCTTCCTTCCAACTCGTTACTAGTACTGTATTTGTTTCATACAAACTCTTTATTTTATATTTATAACAAAACCCTCTACTAGTAATTGTTTCTTAAAAAGTATAAACTCGTACTTAATATTAGTATTTGTTTCTTAAATCTGATATATATATTTTTTAATTGGTAAATTGTTGTTGTTGTTGTTTTTTTTTTTTTTTATCCGAATAAAATATTAAGGTGTCTATTCAAAGCACAAATCAAGTATGTGATATAAAAGGTAAAGTTGTGGTATAATGTGTTTATTATATATGTTTTTATGCTGTATGTTAACAATTATGTAACTTGTGTTGAAAAAGTATGTTGTAAGGGAATATAAAAACAAGACAATGTTTATGTAATTTTGAAAGAATATTTTACGCATATTTTAATAATTTTAAAATTATCAAAAAGAGTTATTTAAAAATAATTTCCATTGTTATTTTTATTGTATTTAAAAGGTCAATTACGAGACCTTGCAAGCTATACAACGACAGTTTTTACAGAGTTGCTTTGGATGGAACAACATTTCCAAAATAACCTATTTCCGTTATAGAAAGATCCTGAAAGTATCCACCTTACACACTACAGACGGACACTCTAATTTACAAATGGATGATTTGTTCCTGTAAAGGTAGACTCCCAGAAAATATGTAATTAGTTGTCTTCCTTCTTCTAATTCCCTGGTATGTGGTATGACACTGGTGCTTTTATCACTAGCTAGAATGAATTTCTTTGAAATGTCTATCTTTCGAAATACGGGAGGTTGAGTTAACCGCTTAAGTTAATGAGGTAACCTATCTTTCTCCCCTGTATAAATTTTGCACACTTTTTCCTTACCTGGTGTAGTAGAATAAAAATTTCAGGGAATAAAGGAGTGAACTTTCTTTGAAAATCAAACATGCCAACAAACCCTGCTAAAGCGTTAGTATTTTTCGGCGGCAAACCTTGGTTATGTTATTACTCCGCTGGGGTAACGTCTGTAAATGAAATGAGATGAAATAAAAATCTAACCTTCTGTACGGCTGCGTGCACCTTCACCGAATCGACAATGAATCTTGCTTTCTTAATCTGTTTAATATCTCCAATAAATGTTTGAGGTACGAGTCACAGTCGTGCGAGTATACTAACATATCGTCCAAGAAGTCACATACGCACATGAATTTCGACTCTTGAATTACTTTATGCAACACTTGAGCACCTGAAGGTCACCATAGTTCACTCTCTGAAACTAGAACAAATCTCATTTTACGTATAATGGCCTACTTAAATACTTGAACGTATTTAAAGTATTTAAAGAGTGATCTGGCTTAGTTCAAATGTATAGTTTTGAAGTATTTCACGTTTCCAAAGAAATACAATTTTGTATGTAAATGTGCCAATCGTGTTGAATTATTTATACTAAATTATTAGGTTTTGTTTGAGATTTTACTACATTTAAAAAAAAAAAACTTAATTTAAATCATTAGGGCCTAAATCGGTTACACCCCCAAAATATCAGTATCACCTTTTATTATTACAATAGCAATATGTCATACATTTTATATTTCAGCTAATGTTATTGAATTTTCAACACGATTATATCAAACATTTATTTATTTAAATATACAGTGCATTACATATGACAATATTTAATAAATATAGCTCTTAAGTATAATAAATTACATAAATAATATAGATTCATGATGATGTAATTAAATTATAGCTTATAGCCTCCATCATCTTGCACGAACTGTCCCTTTAATTATTATGATTATTATGATTTAAATTGCCTAGAGTTCATTTCATTTATAAAGTGAAGCATATGGAGACACTAACGCTGCATTCCAACGTCAATCAAACCTCCTCACTCTGATTACACTTACATGTGAGTGAGGTGTGAAACAAAATTTGATGAATTGAAATTGCGTGACTGCTTCGAATACAGTGTTAACTACTGACAAATTCCCAAATCATGTTCTTCAATCAGAAAAAAAAAGTAACCAATAAATTAAATTTTCAATACAAACCAGACAAATAATAGTGAATCAGATTATGCCGTTCTTAATGACTTGAGAGCTTATTTTGAAACTTTTTTTTTATAACTTCGCCATACTTCCGATTTCATCCCGCTATATATATATATATATATATATATATATATATATATATATATATATATATATATATATATATATATCTTTTTGTAATGATTTTTTTAGTATTATTTTCAAATTAGAATTCTCGCATGCCTTTTTTTGAGGTTCATGTTATTTGTACACAAAGCACAAAAAATATTAACTTTTTTTTTACCCCCTTTTTTTCATATTTTGTACTACTCTCGACAAATTTTATTCTTAATATGTCCTAATTAATAAAAATCCATAATTTTAAGTTGCATTAGTTAAATATTATAATTATTCACTTTGATGTTCTGCTAATTTATTATTCCATTAAATATTACACTAGTCTAAGCTTTGAATAAAATATAACTATTGAACTACGTATTAAGATATCTATCAAACAAAATAACAATATTACCTTTTTGAAAACATAAATTATGTATCTTTTTTAAAATATTATTTAACTATAGGGTGTGGTAACGTCAAACAATGCATAGTAAATCCTTAAAACTACATCTGGCTTAATAATGAGGGAGCATGATCTGTTCACGTGATACATTTCAAATAACCGATGTGCAAAAAACAGGTTCCTTTTTATCATTACACTTATACGTAGTATACATAAAAGTCAGGGATGGATCAAACATTCCACGTCGATTATTTTCACATACATGTCCGTTCTGAGCTACTCTGAATAAAATAAGCGAGTTTTTTAATGTCTGAAATTTTTAAGTGAAGTGCTCTACAACTCAAACATGGGAACCTATTTAAATTAAGTTTGATGATGATATTTTGCCAGGTCTTAAAACGTAACTTGTGTTATATATAAGTTAAAACGAGGGTTAACTGCTAGAAGAAAAACATGTAAAATTACCAATTTCTATCTGAATTAAGGTATCCCAACAAAGCAAGCTTAGACCCTATTTAAATTTATAATTATTATTTAAAATAAGGAGTTCAAGATTCATTTTCTCTTTTGACCAAATAATTGATACTATTATACTTAAAAACTATATTTTAAACCTGCATAATTGTTATTAAATATAAAAACATATCTAAAATGGACTAAACACGCACATATTATTTCAAATAACATTTATGTGTGACTAAAGAACGTATGTTTCAATTTGTGACTAAAGGGTTGGTTTTCGTTATAACATATTTTCTATTAAGAATAATTAATTAATGTAAATAAATATTTTATACATACAGCAATATAACTAGATTAAAAAATAAAACAATTACGATTTTCAGAATTTAAACAAAGAGTTCAATTCTTATCGTAATATAACTCTTTTTAATTAAAAATATTATCACAAGTAACATCTGAAAACACAGCAACAATAAACAAATTGACTTTCTGAATGTAAATATATCATTAGACCCATTAATTGAGAATGATAATTCAATAAATATTAGTAGCAGTAATTACGTGAGGTTGAAATGGTCAGTGACGTCTAGAGATCTATTGTACCCCCTCACTCCCGTCTATAGAGACTCTTCAGCCCCATTAGGAGATCAATGGAGGTATCTCACTGTATCAATATGGTACTGTCTCAGATATCTAGTACTCATGTGCATTATTACACTCCATTCTACTAATAGGTACTGTGATGTCTTCACCCTCTTGGCGGTATTTGCAGTTCCAATTTTCTATTCCAATCATTCTAACGTGTTCTCTGAGTTAAAAGCTCTATTTATTTCTGATAATCTTACAGAAACCCTGTCAGCGTTTTTAATTTATCTCTCCATGGTCTAATGCATACGTCGACTTTCTCCTGATATAATTCATCAGAAATTCTTCGGCCCGTTTGGCTTTGATATTCTTTTCCATATATTTGTTATACTACTAATAGTTTGAGGCTTGTAGATTGTTCCTCATCCATTTGCAGCCAATTTTTCTCTTCCTACGACAACCTATACAAGTTTTAGGTTATTTCAGATGAATCTTCATCGATATTTTATATTCCCACACGTTGAGAAGGATGATATTCTACCTCACTATCTCTGCATCACACCCGCAGGATACGTTGAAGGTGTCTCTTCCTAGTCTTTATAGCAATCATTGAGGGTAGCATGTATTTTATTATAACGTTATGTAGCGGTGACATCCGGCTTAAGCTTGTTATTTTTCGTTCCTTTCTCCATAATTGTCCACGACCAAACTATTACCATGATGGTTCCCCACCAAGAGCTCCGATTATCGGTGACACAAACTATTGTGAGAGGAATAAGTAGCCGTATACGACAACGGTGCTAATTACCCCAAAAGAAAGGATCGTTTTACACTTTAGGGTTAAGCTAAAAAACAAAATAAAAGGGGGGAATAAGACATAGTAGGGTGATTTATTTTTAAATAGATCAAAAAAGATCTCCACTTTCACTGTAGTGGTAATGCAGAAGACGGGAAAGACATTAAAACAACATGAAGAGTAGGGCTGTTGAAATTAGTTTGCAGTGAATGACCAGTGGGCGATGATCAAAAAGGATGGAAAATATTAAAATCCTTTAAGAGAAGAACAGATCGCTTTAAAAGTTTTTAGAATCAATCATGTATATCGCAAAGCTTGCTGAATGAAAAATGGCTGTGCTCCTCACAGACTCATGTATTTTATTACAATTTATGTTTTATTGGGATAAATAGTTTTTTTTTTTTATTTTAATTTAATATTCGATTAATATTGTATTTATTCTCATGCACTGTTTTTTTATTTAAGTACCTAAAAGTAAATTCAAATGAATTAATAAAATTATCCCACCATAAGAAGAAATTTAGTTTGTAAATCCAAATTATATTATTGAAAAACAACATGTCTCGGTAAATAAAAAACCTCAGAGACATACTGTCTAAACGTATAAATTTTTCTTTCAAAGTGCGTAGCTTTTATGAAAATTGGATGTACAACCATCAGAGTGGCTTTCAAAGTAAATTCGTTCTCACATCTTCTCAAACAAAACAAAGGTGGCGTCTATAGTGCGTTGTTATTGATATCAATGTCAGTTCCTGCTTTAGAATCCACGTCTTTACCTTTAGCTAACAATATTCCTGCATCCTCAAAGTTTTGTATGTATGAACCCCAACCATTCTACATAATAAATGCCTTTTTATTTCCCACCTATCTCTTGTACTACTTTTGGATAAAAAAACAAACAAACAAACTTATTGTTCCATCGTTTCTATTTCTCGTACATACGTAGTATAAAAAAGGTATGTAATGGATAATATTTATTCAAATGTTTAGCTGTTGTATCCGTTTAGAGGTTAAAAATAGTTATTTTTTAAATGATAACTGTCGTCTTTTGCATACATACTTTACAATCACGTTGGGCGATTTGAAACAAATTTTACATTCAGGCATACATGAATAATGTCTCGTGGTTTTTAATTTTTAGTTCTTACTTTTTTCTGGCAAACAAAATTATAGAGTTCACTCTCAACAACAAAACATTTAAATTAGCTTTAACAATTTTGATAAAAATATGCTCAAGTGTAAACTATAAGGTTTACACTATAAACCTTAAACTATTAGGCTTACTTAAAGCCTAAGGTAATGGTCATACTCTCAACCTGTCACACCCTCAATGTTATATATATATATATATATATATATATATATTGCCCACTACTTACATTATCAACACTATAATTAGAAAGTTTTACTTGAACAAGAATAAAATGGCTGTCTTATTGCATGCCTTCAAATTATACGTAAAACCAATTAGAAAAAAATTACACTTTTACTCTGTAAGTTCATTGTCAAGTATATGTCAAGAGTTATTTGAAAAAAAACAAAAAAAAAAAACATTATAATGTTGTCAGTTGATTTAACTAATATTTTAAGAAATTCGTATGCTTTGTAGTAAATAATAACTGTGTCAGCCGATATTCAACTTATGTTTTCTAGGTTCCATTTAAATTGTCAATTTTTAGATCCATTTATTGTTTTTTCAAAATCTTTTCAAGAGACAATAATTGAACCTTATCATTTTTTAGAACATGGAATTTTGTGATACGAATTGTTATAATTCTCAAAGTTTGGGTTTTCGTTGATATACCACAATGTATACATTTATTGTGGAAAACGTCTTCTAATCTTATACTTATTTAAACTTTCAAAATGCCAAATAACTTGAAATTTAAAATATGTTCTTGTTTTACACGTATAAAAAAAACTCCGGTGAAAGTGTACGGTTTTGACACCTACGGTTTTATATATAATTTGCCTAAATGAAGCTTATAACGTGTTTTTTTTTTCAAATACTAAAAATGATTATACTACAGATTAACATGTGACTTCTGTAAACAAATATGTATCAATATCCCCATGTAAACATCTATAGACGAATTCTGTAACAATGCATTTTGGAATATATATTTTAGTAATATTACAAGTCTTAACGTTTTAACTGTGTGTAGACATCCCCCTACTACTTACATTTTTTTGGGATTTTGTTTTTTTATAAAGTGTAGTGTTAAAACAATCATTACATAAACGGTTGAATATAAGAAATTTATAAACCATGTATTATAAAATTAAAGTAGTGTTGACATTTATGTTCCAAATGTACATTTTTTATTACTAATTTCTTACAACTTCTAAAATAGTAATCTAGTTTAAAATTCAGTTTTTGAAAGTATACAACCAACACCCATTTTAATCTGAAATAAAACTTCTATATAAGTTAAGGTGTTGATTATTTATACAGAATTTCGATATTATGGCAGGTAAATTAGATTAGTGGGTTTTTCAAATGTCACTATATTATCGTATGTAAATCAAACATATAACCTGTACGTTTGTCCAATTTATACTACAGATCATTGGTATAGATTAACATGTTCGATAGGGGGACACTAAATGCATTGAAACTAGTTAAAAGGGTTTAGGTTAACATGTTTAGGAGCGGGGTTGACGCAATATTTTGGCATATCCAAATGTTTAAATATATGGTATCACGAGTATAATAATCTAAAGAATTTACTTAATCAAGGTTATAAAAAGTTTAAATCCTGGGTTGATTATGAAGTGCCAAAAAAACCTAAATTCTGAGTTCTGGCAGTCTGTTATGGTTTGTTTTAAGTATGGTATTAGATTATAAACTTGTATTATATGTAGTTATTTTTGACTTACCGCCAGCAATCCTTGGATAATTTTATTTTAGTTTATATTGTCATATATTGTGAATAAATATATGACAATATAAACTAAAATAAAATTATCCAAGGATTGCTGGCTTTAAGTCAAAAATAACTACAGTTATTCAAGCATATCCGGTTACTCTAGAATATCATATGTTGTATTATATTCACAACTTTATAATAAAAATTTGTAGAGAAACATTTAGAATGGAGTATAACAGACAGATAGAACTAAAGAGATTATTTTTGAGTTACTTTCTCATTCCTCCTCGGACCAATTAAATGAATAAAAATTATTTGTAAAAATTTGATATTTTACATAATTTTCTATTTATAAATTTGCACTCTTTTCACTCTTGGTTAGTTTTACAATTTTTGGTTTGAACATTGTTGATTTATACACTTAACCCTATTAAAAACAACTAACATTTTTAATAAAAGAGTTTTTTGATTTTAAAATTAAGATTTTTAGCTAGAGGATTTGTTTTTAGAAAAAAATTCAAGACACATTATAAATGGTTTTATTTGTCATGATAAACCGAAGAGACCCTTAAAATTTTGATATTTTAAATGTTTCATTTCCCTAGTTAAAGATGCAAAACCTTAACTTATATTTTTAGAATAAGAGTAAAATGACTGTTTGGTTTAGTAATATGAAATACTGAATTTAAAACTGGGTTACTTTTTATACAATAGTATAACTTTAAATGACAGTGATACAACATTCGTTACGAAATTATCAAAAATTTCATGATTCTTGTTTTGTTTTTTAACAACTTAGTGAAATACTTTACTGAAAAATGTCTTGGAAAAAATATTAAAATGACATAAATTAGCCAATAACTTTAAATGTAATAAGATATACGTTAGGAAATATTCGGATATTTCCGAAAAAAAATTGTTTATTGTTTTACTTAATGAAATACAATACTTAAATCATTAACATGCCTTGGAAAACTCTAAAAAGGCTTAAACAAGCTAATACCTTTAAATGAATACGACAATCGCTTAATATTGTTAAATTTTAAAAATAATGTTCAATGTTTTAACTTAATGAAATACTATATATATATATAAACGATTTTATTGGCTTGGTCACACTCTCAAAATAGCTAAATTTACCCTATAATATTAAATACTACACAAGACTTGTTATGAATTTTCAACAATATCAAAAATTGTTCTTTTCAATGGTTTCAATTAATGAGTATTATACCCTAAACGATTTAGGTCTTTGAAAATCTCTTAAATGGCTTAATTTGCCGAAAACGTTAAATGTTATACGACATTAGTTAAGAAACTTTGATAATTAGTTTTTCAATGTTTTAACTTAATGTAATAATACACTTAAACGATTTATATGTCTTAGAAAAACCCTTAAAAAAAGCTTATTGAAGTCAATAACTTTAATTAATGTAAGACAACACTCGTAAATAAATGTTCAAAATTGGATTTTTGTATTGTTTTAACTTATTTGTTTCCTACACGATTTATAATAATATGAAAAACTTTTATAAAATGAAAATGTACTTAAAATATATAAAACAAGGAGTATACCTGTATTTGAAATGCTTATTAAAATGGATATATGTCCTTAATAAAACATTTTCTCGTGGTTTCTGTATATACTAAGCTGTAAAGTGTGTTTTTAAAACTAAATCTATATAAAACCTAAGATAAAGGACCCCAGGGGGGGCGAATATAAAAAGTACAAAACATAAAAGTAGGGAAAAAGTTTTGGTTGGAGAGGTCTCGAGAATTGAAAAAGACACCCAATATTCCTCGACTTCTATCTGTCTCTTATATTCCATTCCAAATCTTTCTATATAAATAGTTTTTGTATAATTTGTGAATATTATAAAAGTTTATATTGGAGTAAGTTATGAATAATTAATTAAGTTTATAAACTAATATTATACTGAAAGTTAAAATAAATAGGCAGATCTCAGAATTTATGGATTTTTCGACATTCATAATCAGCTCCGGGTTTAAACGATGTAAATACTTTATTACATATATTTCTTTAGATATATTGAATTACCTGCTAAATAATTTGAAAATCTTAACCATAATATGTTCATTCCAGTTAGGGTCCTCAGGAAATAAGTCAATTTGCTTTCATTTGGGTCATCTTCTAAAACAAACAAAAAAATAAATATTGGGTCACTTAGGCTACGTTTGCAATCAAACTTTATGTTTACAGATTAGAGGTAATTGTAATAAATATGTATCTTGTGAAGCATATCAATATTTTAATATAGATTATTTTACAAAAACTTAAGTAACATAAAGTAACTTAAATTATTCATGTTCAAAATATTTTATTTTAAAGTAAATTAATCTCTTCATAGTTAAATAAATTACTAAGTCATCGATAAAAAAGTTATACTCTCTGTAGTATACTATCGACGAAGCAAATACAACGTATAAAAGTTTTCAAAAAATGTACAGTATAAGTTTTGATAACCAAACTGTCATCTAGGGTTAGTTATAAAATTAACAAAACCACCTATATATTAAATATATATTTATAATTTGTTGAAGAAACAGTAATGGACAATAGTGGTAGTGATGGAACAGTAATGGACTGACGCGTTAAATTTAATTTACGTAAGTAAACATACAAAGTTACTTTAACAACTTGGCCTCCTACCTCGTGGACGCATTAAAATTAGGACAAAAGTAATACACAAATACTCTGTACAAGAATCAAAATGTTTATATACATATTAACAACCGAGTGCTCAAAGTAAAAAAAATCTAAATTTCATGGTTAAACCCAAAACCAGGAAATATAGGAATGTAAAAGTACACAGTTTCCATGAATGTAACTATATGGCATACGGCTTAGATTAAGTATTAGAATTTTAGACACAGCAATATATATATGGTGTTGACATTTTGTTATTTTACTATATATATATATTAATACTTAAATTGTACGTAATATCATTTCTTAATTATATGAAACCAGACGAAAAATGAGAAAGACTATTATTGTTTTATTTTCCTATCTCCCCCTTGTACTACCAAATTATTGGAGTAACTATTCAGCAGGGATGAAATAGTGAGAGCTAATAATATAGGTTTGTTGGTAATGATGTAATATTATTTGTAATTGAAACCAATTAAAAAGCTTAATAGTCGTTTTAGGGCCATCTTTATTTATACTTTATCTGAGAAAACAATGTAAAGAATGGGCCTTGTGTTTATTAACGATTATACCGAATTAATCTATATTCCAAATGTAGCTTGATTTAGGAATGAGGGTAAACTATAGTTATTTTATTATATATACAGTAGTATATCCCAAAATTGAAATAGTTTTTTAATTATATTTTTTTAATTATAGTCTTTAATTATTTACAAATAATTAATTCTTTAATATTGTTTAGACCAATAAATGTAGAATTTTACAAAACAATTTGTGTGTGTTTTATTTGTATAACATGGAATTTTATCAAGTACCTTCCGTCATCAGTATAAACAATATTAAAGAATTAATTATTTGTAAATAATTAAAACTATAATTAAAAAAATATAATTAAAAAACTATATTTTTTTTTCTTATGAAACCTACGTTACACTCCTCACGTGGTTTGAAAACTCGACAAGTGGTTATACAAAAATGTTTCAAAGGGAAAAAATGCAGGGAATGAGTGCGGAGGTGTTCCAAACCCATTGCTTATTTTTAAATCGCTAGAGTGAAAAGGTGAGAGTCACAACGACATGAATATCGAAAATTATGAAAAAGTGGCTTGAAAATCATTTATTACCTAATTTAAAACAACGGTCGGTTTTGGTCATCTTATCATTAAGAAAAAATAAAATCCCTGTCCAAATACAAAAAGCAAATAATGTAAGAATGGCTAAGGAATAAAATTATGATTTTATTAGTGCAATTAATGAACCTGAACTTTATAATTGAATAAAACAAACTAGGGCCCAGTATAAAGAATATCTTTTTTATAATCTTTTAGAAAAACATGGTCATTCTGTTTTGAGACGGCCTCCGTATCACCCAGAACTAAACCCAATTGAACTTATTTGGGCGCGAGTTAAATAAGCTGTAGCGGTCTCTAATGTAAATATCAATATTAGTGTAGTTGAACAATTAGTGAAACAAAAGTTTTCGGAATTGACTGTAGAAGACTGGAAGAAGTGTTGTGAGCATGCAGAAATATGGGAAGAAAATTAGTTTCCTTCAGACAGAATAATTAATTTGCCAACGTAGGAATTAATTATAAGATTGGGCAATAGCGACGTAAGTGACAGTGAAACTAATTCTTCGGAAATTAGAGATAAACCTGACTAGTAGCGGAGATGAGTCATTGGAGTGCCGACCGCATGAATACCATCTCTGTTGTAGCACAAATACTATATTAAATGTCTCCCTAATATAGATCTAAGTCGGGCAGACATGTCCCGAAATGTCCTCCATGGTATTTACCTTAAGCTTCCCAAGTTTAAAGAAAGGCACGCGTTTAGTCACCTTACTCATCTTCTGGTAAGTCAAGTACGTGAGTTTTATTAGGCGGTTGTTCAATCGTTCCTTTTCCGTCTTGGAAGTTTTACTCTGTCGTATTTCTTTTCCTACTGATAATTTACTCGTCTACCTTCCTAGTGCCCGTGTATTATTCGATTTTCGTAAACCTTCAACTTTAATGTTTGTCTGTAGCAGCACTAGTTAAGGATGAGATCTCAAATATTGCAAATCCTCCTGTTGTGGAACTAACTGTTGATCCGAGGTCATGGAAAAATTTTTTCACGTCTGTCTTCGTAAACTTTTTAATTTTGGTTAAAATTAAATTCTAGGAAATGAAATATATATCTTATTAAACTATGTAAACATGTGTTCCATTATCCACAACTCTTTGTAAAACTTTTGTTTAGTCAGTGTTTGCTCGTTGTTAGCATGTTTTATCTACTTCGTTTCACTGTGCAATTTGCATTGGAACAAGCAAATTCTGACTTAAAACTCAACTTACGTGTTAAAAAGTTTTGATTACTAAATTCACAGAAGTCATATTTAAATTTCAGTAAAATCTATGTAAGTCAAGTCTCTCCACTCCCGAGATTACTATGTGTACCAGGAAAGCAGAAGGAATGATACCAAATCCCCTTTTACTTCAACTATTACATTTTGTTCCAAAGAAACAAACATTTGCCTTTAATAGTAGGTTATTGCTCAGGATCGAAGATGTTTTGTACCTTAATTTTTATTCTTGATATAAGGGAGTTACTTACTCGTTTAAAAATCATTCATTAACTACTTATAAATAAAACACATCAATAACTCATAAACACAAACAGTAACTAAACACATATTATACCATAAACGATACATATCAATGCAATAGATACACGAAATAGTTTACATTAAAAAAATTTATAAATTTAATTTTTATTCATAATTTATTGTAACGTTTAAATATACCAACATAAGCACGGATAATCACAATGTTGAAATAAAAATCCAAGTCAGTTCTACTTTATTGATTTTATTTCAATAAGGAAACCGAATTACCTTAACTAGAGGTTGCTCACCGATATCAGTTAAACCCACTGGAGATACGTCGGTCCAGTTTCCTTCCTTTGTCCTGATGGAATTCCTGGCGTCTCCTAAAGGTCTCTCTTCTCTTGGACAACCAAACTTGGTCCACTCGCAAATTGACTGACCCACTTTTCATTCCTACCTTTCTTTGTATATCTTGTTGTGTTTTACTTTACGTTTTGTGGGTAAATCCTCAGCAGATTTAACCTTTTTACATCGATTCCCAACTCTGCTGCATACATTATGGCTTAAAGAATGAAATTGAGATGGATACTGGGTCACAGAGGATACGATGGCAACGAAAAGGTAGAGGTATTGTTGATGAAATGAGCAATGACAAATTTCATTCACCCGGAACAAGCGTGTAGCAAAAATACTACATGAGTACAGAATTGTCTGGAAAAGTGCATAAAAACAAGAGTTATAAGGAGGGAAATCTCAAACGAGAAGATCTGTGAGTCAATCGTTAGACTTACATAAAGTGTAACTGTACTTAATGTACGAGAAGCCGAGTATATAAAACTATTCGAGATTCTGTTTTAATATTTTAGGGTTTCTTTTGTAGCATTATATTTTATTTATTTTTTTATGCATATGTACACTTCTCATAATTTGACGTCGTACCTTAGAAAATATCTTACGCTGTTATAAATAGTATATGTAACTAATATAAATGATTTTTAAAATACATATATTGAACGCATTCATGAAACATTTTAACATACATTTTTCTCATAAACTTGCCTATTAAGAACTACATAAGACATAAAATAAAAACTAATGTATAACTAATACATATAATTTCACCAAGAATCAAACTTATCAATATGTACCCATAAAATGTCAATTGTCTATAGTCTACTAAATTATTATATAACAATGCTTTGTAATTATATTAAAATATATTTGTTAACTTTTATTTTTTAAAAAGTCGTCAATAAAATATCATGCATGCAAATTAAATATACTTATTATTTAGTAAAAATCTAATTATTTTTAATGCTGACCTAAAAGGTATTGTTTTGTTGAACTCAAGGCTCACTCTATTGACGACTTATTGGGTATATTATTTTCTACTCGGATCGACGGACTTATATACAACGAAAATAGCAATCAAGTTATCTATACTACAACGAAAAAACTCTACCTTTTTTAGAGTCAGACTAATTACGCCCCCTATCTTAATTAATACGTAATAGTCTCGAATCCTGAGATTTTTAGCCTACAGGATTCGTTCTCGCGTGACAAAAAGAATAAATTATCCAATCCACTGGATGTTTTTGGCTTACTATCTTGCTGGCCTGGATTGAATAACTTCTTCGATAATTTGAGTTGCCCCAAATTACCGGTACCCCCCTTTTTATTTATGACTTCCAGTAACTGTATTTAAGATTACCCTATTTCTCAGGGAGAACACGAATTTACTTTATTTTCGAATTTTAATCTCGCAGGTGTGTCCTTAGGAATACCTTTTTGATACAATATATTTTACCCTTTTTTATAATAACAAACCTGAAAATATAGCATATAATTGTGTGACCAATTCTAAATAAAACACAGATTTAGAGGATATATAAAAAAATTAATTCCTTTAATTAATTGAAACAAAAACAACTGAAATAATAAGCTTGACACAGGTCAACAAAATAAAATTCAAAACAATTTCTCTAATAAAATTAATGGATAACAACTAAATATTTTTTCTTTTGAGCAGAAGGCAATCACTTATAAATTTCTTAAAATTGATATATATAAAAATTTCTATTTATTTCTGAATTTAAATTATTTAATTTATCAAATTTATTTAACGAAAAAGATTTTTATCCTCACATGAGTTTGACATTATCTATTTTATATATTTATTTAATTACACACAAAAAAAAATTATCTCAGGAAAATCAGTGAGACTCTAAAATCGGGCCAATTTTGCCCTTTAAAAAAGGAAATTTGGATTTTCTCAGACCTTGTCCGCCGTGTTGAAGGTCCTGAGTCCTGAGATGCTGATGGTCCTCTGGTGTCTGGTTGGTTGAGTTTGGCGATTAAAGTTGTCTTATATTTTCTCCATGGAGTTTAGAAGGCTGGCTGGTTGTTCGAATCTATCACCTTCTATCGCTCTCGCTGACGCTGTTTTAATACTTTGGCATCGTAACACTTAAACTTCTTTATTGAGAATCTTGAGTCGGCAAACTGGCATAGCCACCCCTAGCACTTGTTCAAACTATTTTTTAAAAGAGACGTTCGGGCATAGTCACCCCTAGCAACTGTTTCCACGATTTTTTACAAGAGACCTTCGGGCATAGTCACCCCTAGCACCTATTCAACGATTTTTTTTTTACGAGAGACCTCTATGAGATTCGTGCGGCTCTTTTTATAGCCAAAAACTATCGTATATCGATACCAATTTTTTTCCCTCACTGGACCGATACGATAGTTCCATTTTATGGTGTATTTCTATGCAATTTCTTGATTATTTTTGGTGTAGGTGGTTCAGTTATTTATTATTAATTTATTTATTACGTTTACCGTTTTTAAATTGTCCTTTTTAATCACTTTGTTCTAATTAATCCTTTAATCTATTTTTGCTGTAAGTTGGTATTCTAGCTCCGCCTCCAACTACGTCACTTATCCTTAAACATTTAAACCCTGCAACTTGTAACTGGCCGATGAAAAAATCTTCATTGTTTTCCTTTTAATTGTCTATAACACTTTTCCTAACAGTTTTTGCGTTTTTACGTAACCGGTGTATTGTAGCTCTCGACCGCGGCAATTTCCCGCACTTCGAATGACATTTCTCGGACTATTCATTCGCCTTCAATAGCTTACGTAAGAATTTGCGTAATTTACAGTTTTTAATTCTTACACCTTTAAAGTTTTTGCTTTCAAACTTTGTCACTTTGTTTATTTCGTGATTTAAACGCACTAGCCGTGATAACGTAATTCTACGACTTCTGGTAGTGATGTAATCCAGTGCGTATTTTCACACCTTTGGGTTTAGGGTTTATTTATTAACTGATTTTCCTGAAATTTACACAACTTTTAGATATTAGGTTTTAACCTCTTTTTGCAAAATTTCCTCTTCTTATCTTTTTTCCTTTTCATAATATAGCGTGAAAACCATAACTCCTTTGTTTTAATCAAATTTAAATTTTTAATCATTAATTATAATATAACTTTATTTATTTAATTACTTCTATACAATCCTTTTTTCAAAATTTATTTTTATTTACTTTTATTAGCTTTTATACTTAACCTTTTCTGCTAACTTTTTAAATATCAATTTTTTCCAAATTTTATCAAGAATACTTTTATCTTAAAATTACATTTTATTTTCAGAAATACCAAGGTTTTTTAATTTTTATTAATTTTGAAAAATTTTAAATTCTTCATCTAAATATGCCGTAACGTCTGTTAGTTAATATGAAATAACAGTACTAGATATGTATTGCATACAACTTGTATTACAACTACATATCCTTATACATTATTATTTCACATTTTCAAAATTCATAAAAAATGATTTTTCAATTCAAAATCCGCCGACATAGGAATTTACTGTTAGAACAAGCCGGTAAGAGTTGACCTTGGACCATTTCATAGTTCAATCTCACCGACCGGCTATAAGCAGTAAAAAGTTCTACAAAACATCCATACCTTGCATTGGGATTATTTTTTGATATTTTTCTTTTTTGACCAAAACATAACCCCATACAACGAATTTCCGTTGTAGCTCCCTCCTTATGTCAGCCACGTTGAAATATTTTCAATATTTCATGAGTTATGACATAACATACGATACCCCATATTTAAACTTCAATAATCCTCAAAATTAATCTCACCTTGTTACCCTGTTCTGCCTTTTCTGCTCCTAGATTTCTAACATAATACATGACACATCTTTATATTATACATTAATTTATGACATTTATTTATAATATTATATTGATTGTTTATAATTGTTTTTTAATTGTTTTTCTTATAATTATTCGGTTCACTTCACTTTTCACACTATATTGGGACCTAACACTTTCCTGAGATAACTTGACATTATATAATCTCCATACCTTAACTTCTGGCTAGTCTCTATTAATAACAAAGTTACCCCATTCAAAACGTTTTAATTTCAATTTTAATTTTAATTAATTTACTGTTTTCCCTTAGTCAACTTACCCCTTTATTTTTTACTTTAAAACTTCCCCTTTGATTTTTTATTAGTTATTATTATTAAAATTTTTTATTTTAATTATTTTACTTTTTCTAAAATTTTTTGTAAGGCTTTTTCGTCTGAATTTGCTGAATCCAATGATGTAACACTTAATCTGGTCCTGATTTTAATTACAAATTTTCTCTGTTGTGATTTAGTATAATTGTCGACATTCCATTCCCTTTGTATTCTTGCGACCTTGTTCCGTTAGCCGACTGACAGTAGACATCCTAAGTCAATATTGTCTTCCTTGACCTAGTCAACACAACCTTGCTTCCGTTACTCATTGAATCTAAATATTATGTTTTTAATCTACTTACGGTTTCATTCATTAGGGCTGGTTTCCCGTTCTGACATCAAACCTGTTTTTAGTATGCATCTGGATACTTAATTTAGTCTTACAGCATGTTAAATCCATCAACCTATTATTCCCATTTATTATTCAGCTTAATTATACTATATCTTGAATTTTCTTATAACTATTAGTCATTTTCCTTTTAAACGTTGTATGCTTATATTTCTTTTTACATTTATACAGGGTTTTCATAATTCATGTCCTATCCCAAACACTTGTTTATTTTTATTTTAAATTTTAATTCATGCTCTATAGTAGATTCGTAAATCCTTTATATCATATTTCCTTTTAATTTTATGATTGTTTATATTTTTTACAATGAAAGTCTTACTACCTACTTTATTTACAATTTCAAATGGACCAGTATATTATAATTTCTAGTATTTTTCTAAATAAATCCTTACAGCTAATCATATTTTTCATTATACAGTATAACTTGTTCTTCTCAGGTGTCCATAAGCTTTATGTATCTCCATTATTAATTCCGTCTCTATTTCTGATGGAATCACTAATTTCCATCGGTTTTTTACATATTTATATAACAATTCATTTTCAACTCTGTAACTTCTATTATAATTATTTATTATGTTTAATCTTACTACATTCTAAATTTTTCGTCTTGTTTAAGCCCAAAGTGTTGTATTTAATATTGTAATCTTAACTTTTCTCCTGGCAAAATAACGTTTTCTTCGGTTTCCTGGTAAGGCCGCCATCTTGAAACTTCTGAAATATTTCTTCCCTTACTTGCTTGTTATAATTTAATTGAATTGGATAGTTCCTATTTACAAACATTTTTATCAGATCCTAATTTAAGCTCACGTTCATATTTATTAGACAAACCTGGAATTTCTGAAAAAATACTTTGGTATTTATTTATTAAATTTTGTAACTGTATTTCCTCTTGCGCTGTCAGGATAGTGTTATGTGAATGGTCGACTGAAACATTTCTTATTTACAACCCTTTGTTAGAGTTCGGTTGTTTGTTATCGCTCGACCGTCTACTCTGGACTCTAACCACTTTCTCTTTTCCTAACGGTATGGGCTGAATACCGTCGTAAATTTGTCTTCAGTTTCACGTGTGTTCTGTGATAGTTCGGACTAAATTTAACACTATAATTTTGCTTGTTTTTATGCGAAGTACTCTTATTACTATTATTCAAATTACTTTTATTGTTTCTTCCTTTGTTTAATTTAATTTCATTACGCGATTTATTATTACTTATTGAATTTTTAACATGTATGTGGAACTCTTCTTTGTGACGTAGATTTTCTTGTCCGTCCGTCGTGGTGTGTCGTCTTCGGGTTTCGTCAACATCGGTTGTGTCTTTTTCCTTAGAAACAGATAATTCTGGATTACAATTATCTGTTTTGTTTATTTTAGTGGATAGTGTTTTTAGTGATTTTGTGTTACAAGTGTGGTTTTTGGATCTAGTTTTATTTTCACGCGCGTCGATAGACCTTCCAGGCAGTACCTTTATCCTACTCTGCATGTCCTTATTATTATATTTTTTATTTAATTGCTTATTCGTCGATTTATTTTTATTTAATTCCTTATTCGTCGATTTATATTTATTTAATTTATTTTTCTTTTCCTCCTCCGATAAGTATCCCATTCCTTTGAATATCTTATCCCCTTCTTTACTAACTAAGACCCTGACCGACTCCTGCATACACTGTTCGGGATTGTCACGTTCTGGTAGTCTCATCCGGTTTTCTATCCACATTTTATCTCTCTCCCTCCCTCTTATCAAAGTTTGTTGATTTTTATTGTTAACCAACACTTTGTTATTTCCTGTAATTTTTAATATGCCTTCGGGTTGAATCCTTTTGTTCACATTTATCCCCTTAACATTATTTTTAAAATATACAGAATCCTTTTTAAATTTTTTTTCTTTTAATTGACTTTTTGTTTCTACTAATTTTTCATAATATATTATTACTTCCTCCTTTTCCACATACAGTTTTATATATCGCTCTTCCATATTAATTTTAGCTTTTAATTCGTATAATACATCACATCCTATTATTATTCTGGACCTTAAATTTTTTACAATTAATAATTTTAATTCGATTTCTACTTCTTTTATTTTTATTGATATCATAATCTGTTTATTTATTTTATATGGTTTACTTTTAACTGCAGTTACGATTTCCACCCCAGTTACAGGGAGTTCCAAAATTTCAAGCCCTTCTTTCTTTAACATTAAATATAATTCTTCACTAATTAGTGATATTTCGGCTCCTGTATCTACTTCTACCATAACTACATTGTTTCCTAGATTTACGGGTATTTTAGGAGTTTCCTCAATCCGTTTTTCTTTTAAGAAATATTTTTTATCTTTTTCTAATAAATCCCCTCGTAAATCTAAATGCAATCCTCCGACACACAGTTTAGATGTTTCCTGCGGACTCGGGATTAGTTTTTCCTCTACAATTTGTTTTGTAGAGACCGAAGCGCCCCTATCTCGCACTCCGTAGTGGAAGCCGCCTTTATCTTTCGCTGTATTCGAATTAAAATTAGAGTTCGTGGGTTGTTTGTAAACTGGTGGTTCAACATTATGACGCAGATTGTCTCCTGACGTTACATAACTCGATTGTTTACTTTTATTTTCTGGTTGATTTTCCCTAGAATCACATCTGTTTTTAATTTTTGACTCGAATGTTAACGATTGACATTTATTATTTTGTTTACTCCCCCTTAATTGATTAGTAGAGTCGTAAACACGATAATTTGGTTTCTTGCTTCCTCCTATAATATTATTTTTATTACGATGAATGGTTTGTTTACTTTCTAAATTTTCTTTATTAATTTTTTCATTGTTTATTAAATTTCTACTTTGTTTATTATTTATTATTTTATCCGCAGCCTTAGTGTAATCCGATGGTCTATTAGGTGTCAAAAAGGCCTCTTTTATTCGTTTAAATTCCTAGGCGAGTTAGGATGGTTTTTTGATGGACCAGGTTTCGAAAGGTTTGGAGGTCGAGGTTTATTTTGGGTGTCACCATAGGATCTCTGGTTAGGGTTATTAGGAAAGGTTTTGGTTTGCCTATTATCCCTCTCCTGATTAGAATTCCAGTTTCCCCTACGCGATTCCTCCATCGTATCGACACTAGTTAGAAACGTGAGTGCTTCTTGAATATTTTCCATGGGTTTCCCCATACTAGTCATCCTAATATTCTCTCTAAAATGCTGCATGATCGTGAAAATTAAATATTTTTCCGGGATAGCCCTTTCAGACCTACGTGTCACATTTGTGACAGTTAATTCAAATGCCGTTAGCAATAGGAATACATTGCAGAATGAGTCGGGGACGGCCTCACATGATTGAGACACTTGTTTATTTGCCGCGTAATTTTTGTGGGATTTTTCCTTTACGCTAGTTGGCCAACCTGCATACCTTTGTCTAGTCTGACTGCTGCTATTTATAACTTCTGTGTTTTACAAGCTAAATGCGTTAGTTTAACGGTTATTTTTTAAAACAGTTTGATTTATTGGTATTGTCTTCTTTTATAACTGTGTATAGAAACATTTGAAGGTGTTTTAGTGATAAAAATATATTTACTGTGTACTAAACTTTTAGTTAAATATTAACTATCACAAAAGTGACAGTTTGGACCCTACAGTTCTTAATCACCAGGTAACCTAGTTTTATTTCTGGTGGTTTTCATCGATATCGGTACGGTACGTTATTTTAATTATTTTAAAATGGATATAGACTTTCTAAATGATGATCAATTATTAACTTATTTGGATCAATCAAATATTGATGAATTGTCTGACGAAGAAAATGTATTGTCTGATCCTACATTTATTTGAACCTGTAATTGATAATAATGATTCATCAGAACACTCTGAAGACGATGATATTCCGGGTCCTTCAGAAGTGCAAACACAAAATGTAGGCCCAGTTCTTAATATTGCTAACCAACTGACTAGACATAAATGGTCAAAAAAAATTGGCCATGGTGCTGCTGTGGTATTAAGACTGGTACAAACAATACCACCTGGAAGCTTTGTTTACTTTGACAGATATTTTACTTCAATTGCACTTTTGTCTAAACTTAATGAAATGCAAATTTAGGGATCTGGAACTTTACAGGCCAATAGAGTTTCCAAAAAGGACCCTCAGTTTCAGTGTATTGATTTGTCTAAAGCTAGACAAAACAAAATGAACAGAGGAGAATACGATGAATACAGCATGGAGGATGAAAAAATCACAATTGTTCAGTGGAAGGATACCAAGGGAATAGTGTTAGGTTCTACCTGTACAGGCTCTTAGCCACTAGAAGTTGTCAAACGTTGGGACAAAAAAGAAAAAAATTCATTGAAGTAACTTGCCCATCACTAGTTAAAAAATACAACACGTACATGGGTTGTGTAGATGTGTTCGACCAACTAATGGAGTACTACCGATCTTGGATTCGCACCAAAAAATGGCCTGTGAAAGTGATGATCTGGCCACTTTTTTGATCTAGCATTAGTAAACTCTTGGATGGAGTACAGAAAAGATTGTGACCTTCAAATTCCAACAAAAAATAGAGTGGACTTACTTGAATTTCGCCTTTCGATTTTTGAGTACGTTGTGGGAGGGGTCCGACAAGAAAAAGATCATCAGAGCACTTTGAAGATATTCCAGATGAACCCCCTGTGCGTCCTGGTAAAACAATATCTACGCCTGCAGCCAAACCCTCTAAGGACAAACTATATGATGACTACAACCACTGGCCTGCTGTGGATCAACTAAAAAACCCTCACTTGTGCCGTTTGGAAAAGTGCACGTCTAGAGTCTAGAACCCGGACAAGATGTACCAAGTGTAATGTTTATCTTTGTCTAAATAAAGACATGAACGGTTTCGTGAAATTTCATACTAATGAGTAGACTCAAAAAGAATTTTTTGTTAAAAATAATAAGTTTGTTCAATATATGTTAATTAACAATTTTTTTTTTTTTTATGTTTTACTTTTGTAATAATACAATGTTTTTGTTCAACTGTAATAATTATGACACTGTTTTCAATGTTTGTTCAATATATTATGTTGGTTAAAAATAATTATTCTTTTAAAATGTTTTATTTTTGTAATAATAAAATGTTTTTGTTCAACTGTAACAATTGTGACACTGTTTTCAAAATTCCGTTGGGCCCTAGCTGTCACAATTGTGACACCACCCCTCCCACCTACCCCCCTTTGTAAAAAATTATAATAATTATTTTTTGTGTTATTTATGTTGTATATATAACAAAACAAATGATTAACAATGAAATATTATTATACATTTTTAATAGGTCTGAAAGGGATAGGTGGTTCTAAATCACTGGCTTTATTTACAAGTAAACAAAAATATTCGGCTTTGGTCATATTTCCGTTTTCAAAAAATTTCCCATATTCAATTTTATTTCGAACTATTTTTTGAGATTGCAAGTTCCAATAGTGATCTATAAACAGTTTCTTAAAATCACTATAACCCATATCCGCGGTTTTCACTACATTCCACCATAACTCAGCATTTGATCTTAAATGTCGTTCAACTACCTTTAACTTTTCCTTATCATCCATTCCCACTTGAATTTCTTCTAATAAATTTTCTATTTGCCTAATAAATTGCATAGGCCTTTAATTAGGATTACCCCAAAATTCAACTTTTACATTTTTATTATCTATTCTATTTATTATTATATTTCTGCTACTAATTCCCCCTAAATTTATTTCCCCTACTTTTTTATCAATACTTCTAACTTTATTTTCCAACAATTTATTATCTTTTTCCAATTTATCTACTTTAGAATTTACTACTTTACTATTCTCAGCTAATGATTCAATTTTACCATTAACTTCTCTAAACTCCCCCTCCACTTCAGCTTTAAAAACCTCTTGTTGAGCCGCATTATTAGCTACTTCTAATTCTATTCCCTGAACTCTCCCTTCTATTTTATTCCAGAGTGCCCTTCTTTCTTCTCTTTCCTGCTGTCTTTCTCTGCTCTCCTTCTCCCTTTCTCTGCTCTCCTTCTCCCTCCATTCCTTATCTCTCTTATCCCTCATTTCATTTTCCTTTTCTCTTAACGCCCTTTCTTCTAGTCTTTCTTTTTCTCTTAACGCCCTTTCCTCTTGCCTTTCTTTTTCTCTTAACACTCTTTCTTCTTGTTTTTCTTTTTCCCTTAACGCCTTTTCATCTTTTTCTCTCTTTTCTAAGTAGGCCATTAACGATTTACCTTCTTGGGTCTTTTCAGCCATTTTGTTTTTTTTTTATTTATTTATTTTATTTAATATTAAGAAATTTATTAATTATTTTTTACTTGATTCTATCTTTATTTAATTTATTTATTTTAATCTTTCTATTTTTTATACCCGAATTTAATTATTTAATTATGTTTTATTATTATTATTTTTTATTTATTTCACTACCTCCCAAATTATACAACCAACACAGATCACCAGAATTTAAGGTATGTAGTATACTTATAAACTATACATCTTATACTAAGCATACACATTTAGGTAAAATATACTGTATCCGTATTCTTTGAAGCCTAGCCTAATTTTCCCAAATAGCAGCTACACTATACAATGCAAACAACCAGTCCGTATTACTTGTCAATAGCACGTACTAATCACTTACCCTGTACTTTTTATAACTACTAATTTAAAAACAATTATTCGGGCCCCACGTTAGGCGCCATCTTCTATCTACAACGAAAAAACTCTACCTTTTTTAGAGTCAGACTAATTACGCCCCCTATCTTAATTAATACGTAATAGTCTCGAATCCTGAGATTTTTAGCCTACAGGATTCGTTCTCGCGTGACAAAAAGAATAAATTATCCAATCCACTGGAAGTTTTTGGCTTACTATCTTGCTGGCCTGGATTGAATAACTTCTTCGATAATTTGAGTTGCCCCAAATTACCGGTACCCCCCTTTTTATTTATGACTTCCAGTAACTGTATTTAAGATTACCCTATTTCTCAGGGAGAACACGAATTTACTTTATTTTCGAATTTTAATCTCGCAGGTGTGTCCTTAGGAATACCTTTTTGATACAATATATTTTACCCTTTTTTATAATAACAAACCTGAAAATATAGCATATAATTGTGTGACCAATTCTAAATAAAACACAGATTTAGAGGATATATAAAAAAATTAATTCCTTTAATTAATTGAAACAAAAACAACTGAAATAATAAGCTTGACACAGGTCAACAAAATAAAATTCAAAACAATTTCTCTAATAAAATTAATGGATAACAACTAAATATTTTTTCTTTTGAGCAGAAGGCAATCACTTATAAATTTCTTAAAATTGATATATATAAAAATTTCTATTTATTTCTGAATTTAAATTATTTAATTTATCAAATTTATTTAACGAAAAAGATTTTTATCCTCACATGAGTTTGACATTATCTATTTTATATATTTATTTAATTACACACAAAAAAAAATTATCTCAGGAAAATCAGTGAGACTCTAAAATCGGGCCAATTTTGCCCTTTAAAAAAGGAAATTTGGATTTTCTCAGACCTTGTCGGCCGTGTTGAAGGTCCTGAGTCCTGAGATGCTGATGGTCCTCTGGTGTCTGGTTGGTTGAGTTTGGCGATTAAAGTTGTCTTATATTTTCTCCATGGAGTTTAGAAGGCTGGCTGGTTGTTCGAATCTATCACCTTCTATCGCTCTCGCTGACGCTGTTTTAATACTTTGGCATCGTAACACTTAAACTTCTTTATTGAGAATCTTGAGTCGGCAAACTGGCATAGCCACCCCTAGCACTTGTTCAAACTATTTTTTTAAAAGAGACGTTCGGGCATAGTCACCCCTAGCAACTGTTTCCACGATTTTTTACAAGAGACCTTCGGGCATAGTCACCCCTAGCACCTATTCAACGATTTTTTTTTTTTACGAGAGACCTCTATGAGATTCGTGCGGCTCTTTTTATAGCCAAAAACTATCGTATATCGATACCAATTTTTTTCCCTCACTGGACCGATACGATAGTTCCATTTTATGGTGTATTTCTATGCAATTTCTTGATTATTTTTGGTGTAGGTGGTTCAGTTATTTATTATTAATTTATTTATTACGTTTACCGTTTTTAAATTGTCCTTTTTAATCACTTTGTTCTAATTAATCCTTTAATCTATTTTTGCTGTAAGTTGGTATTCTAGCTCCGCCTCCAACTACGTCACTTATCCTTGAACATTTAAACCCTGCAACTTGTAACTGGCCGATGAAAAAATCTTCATTGTTTTCCTTTTAATTGTCTATAACACTTTTCCTAACAGTTTTTGCGTTTTTACGTAACCGGTGTATTGTAGCTCTCGACCGCGGCAATTTCCCGCACTTCGAATGACATTTCTCGGACTATTCATTCGCCTTCAATAGCTTACGTAAGAATTTGCGTAATTTACAGTTTTTAATTCTTACACCTTTAAAGTTTTTGCTTTCAAACTTTGTCACTTTGTTTATTTCGTGATTTAAACGCACTAGCCGTGATAACGTAATTCTACGACTTCTGGTAGTGATGTAATCCAGTGCGTATTTTCACACCTTTGGGTTTGGGGTTTATTTATTAACTGATTTTCCTGAAATTTACACAACTTTTAGATATTAGGTTTTAACCTCTTTTTGCAAAATTTCCACTTCTTATCTTTTTTCCTTTTCATAATATAGCGTGAAAACCATAACTCCTTTGTTTTAATCAAATTTAAATTTTTAATCATTAATTATAATATAACTTTATTTATTTAATTACTTCTATACAATCCTTTTTTCAAAATTTATTTTTATTTACTTTTATTAGCTTTTATACTTAACCTTTTCTGCTAACTTTTTAAATATCAATTTTTTCCAAATTTTATCAAGAATACTTTTATCTTAAAATTACATTTTATTTTCAGAAATACCAAGGTTTTTTAATTTTTATTAATTTTGAAAATTTTTAAATTCTTCATCTAAATATGCCGTAACGTCTGTTAGTTAATATGAAATAACAGTACTAGATATGTATTGCATACAACTTGTATTACAACTACATATCCTTATACATTATTATTTCACATTTTCAAAATTCATAAAAAATGATTTTTCAATTCAAAATCCGCCGACATAGGAATTTACTGTTAGAACAAGCCGGTAAGAGTTGACCTTGGACCATTTCATAGTTCAATCTCACCGACCGGCTATAAGCAGTAAAAAGTTCTACAAAACATCCATACCTTGCATTGGGATTATTTTTTGATATTTTTCTTTTTTGACCAAAACATAACCCCATACAACGAATTTCCGTTGTAATACTTAGGCCCTCATTACTGGGTAATTGCAATTCTTATATTCATTTCTGGGCATTCACATTTTTCAATACAGTTTTTAAAACGAATATGACATAAATATTTCTTCCTGTTTATTTACATTTATTGATTGAACATATGTATTACATTTGCACTTACAACATTTTGAAACTTTCAAGTAAATTAAGGCTTGATTCATAACGCCGATTACAAGGATTTTTTCGGTGCCTTATTTAAATCATACTGGCAATCGGTAGTTGTTTTTAAGGTCAGTTGTGATAATTTATCAACGATTTGCTCCAAAATGAATCAAACTAAAACAAATATATTACAAAATCCTTTGTGAAATTGTTAGTGAAATAAATCCTTCCAGTCGTACATAAAGTTTTTTTTAAATCACACTAATGAAATCGGTGGAATAGTTAAATTTTAGGACTTGAACAAAACATCAATTAATATTGAAACAATCTAAAGAACAAAATAATTGACATTAAAATAGTTTTAAAGTGTTAATGGACTTTTCATGAGTGGTCTTATGGGATTGGATGAAATGTAAGTTATAGGCTTATTATTAGAGCTATCAATACTTGCTTTGCTGTCATGGCAATACGTTCTCAAAATTCATACTCTATGAACTAATTACTTCAGGTCTTCAATGCAGAGCTTATTGTGTTGAGGAGAAAAATTAATTAGATGCTAATAATTAGAGTTGATCAATACTTGCTCTGTTGCCTTGGCAATTGCTTCTCAAAGCGATAGTACTACAATCTAAACTAATTATTTGAAGTGTTCAATACTAAGTTTATTATGCTAAGAAGAATACTAAAATAGATGATACTTCCCATTTTATTTTCTTCATGGTATCTGTCGACAATAAGAAGATATTTAGAAATTTACGTAAAATAAAAATGAACAATTATAATTTAAATCCCTGAACCATGGGTTATATTTTATATAAAGTAATTTTTCTTTCCTCCTTCCTCGGTATTTTAAAATCCATATAATTAAATATATCATAATAGTTTCGATGAAATTTAACGTACATTTCATTGTATACAGAGGTTTCTTTAATTCCCGTAGTAAAAGTCAGCCACAGCTGATTCGGTATAACCCTCTAATTATGTCTAATCACATCTAACAATGCAAATAGTTGGTATCTATACACCCACGCTGAACTAGTTCATTCATATAAAGATATTCTATGTTTTTTTTCCTTAAGAAATATAATTCCATTTTCCAAAAAAAAAATTGTTTAAAGATATCCCTTGCTAAAGATATTAGGTAAACTTTTGGTGACATCTTAAATAGTCTTAATTTTATATATATTAGAAACAACTTCTAAATAAAGATCAATAATTATTTATGGGTCAGTTTCTCAAATCGGAAACAGTTATGAATATTCTGCGGTAAAGAACAGAAAAGAATATTTTTGTATTACCGCATAACGTAAAACTATCATCATTGTCAACTTAAAACAATGGTCATAATATAAATTATTAAAATATAATAATAATTGTTAAAAGTATATCAACAGTATATGGTCATACAATGTACTAATAGATTATTTACATAGAGTTTAAAACTGGTGACTTTTTTGTTTTACATGATACGGATACAAGTTATAAATATTTTTTACCCAGTTCAACAAAGTTGTTTATCTTTGCCTGATAATTACAATGGAAAGTTTATTTCTAAAATTTCATCACTTTCGAATTCATAATTTATTAGCAATTAAAGGTCAGATACACTGACTCTTATACTCGTATAGGATTGAACATTGTCTAGTTGAGTATTTGTAAACAGAGCAATTTACAAGGAATCATATTTAAGTTATTTTCAATGTACCACAAACATAGTATCCAAAACATGTAAATAAAAGACACTTGAAATTCCATGTTTTTAAACAGAAGTTTATATTGTGTTTTACTACTAACATTGCAGATAATTAATACTGTTAAAAAAATATTATAGCTATATTAGTATTACAAATCATTTTTCAACACTACAATACATTATTACTAGTGGCTTTGAATAGGATCTAAGTAAACAACAGTAATAGTACAAATCGTACTATTAAATTCAAACACCTTAACGTAAAGATCCAATTTGGGATTTTATTTATTTTTTTTTTTACATAATATTTCAATATGGGCAGTAAGTAAACATCTAAAATTTTACATCTCTACTGTTTTGTTCGTCTCTTAAACTAAACTTAAGATCTTGTGTTTCATTTTCTTGTTTCAGGCGGAGAGAATTGCTACAGAATAATCTTCAACTGCTGAATAGCCAGTATAAAATATATTATTGACTAGACAATAATTATATACTTTAATGAAATTGCTGATCATCTGCTAACACACTCACATATTCATTATCACGGGCAGCTGTGAAATCATTCACATATTATTAAACAATACATGTTCTGAAACTGATCTTTGATGGAGGTGTATTGATGTTTACATGCATAGAGCAACTACCTTTCAATGGATTTCTATATTTCTGAGAGATTAGATTCAAACAACTGCACAGCTATATCATTAAAACTTCACGAGAGATTGTAATTTATCATATCGAAGGCTTTCGATATGTCATGAAATCTTTCTAATAATAAGTTAATAGCATCAATACCATAGATACAATATACAACATCGTAAATATTACCTTTCTAGGACCTAAACCTATAATGATTTTCAGGGAAAAAACAAATTTATTTTTAAAATAATTATTAACTTACTTATTTAAACAACTTTGAAAATCTTGAAAATGAGAGAAACTATCAAAAATAGTCGAAATTTTCTCTAGTCTGACTTATTTTTTTTATAAGCAAAGGAGCAACTACTTTCAATTTTAAACATTAAGGAAAAATTTAATTTCAATTATACATGGTAAATAAGTATGTCAAAATTTAGGCAATATAGAGTGCAGCTAGTTTTTTTTTTTTAAATGGGAATTTATACGATAAACGTTTAAACCTCGCACACTTACGTCCTTTACAGAAAACGTTGACACAATGTTTACGTACTGCGTCTGGAAATTAATAAAATCTTTAGTGAAGAAGCTGTCTTAACCTACATTAGGCTCTGATTTATCAATTTTATTCAAGCTTTCTTTAACAATTGATAAAATAGTTCTAAGTTTACCAATAACTTACACAACACTTTAACAGTAAAAGCTTCGTTTACACAGTCTAACTTTTTTTAAATTTTTCTTCAGATTCCTGTAACAGTCATTGAAACAGTTTAGGCCTGTTACTCAAGCTAGTCAAACTTTATCATACAACGTTCTTTGAAGTTCTTATAATATATATTTTTACTCCTAGGAATAGGTTTTTTTAATTTTTCATGGTAGTAAAAACCTAAAAATATATACTATTTACTCAGATGTATCATCAATTGTAACCTGTGTACAGGTTCTTCCGGTTTACACTCCTAAGTAAAGAAATAACATAGCTCGAATTTAGTTCATCAATTGGCCTAACCAATCTTCTTGCATGAATACCATGATAAATTTCAGAGATATTTTCTTTTAAACTGACATTGATAATTAAATAAGATCAACAATTAATAAATCTGCATTAAAATCGAAACACAGCATGATAGAAGAATTATACCTATATCTGATAAGCCTACATAATATGCACATTCTCAATAACAATGTCAAAGTTAATATCATCAGGAATACAACCGATTTCCACAAAAGATTATATCATTATCCTTAAACTACACTGCAGCTATTTCAAAAAACAATTGAGCTCGATGAGATATGACAGTTCTTCATCCCCTAACTCTAACTTCAACAATATTTCTACGCCTCATCTCTGCTCTGTTGTTCTACCAATGAGAAACCGGAAACCACCGCGTCAGATGATTCATTTATGTTCAACCACTTTTCACAGATCTACAAAATCTCAATATTCAATTTCATATTTAAAATGTTGATTTAAATTTGTTTTAACATATCCCAAAGTTCCAATCCAAAATAACAAAATCACTGGTGTTAACAAGAGAAATATCTTTACTGGTATTGAATGTTTATATTCTGCACGTTTTTATTATTCTTCTAAGAACTGTCAATCACTACTTATAGCTTTCTTTGTATTTATGGAGGTTCAGATTCCATGTGTTCAAGCATTAAACTCTCCGAATGGATTAGAGCTTATTAGTTTCTTTGAACAATTTAACAAGGACACTCTTTTTTCACCGACTACAATAAATATTTCTTTAATATTATGTGACCTCAGCAGCAAAACAAGACAATAAACACCACTATAACCTATCAACAGTAGTAAGATTGAACCCCGCTTACCATATTTCAGTTACGGGAGATACCATTCCAACTATGGATTCTGAGGTGGATTACCGACAATTTCAGCAAAAGTTTACAATTGTTTTATTTTACTTGAATATGTACTAGATCATTCCCTAACATAATTTTCACTACTGATATGTAGGGGATGACTTAAGTGTTGTTGTTTTTTTAGGTTTAAAATTACTTTATGCAAAATTTTCGTTTATCCCCTATGGCAACTTACAAGACACCAATTTAATTATTTTTAAAATCATTGTTTATTTATAAATGAAGATCATACACACTTTCAGTTACACAATTCTATTTATTTTAAATTTTTGACAATAGAGAGGTAGGCTATACTGTTATTGACTTTTTTTATCCTTATTTTCCTTATTAAGTTCTTTGAGTTGATCAGAAATTATTAGATAATCAGTAATTACAGCTTTGAGTTCATTCAACATGATGTATAGAATTAAAGCAGAATCCAGTGAATCTATGTTATTAAAATTTTATCACATCAATTTTAGTTTCTATTAGTTTTTAATTTTGCATTTACAGGTATTGTAAGACCACTTTACTATTTCATAAAAGAGTGAAAATCTGTTTTATTCATCTGCTTTTATAGAAGGCAGCCGGTATCGAAGAGTGTGTTGCACTTACCATCACAAAAATTCAATATTATCATCAGATATAAGTATATTGCATATATCATATAAGGGAGATCTGCCGTCATTCATTTTAATAAAAATACATTTAGAGTAGTAATAATATGATAAATAGACAATGTCAACGTAGACGCTAATCAATCAAAGTACAAAGAGCAACCCTTCTCCTACACTGTATATTACATCTATTGTACTGTAATTCATAAACTACATGTTTACAAAATCAATCAATCGGGTGTAAATCTTGTTGCATAAACGTAATTATTTGTTAAATTACTTGCAGTGTTATTTGCAAAACTCATAATAACTAAAAACTAAAATTTTATTTCATTAAACTAATTGTAATAACACCAAAAACACATATATATGGGGAGCACAAAACGTTCTTTCCAATGCACTTAGTATTACTCATCACTTCCGATCTAATAGTCCTAGAAATCGTTCACTAAAGAATCCTATAACTTGTTTTACAGTTTCATATTTCTATTTCCCAAACCGGAGTACTAAATGTATTGCGAAATTGCTGTAAAACCTTAAACATTTTATAGGTAATAAATCTCTATTAAAAGCGACCAGTCGTGATTACACGCTGCGCTAACAGTAAATATATATTTTGGCTTTCTTTTTACATATTTATTTAAATGATATTATTATTGTTCACGTATTTTTTTAATTACCTTTCTAATAAAAATCGACTAATGTCTATCTTATTGAACGTTCCTTGAATTGGTTATTATAATTTCTATAACTTTTTCTGAAGTCCTGATGAGGCGAAACACAATGTATATCTCAAATACTATCACCATTTCAGAATTATCGTGTATAAGGAGGTGTTGTTTGTGTGTTAATGATATTTATTCTGATCTTATCAGTGACCAGTCGCTGTGTATGTAAAGATGCACACTTATATACCATAGACCAATACTATATTCTGAAAATCTTGAATTATTTACACATATGAAATATCTGTGTGGAGTCTCACCTTAGCATGCTGTACGTCTAGATAGGTTTCAATATCTGTTTGTTCACCAAGAATGTATTCAGCTCAGAAAGATCATAATTTCGACGAAGTAGCCTACCTAGTACAAATTTCTGTACTTCATCTTAAGCTCTTACTTTGTTCCACTTCAGTTTCACGACTAAAATTATTCAGAAATACCTCGTTCTATTTACATGGTGCACAATATGATTATATAAAGATAAAGAAATATCAACTATTTCTGTAAACAAAACTCACACTTGTTTATTTACTTTTAATAAGTTTATTTCGCTAACACTTTGTCTATATAGTCATTTTGTTCATTAAGGTGTACAGTTTGTTTGTAGATTTTTTAGTATGGACAACGCTGCTATCAGCATATTTAGTTACATTTTCTTCCCATAACATCCAGTACATAAAGAGTAGAGCAAAGGACTCTTTCTTGAAGAACAACTGGATTTACACCATGAAAATGTCCTGTTATACGAGATTAAATTTAGCTTTTTCAATGTCAGACTTTACACTGTAATATCTCAAAATACTCCCTTGGCTGATATCTGTGTAATTTATAGTCTAGTTTTCATATCATATATAGGCATTGTGAAGTCATGGAAGACAGCTGAGCAAAAAGTTTTCTTTCAAGAGCCCTGTTCAACTGATTAAGTTAGTGATCAGATAATTCTGATATATATATTAGAATATCTCGTCATTTTAAAACTTTCCAACTTCCTTAAATGAATTAAACTTCAATATTAATAAATATTTGAATATTTTAGAAATATATATTTTTTATAATAATTTTACTGTCTTTTACGATATACCTTCTAGGAGCTTACCATATTTCCTACTCCTTCCTATCCTGGTGAGAAGGAAGTTGCCTTCGTTAAGTTGCCGAGTCATTAATGTAAACCCGCAGTTGATTTTCTGTACCCTACTTGGTTGTACAGTAAGAATACTCATAAATTTGTCTATGGAAAAACAAAATAAGTTTTAATTTTACATATAGCTTTAGCTGTTTACAATGTCAATACATAAGTTTTTGATGCGTTATTGAACTCTTGATACTGATTAATTAATACTTACGTGAATTATAGGAAGCAAATTCTATTTATTTGTAGCATGAAACAACCAATTATTTAGTTTTTTAAAATAATAATTATAATAAACAACAATTATTTTGTTTCAATGTTATTTACAAATAATTATTTTATAAATTATTATTGCACTTCATACTTTCATAAAAATACAGTTAAATAACAACTGTCTAGACGCCAGAGGTAAACATTGCAATACTACGTTTGTCTGTAAGTGAATTTAAATTAAACTTTTTTTAATGCAAATTTTACTGCACACTAGTGGATTCGACACGAGTATATTGAACTAGAATTAGAGCAGGAAATAGTTGTGTCTATATTATTGTCTGGCTTGGGAGTTTAACCTAAAAATTTAATGAGCCATTGGGGTGAAAAGTCCAACTTACCTTCGTTTAGACAATTTACGGATTTCCATTATAAATGTTGTTTGGATGTAGTCCAAACATTTTGCAACACTTTATACCATCCTACGTTCTGTTTTAGCTTGGGAAGTGTATAATAAATAAAGTATTGTTGTGTTTTTTTTTAATTTGTCTCCGCTTGTACTATTAGTAACATAAATATTTAGAAAAACATAACTCAATATATTTACCGTAACTATAATTTATCTATCAACATTTTATATATCGTTTCTATGAAAGTTATAGATATTTGATACATTAGGTGAATATAATGTTCCACTCCAACATTTTTCTAAATGTCAGCTCAACCACCTGTTCTCAACGCACAGGGTTATAATATATTTTAAAAGATAAAATTGTTTAACATCGTCACACACACACACACACACATATATATATATATATATATATATATATCGACAGACAGATGCCGGGACAAGGAAAAATGTATTGATTATGCTAATTTGTTATCAACATAATATTTTTCAAAAGTGCGTAGAGATATGAACGGGTGTAGCTTTCTTTAATTATACAGGTCTGATGCAAGAGCTAGTTATCTGCCGTGGCGTCACCTGACCTTGGCCCTTTACGTAACTGAAATCGAACTCCAAAAGAATAATGTGATTTTGTGGAAATGAAGGAAATTACAAAATACGATTTCGGGAATATAGACGACGAAAATGATACGCACGGAAGTGTACATGATGGTCATTTATATACAGAATCGGAGAAGTAATCACACTACGTTTTATAAGGTGTTCAATTATTTTAAGAAAATATCAAATTTGCTCGAATTTGAAATTTATTGACATTTTCGATATCTCCAAAAAATTTTATATATATATATATATATATGATAAATAAATATATATGATAAATGGCGAAAGTGTCGAAAAATGACCAAAAGATAGATAAAAGTAAGTTTTTTAAAGGAAAATATATTGTTAAATAAAAATAAAAAATTTAAGTTTAATTAAAGGTCTTTAATAACAGGTAAAAATAGTTTGTAAATATTAAGTTTAAGGTTTAATTTTTTTGAAGTTGAAAAGGTGAGAACATTCTCAAGCTCAAAGGATGAAAATTTTCAAAGGAAAGAAAATGATTTTAAAATTTGAAAGTGTAGTAAAGAATAGTATGTTTTATTAAGTAGTAGGCTCTCAGTTCAAAGTAAAAGTAATTATTGTGGATATTATTAAAGAAAGAAAAATATATTTTACAAATACAAAAGGTGTCCTAACACAACGGTTAACAGTGGAAATACAATGTTTCACGTCCCTATAAGTTCTAGAACTCATGGAATATAACAGCCAGAAGTCGAAGTCCTGAGAATAGTTCCACGATTATATTCCGGGCAGGGTAGCTATTGAAGAAACAAAACAACAATAGGATAGAAGTCGAGAAAGATAAACTTGGAAAATTGGCCTGACCTAGTGACGTTGACTAGAGGAATGGAGGAGGGGCAACCGGATACCAACAGGCGGCAAACAAATTAATAATTAAACTAATTTAAGCTAAAGAATAAACCACCAAACAACTTTCAAACTATTTTGAAAAATAAATTATAATATAAAGCCATACTTCAGAACGAAAAATTAACACAAAATAAGCAGCTAAACACTCTGAAACAAAAGTAAAATTTAATTCAGGGATTGATACATGAAAGAGGTACAAACTACATGAAGAAGCGGGTCTCATGAAGCATGATTCGAGATTCGAAAGTTGTGAATGATCATTTTAATATTTTACGAGATGTAAGTGTCCATCCTTCAGTAGTAATTTGGTTTTTAATATTCAATGGATATAAGTTGTAACTTGTGATCAAAAGTGCCGATTTTGAATATGTTTAAAGTGTAATAGAAACTTGAGATTAGTTGCATAAATACGAAAGTGAATATGGCTATTGGTTTTTACTAAAAAATTTATAAAAAATTTTAAAAAATTTAATGTTATTTCAAAGTGAAGTGATCAATTCAGCAGGTTGTAAGCTGGAAGCATTAAGGAGAGTTTCAGAACATAGGCAAAAAATATAAGATTGCCAATACTTCCAATACCACCAGGAGGTGTCTGGAAATCATATTTTGCAAACAGGGAAACATAAAGACAGAGTTAAATAATAAAGTAGTTGTCCGTTGCAACTATATATAGACAAAGATAAATACATGTGAAACTTAGAAAGTTATAAAAGATAACTTTAAAAGACCCGGACCTGTACTGTGTGCACTCTTGCAGCCAACTCCACCAACTAAATATCATTACCTATGTAAAACAAGTTCTAGTAATATGCTAGTTAGGAAGTAAGTAAAGTTGTGATATTTATTTCAAGTACGATATTGCAGAAAAAGAAGTTAAGTAAAAACGTTCAAAGCGGCGGAAGTTTTCCAATTTTAAAACTTTTAATTATTTACTACTGTACTGCTTACAAACGTAAAACGTACTTTAACAAACTTTTTATTCAATTTCTACCTGAATTAAATTCTATTAAAATTGAATTTTATGATGTATTACAATGTTAAACTATTCGAGATTATGTGTATACAAATAGCGTCAGAGAAAACAATGGAGGACGAGACTTTCAAAACACGTGCTACTCGGAGGCTTGACATTTATAGTGACAGTTTGTTGTTGATACTATTTTCCACATTAAAAACCCGAAAATGTAAAACATCCATTACAAGTAGAAATTTTTAGCTTAAATACAAAGTGGGTTGACATTTGTGTGCGTGTAGTGACAGTTTCTTTGTTGCTTCCAATATTATCTACTTTTGGAAATCAAAATACTTTTCCACTACAGCCTGAAATCATGTGTTTACTTGGTAAATACTACACAAACTTATTAAACAAACATTCTAAATAAGGAACATTAATGGGTGCTAAACTAGTCAAAGGCTTGATATATGATTGATCTAGAGTTATATTTTGATTGTTGATAACATTATTATCTACATTCAGAAGTCATAAATAATGTCATCCATAAAAACTACAGTAATTAGCCATTTTCTATACTACTCGGTTAATTCTAATTTTCTAGCGGTTTACCGTTTATTTGTATTATAAAGACAGTTTATTTCTTCTTGAGACAATAACCTTATTTGGGAATCAATACTCACAAACATATCAATTAGATCAGCAAAATGAGTGTTTATATAATCGGTAGCTTCATTATGAATTTTATAGTGACAGTATCTTTATTGTGAATACAATTATTATATTTCATTCGTTAAAAATGTCAAATATTTCAGTTATAGAAGGAAGACATGTAATAAGCTAATGAGAGGCTTGACATTTCATTGCTTTACATTGACATTTTGTTTTATTTTTGCAATTTTATCGTCCTTTAAAAGTCGAAGTTTTCAAGTATAATTAGAGGAAGTTAGTGAGAGTCAATGTTGTCAATAGATTGACATTTAGATGCATTATATTCACAGTTGATTTGTTGTTGACACTATTATCAACATTTTGATGTCGAAATTGTCAACCTTGTATACTAGTTCAATTACTTGTTTACAAAGCTACTCAAAGGCTTGATATTTTATTGTATTATAGTTAAAGTTGTTTGCTGTTGACAAATTTATCTATATACAAATATAAATACGTCAATAAGAGCTAGTAGGCTTATGCTAACCTATTCAGGGACTTGAAATTTCATTGGACAAGAAGAACGTTGTTTTATTCTGACATTGTTAACTATATTTCGAAGTCAAAAATTCCAAAAATATATATTGTAGCGAATAAGTGCGCGTAAACTACTCAGCGGTTTTAAATTTTAATGCACTGATGTGTGTGTACTGAATGTGTTCTTATTGAAACAAAATCTAAATTGAGAAGTCGAAAAATAGAAAAATAACAGTGACTGTAAGAAGGCTATTAAGATATGTTAAATAGTGGATTTAAATTTTATTGGACTATAAAGATAATTTAATTGGAAGTAAAGCTGTAGTAAAAAATTGTCTAGAAAAGATGTGAAAATCAAAGACCAAAGTAGGATATTACTCTCAAGAAAAAATCTGTGGGTCGCTGATACAGTTTGCTCAAAAACGTTCGAGGTTTGTCTCTGCTCAAAGTAAACAAAAGAAAATGATAAACTTTTGTTTCATTACAGGACTCGGCGGTTTTAAGATACATTTCAATACTACTGTATTAATCTATGGTATCTTAAAATACAGATTGTGCAATCAACACTTGTATACTGCAGAATACATACTTCTGAAATGTGAAGTATTAGGAAGCAGAAGACTAGCGATCTTCGGCCGAAATGAAACTGCAATAAAGATAACAATCTATCTTGGCAAATTATATCACTAACCAAAAGGTTAGAAAAAAGCTACGTAGAGAAATCAGAAGTACACGTAAAGTTGTACATTCTGATGTGTCCATGGGGTAAAACTCGCTTCCAAAACTAATAATTATAATAATGCCTGAAGTAAAACAAATATTCTAACCTTTAGTCATAATCGACTCTAAGTAAATTTATTAAAAGTTTGCTCAAATATTTGTTTTAGTTTAAATTCAGAAATAGAATGTCTTACATATTATGTCAAACACAGAATATGTACCTAAAATAGCGTCCAGTCGTTAATTAAAGTACCGTAAAATTATTAAATTAACTAAGCAACGCTATTCAAATCAGTAGAATAGTTCAAATTCAGTACGTTAACAAAACGTAATTAATATTCAATTAAATTAAACACCATAATTGGGAGAATATTTGATTTTTAGTAATAATGTGGTTTTCATGATGGGTTTAATGATTATGGAATTGGACTAAATGTAAGTTATAGGCTTAATAATTGAGTTTATCTATACTTGCTATGCTGTCATACGCTCTGAGCTACTTACCCCCACGTCTTCAATGCAGAGCTAATTGTGTTGAGGAGAAAAATTAATTACTGTAGATGCTAATTATTCGGGTTGATCAATACTTCCTCTGTTACCTTGGCAATCGCTACTCAAAGTTCCTACGCTTCAAGTGTTCAATGTAAACTTAATGGGTTGAGGAGAAATGTAAATTAGGTGTACAATATGAGAGTTGATCAATATTTGCTCTGCTGCTATTTAGATCTCTTCTCGCAGTTACTACGTTCTACCGTAATTATTACAAGTGTTCAATGCTGAGTTCATTAGACTTATAAAATTATAATTAGAACTGTTTACTGAACACTACGGTATTGGACTCGAGTATATATTAGAACTTGTTAACGAACACTACGGTATTGGACAGGAGTATATATTAGAACTGGTTACTGAACACTACGGTATTGGACAGGAGTATATATTAGAACTGGTTACTGAATACTACGGTATTGGACATGAGTATATATTAGAACTGGTTACTGAACACTACGGTATTGGACACGAGTAGATATTAGAACTGGTTACTGAACACTACGGTATTGGACCCGAGTATATATTAGAACTGGTTACTGAACATTACGATATTGGACACGAGTAGATATTAGAACTGGTTACTGAATACTACGGTATTGGACAGGAGTATATATCAGAACTGGTTACTGAATACTACGGTATAGGACACGAGTATATTATATTAGAACTGGTTACTGAATACTACGGTATTGGACAGGAGTATATATTAGAACTGGTTACTGAACACTACGGTATTGGACAGGAGTATATATTAGAACTGGTTACTGAACACTACGGTATTGGACACGAGTATATATTAGAACTGGTTACTGAACACTACGGTATTAGACAGGAGTATATATTAGAACTGGTTACTGAACACTACGGTATTGGACACGAGTATATATTAGAACTGGTTACTGAATACTACGGTATTGGACACTAGTATATATTAGAACTGGTTACTGAACACTGCGGTATTGGACAGGAGTATATATTAGAACTGGTTACTGAACACTACGGTATTGGACACAAATCAATTATATTAGAACTGGTTACTGAACACTACGGTATTGGACACTAGTATATATTAGAACTGGTTACCGGACACTAGGATATTGGACATGAGTATATAGTAGAACTGGTTACTGAACAGTACGGTATTGGACACGAGTATATATTAGAACTGGTTACTGAACACTAGGGTATTGGACATGAGTATACAATAGAACTGGTTACTGAACACTACGGTATTGGAAACGAGTATAGCCTATATTAGAACTGGAGCAGGAAATAGAAGTACTATCTCTTGAAATAAAGTATGTTAAGAAAATAGTTGTGACTATATTAGTGCCTGGTTTTGTAGTTTAACCTAAAAATTTAATGAGCAATTGGGGTGAAAAGTCCAACTTACCTTCATTTAGACAATTTACTGATTTCCATTATAACTGTTGTTTGGATGTAATCCAGACATTTTGTAACACTTTATACAATCCTACGTTCACTTTAAGATTGGGGAGTATATTACTATTGGATTATATTTTATTTGTATATGTATCAATTTTTCGCAACTCATATATTTAGAACATACTTAACTGAATATATTTTACGTGTCTATAATTATTTATATATCCATGCTTTAAATATGTTTCTATGAAAATAAGTTTTTTGATACATTATGTGAGTAATAGTTTTGCTCTAATATTTTTGCAATTGTTAGCTTCAACGACCTGTTTGTTCTCAACCTATAGAGCTATAATTTATTTAAAATGTAATAAAATATAGTAAACATAGTTTAACAACGCCGTAGTTTAATTGTTAAAAATTATATTTTGAATAGATTATAACACCTATAAAAAGGATATTTTATTAACCAACGATTTGTATGTTCTGTATTTAAAAAGAGAAGTAAGCTAAAGAAACCATATACAAACGATTCACAAAGACAAATATATTTGAAACATGGAAAGTCATTAAAGATAACTTTAAAATATTCGCATTTGTACGGTAGGCCCTATAGCAGGTAACACTACCAACTAAGCATGATTACCTAAGTTAAACCAGTTCTACTTACATGCTAGTTACGAAGTAAGTTTTAGTATTTTATTTCAAGTACGATATTGCAGAAGCAAGAAGGAAGTTAAATAAAGTGGCGGAAGTATTCCGATTTAAAAAATTTCCATTGTAAAACGTACTTTCACAATATTATTTATATTATAGTTCTACCTAAACTCAATTTTAATAAAATTGAATTTTATTGTTTTATGGTGTGTTACAATATTAAATTATTCAATATTGAGAGTACAAAATAGCGTCAGAGAAAACAATGGAGTACAATTCAGGTACGTTGCTGAAAATATTTTCAGACAACTGTTGAAGTAATATTGTTCATTATTTTGGAACTGATTTGCACCAAACATATATCCAAAACCGCTAGACGTGATTTAAAAACCATCTATAATTTTACATTCATTTCATTTTGTTAGATATTATAATATATTATATTATTATATACAATCTACTGATAATTGTATTAAATAATTTTATGTTTAATATCTGATCCTTCTAAACATTAAAATTAATCGCAACATCCCAATAAAAATTCACTAAAGAAATTGTCTGATGAGATATTGTTATCTTTATTTTGATATTTAACTACTTCATTTTTTAATCTATTAAAATATAGAGCCAAATACAGTGTAAAAAAAATGTTTCGGCGTTTTAAACCGGTAATAAATTTCAGCTAACAGTAAACACATTCATTGTTTTAGCCGTTTCGTAATAACAATCTGATTACTACAACTAAGTTCATGTAATGAAACTTATGAACCCAGTCAACATCTACAACAAACATAATTGAGAAATTCTTAGTAAAAAATGTAAATAAATGGAACTAATAGATATATAAATATCCGTTACAATAAACAATGAAGTAGAAAGTTAAGTTGAGGGGCACCATCATCGTACCTACCCAGCCCCATAATAAATATAATACAAGTAGATATTTAAAAAGTAATATGCAAAAGTCGGTTTTTATACCTTGTGAGAAAAGTTAAAAAGTATAGAGCTAGTGGTATAAGTTAGTTCAAAACTGTTACACAAGTTTTCAGAATCTTATAATTCTACACATTACGACTTTATTGACATTTGTTAGGCCCTATCGAGACTGGTAGATGTGTCTACACTCTCTAGGCTCATGTCTGTGTTTTGTCCTTGCCGGATCTCATAACTATATGAATATTATATCTTTTTTGGAGGATCATCGTTCTAAATTGCGTTGTAACAAAATCTAGGTTATTTGTCATCATAGAAGTGTTGAGACAGTACCATTACATGGAAAATGTATATCAAAAAATCTAATTTAGTATGTCATAAGTTGATAAACACTCGAGACATAGACAAAAAGTTTTAATTGTTTTAAATTCTACTTCTTTAAAATTTATTACGATTCTATTGAAGAAAGTATACAATTTCATGTTCATAACCTATTTTGTACTGTAAAGATAACAAAGGCGCCAACGACGACGGACGGACGTCATGTCGATAATGACTTTTTCTGTTTCCAGCAGATGAACTGTGAAGATCACCCAAAAAGAGTGATCTGATTTGATTTTGTTACCAAACTTACCCTACACTGGGGTAGGGTAGTAAATAAAAATATTATATAATCATATTTAACACTTTTAATTGAGGGGAATTTACAACAACTGGACATGATAATAATGAATAGTCTAGAAGACCACGTAACCAAAAAAAATCAGACACTATAATAATAAATGTAGTGATAGATTATTATTTCATAAATCAAATAAATAGAAATGATAATCACTGATACAAATAATTAGTATAGACATTCATAAGATAAACATTAAAATATAGCAGTTCAATCAAATTTCACAAATTTTAAATATGTATACACGGAATGTATCTGAGGTTACATGCTTTACGATAACACAATATTTTAGTCCATAAAATACGATATATCTATCGAAATATTGCTGGAATTATGATCTACATCCTCAAAATGATTTTCATTATATAAAACACATTATATAACAAATTATATTCTTGACATTATTATCTATTTTATAAATGTTGTTTCAGTTATTGTGGTGACAATATCATCTACATTCAGAAGTATAAACGTTAAAATCGGAATTAGAGTAAGAAGATAAATGCGATACTAATCGGTGGTTTAACATTTGATTGATTTATTGACAGTTTGTTTTTTACCCTAATATCTACGTGGAGATGTCGAAAATGTCAAACATAACAGTTATAGCACCTAGACGTGTACTAAGCTACTCAGAGGCTTGACATTTAATTGCACTCTAATGGAAATTTGTTTGATAATGACGCAGTTTTCTAAATTAAAACTCGAAAATGTAAAACATATCTATTTACAAAAAGAAGTCGTTGGTTAAAAAACTCAGTGGTTTGTGATTTGAGTGACAATAGTGACAGTTTGTATGTTGCTATCAATATTATCTACTTTTACAACTATGGCAAGAAGACATGTGACAACTTACTCAGCACCTTGACGTTTGCTTACATTATTGTCACATTTAGTTTCTTCTTGACACAAATTATCTACATTCAGAAGTCGAATATGACAAACTTACTAACTTTGTAGAATTGGTGTATTTAAACTACTGAAAGGCTTGACATATGGTTGCTCTAAATGAAATTATGATTGTTGTTAACATTATTATTTCCACTTAGACGTCATCAATGCCAACAATATAAACTAGGGTAATTGGGCTTCTTCTAGCCTACTCAGTGGCAAGTCAATACTCTCAAACATACCAACTAGATCACAAGATGTGCGGAAATTTATTCGGTGGCTTGATATATGAATTTACTAAGTTACATAGACAGTATGTTTATTGGTAATACTATTATCTTCATTCATTAGTTGAAAACATCAAATAATTTAGTTAAATGAAGAGGGTGTGTGATAAGCTACTCAGCGGTATGACATTATTTGTTTTACAGTGAAATTTTGTTCATTTTTACAATTTTATCTTTGTTTTGAAGTCGAAAATGTCAAATATAGCTATTACTGCAAGTTGGCGATTGCCAAACTTGTCATTTAGGTGCAATATGTTGGTTTGTAGTCGACACAATTACGTACATTCCTAAGTCGAAAGTGTCAATAATATAAACTAGGAAATTAGGCTTTTCCTAAGCTACTGAACGACTTAATATTTGATTCCATTATAGTGACGTTATGTTTCGTTTTGATACTTTTATCTTCATTCAGAGGTCGATGATATCTACTATAAGACTGCATGAAATACATGTTTACTAATCTACCCAAGACCTGGACATTAGATGACATTTTTTTTTTCTTTTTTAACACTTTTATCTTATTTAGAAGTCTGAAATGTCATTATAGCAAATATGGAAAATTGGTAATTATTACCTTAGTTAAAGGCGTAACATATGAGGCTCATACTCAGCATTCCCAGTAAGTAAACTTCTGAGGGGTGATTATAGTACTAAATCAATTGGAAATTATAAAGTACACTGCAATTTGCCAAAAGATTTCTACCATAACATATTAGTTGACACAAAACAACTACAAAATAAAAATATGGTGATTCCAATTTTCAAAACTTTGTCCTATCAACAAGAGGTAACACCTCCTCACTGGCCACTAGAAAGCCGACAACTCTAAGCCAACACTTTTCCACAAAGATAGATAGTTTGCAACGATACAACTGAATGTCTTGCTAGGTCACAAGATTTGACAAGACTAGATTATTTGGTGGGGGAGGGAAGGTAATTACGAATCTTATGTACCACTCTGTATATAAGAGCTTTAAAATGAGAGGTTGAATATTTTTCTATGTAAAGCAGTTCTTGAAATATCAAGCCGTTTCCACATGTTTTACGCGTACTGTAAGTTAATTGTGTACGTTTATTTGGTTAGTGCATTTTTAAGACATGTCACAAACCGTAAAATTCATTTAACGTAATCTATAGATTAAAAAGTAAAAGGAGGTGATTTTACTGTCGTAATTTATTTACAAATTGACAGTCTTACAGATTTCAGCTACTTCATTTCAGCGGATATATAATCAAATGTGAAAAAAATTTAAAACAATTCCATTTATTTAATCAGGAAAATATCTTTTTTACATTTATATTTTGTATTAAGATCTCTCAAAATATGGAAGGAATTTAATTTATATATAAAAAACATTGCACATCCCAAACCCAAAGTGAATAAAAAATAATCAAACAAACAAGATCTTCGATTTTTTTTTTTTAAAGTAGTGAAAACGGTTTTAACTAAACAACACTCCAACCTTCAACAATGTCTATAGTATTAAAATGGCCATCACTGAGATGAGAGGAGTGAGTATGTTATTTTATTAATGTATATATTTCAGATATTGTATATATATATATATATATATATATATATATATATATATATATATTTCAACAATAAATCTATTTAATATTATTATTTGCATCAGTTAAAGTTCCGAACGTAATTTGTTTGTACTAATAATACACGCTTTGGACTGAATTTATATTTATTAAAATATAAACTTAATTTAACTATAATTTAAATATAGAGAAGCTCTCTTAATTATTAATATGGAAATATACGATTTTTAATTAAATGTTATGTATTTTACATTCTTTCCATAACTCATGAGATGTTCAACTCGAATTGTACATTTGTTTAAACCTAACATAAAAAAATAAAGGATGTTGTTTCAAAACATTTAACAATCTTTAAAGCAAACATTTTATTACCGCAACCACGATAAATTGCTAGTGGGATATCAAGCTCACAAAGAGTTTGCAATAAATAACATTTGTTTTGTACACTTTATAAAAGAAAATACCGTTCCACAACATATGTATTACTCCACTGGTTGACCACTATAATGGGAAGTCATCGATAATAAATGTCATTCCATAACCAAAAGAAGCAAATAAAAGAATTTACACAATTTCTCATGTACATATTTTGTCGTTAAAAAAGACTACTTAAATATATACTTTAATTGAACATGTTTCGATTATTCCAGTTCTCAAATTTTACTGTTCTCATAACATACAGGGTGGTTAATAAGTACTTTTTTGCGCTGTATTAATTATATCATAAATATAATAGTTACATAGAACTAAAAATAATAGAATTGTCTCCCTTTGCAATTATCCTCTCTTAATCCTAGATCGAATACTCTAAAATAATTATTTGCTAAAATTAGTATTGCTGCTAATTACTCGTCATTGAACACCGAAGTTGTTGGATATTTTACTGTTTTTTACCGTACACAGGAACGTTAGTTCACTTCTGGAAGAAACGCCCATCGGTATGATATCAGGTAACTTTGGTGACATTTCAATACACTTTCGTATTAATATAATATTAATATTAATGTTAACATTATATTAATAATAATTATAATGTAATAATTATTAATGTAATAACTGTCTTACAAAGACCTGAACAAGTACTCATGAATAATGTGACATTATTTGGCGTCATTCTATCGTGTTGGAAATAAACGTCAATAAAGTTTTAAATATGAATCTTTAAAATTAAAAAAATATGTGTACCTTGTTACAGTACCCTAAAAGAAATAGGCTAAAAAAATTGAGATGACACTTTACTAAGTCAGCTATTGAGATTAAGCTATTGGTCTAACAACATTTGTTGATTTTCAGTATACCAATTTGTATCTCTTTCTAACTCGTCTGTCCTCCGCTTCCAGTTTCCATCTACTAACTTACAGCTCCCTTAGATCCTTCTTTTCGTTCTCTCATGGTCTACACGATACTAATTGTCAAAAGTTGTAGATTCAGCTAGGGTTTCTCTTGATTGTCACATCGGTACTTACAATAGGTAAACTCCAAAGAGTATAAGTCTTTTAAATTACATATCTCTCGATTACTATATAATAATGGTGTGCAACCTATTTCATTAAAAATTAGGGATGCTCATTTGCACAGGAACAACAGAATGAACTAATTAAATATTCAATCAGGAAAAAAAAATCTAAATGAGTTATTAAGTATACTAATATGTATAATGAAAGCAATTTTTAGACTGTACTAAGCCAGATTTAATTTTAAATAAAAGTTTTGTCAATGTTTACTGCTGATGATTACCATTTATTGTATAACTATTTTTATTACAAACAAGCTACAATTTTCATCCTCCCTAAGTAAAATTGCAATATATTATTGTGATATAGATGATGATTAACTGTAAAAAATTTATCCCTAAAGTTTTGACGACAACTGAAGGTTAGGTACCGTACTTAATTTAAGACGAATTTCCATAAAAGTTAAACCAAATGACAAGAACGTGCGAATGAAGGCTTTATTTGAGCACAACTAGGAACATAAAGATCGTTACCATAGCGTAGATTGAGTACACTTGTACAAGTTTATGCTCCGTTTTAAATTAATTCATGTTATCATTATACAAACTTAAAGTGCAAAATGTTTGCGGCGTAACCACTGAAATATTATGTCAATTAGTAGTCACAATAATCTAATGTACACAAATTTTGTAATGGTGAAAACTCTAATTTAAAGAAATTTATGTATAGAATTGCCTATTTTTATGTTGATATTAATTAATTGTATAGTTGTTTTATCTTTCATACTCCACTGAAGAAACGAGATTGTTCGTGTTTCTATTCAATTAAATATTGTTTGTAACAATTAATTTAATTTAAATTTAAAACACCTAAAAAGTAACCAGATTTTGAAAATGACAAATTCATTGGTATTATTACCAAATTTACCTAAAAATGCATATATTTATATTATTATAAAAGTGAATAAAGATATTTATCCACGAAATCTGATAAAAATCGCCCAGTTTCATAGGCATGTTTACTTAAACATACACATTATTAAAAAAAAAAAAAAACATTATATTAAATATTTAAATGTCAACTATTTAAAACGTATACTTTTAAGATACAACAATGCTAAAGATATTAAAAATGAAGAAAATTATTATAATATATACTCCCTAGGACAGTGGTGTATTTTTTACATAAATCCAGAATATTCTATTTGCATTATCAATTCCCTTATTGTAACAATAAATCATGTTTTTTATTTGTATGTATTTAACATAATAATTACCCATCTATGAATTAAATATATTACTTAAAGGCATGATCTCACAATATATAACTGGTTAATTATCTTGTGTATGTATGCAGAAATTCATTCTCCAATAATAATATAAATAAATTTAACAAAGATAAATCTCCGCAAATTTAGTGGCATTAATATATTAAGCGCGGATTTTAATCTTGAAACTTCATTCATTAATCTGGTCTCAAAATGCTTTACTAAGTTCCAAAGCACTTGCCATGACACAGCCTATTAATTTAGAAGCCTATTCTTGGCGCCAACGCCAGTCTTGTAAAATTATCGTCTATCGGATCACTGTCACTCAAAACTTGTTATTTTAGTTGTATCGTGACTTCAACAATGGATAAATTCTATATATTTATTTTTTAATATTATCGACGATTAAGTCATTATATCCTATAAAATATTAATAAAACGGAATTTAGAATATTAACACTTAATTCATACCCAGATATGACATAACTGTATTAATATATTCTATGTTATGTTAATAATGGTGTAACACGAATTTGCACAAGTCTCTAGAATCGTAATAAATAATACAGTTAGTTAATCAGACTGTATTAACATATTCTATGGTATGTTAATAATGTTGTAACACGAATTTGTACAAGTCTCTAAAATCGTAATAAATAATATAGTTAGTCAATCAGACTGTATTAACATATTCTATGGTATGTTAATAATGTTGTAACACGAATTTGCAGAAGTCTCTAACATCGTAATAAATAATACAGTTAGTTAATCAGACTGTATTAACATATTCTATGGTATGTTAATAATGTTGTAACACGAATTTGCACAAGTCTCTAACATCGTAATAAATAATACAGTTAGTTAATCAGACTGTATTAACATATTCTTTGGTATGTTAACAATGTTGTAACACGAATTTGTACAAGTCTCTAAAATCGTAATAAATAATATAGTTAGTCAATCAGACTGTATTAACATATTCTATGGTATGTTAATAATGTTGTAACACGAATTTGCAGAAGTCTCTAACATCGTAATAAATAATACAGTTAGTTAATCAGACTGTATTAACATATTCTATGGTATGTTAATAATGTAGTTACACGAATTTGCACAAGTCTCTAACATCGTAATAAATAATACAGTTAGTTAATCAGACTGTATTAATATATTCTATGTTAAGTTAATAATGTTGTAACACGAATTTGCACAAGTCTCTAACATCGTAATAAATAATACAGTTAGTTATTCAGACTGTATTAATATATTCTATGTTATGTTAATAATGTTGTAACACGAATTTGCACAAGTCTCTAACATCGTACTACATCAAATAATTAGTTAATCAGACTGTAATAATATATTCTATGTTATGTTAATAATGTAGTTACACGAATTTGCACAAGTCTCTAACATCGTAATAAAGAATACAGTTAGTTAATCAGACTGTATTAACATATTCTATGCTATGTTAATAATGTTGGAACACGAATTTGCACAAGTCTCTAACATCATAATAAATAATTCAGTTAGTTAATAAGTAAGTAACCTAAATCGATTTATTTTAAAGATATTTTATGTCAGATTTTGAGAATACTGAATGGAATGAAACCAGACACAGTATCAGACTGTATATCACATGTTTTAACATTTAAAAAAATATATTTATCCCTCACCATAATAATAGTGAAATATAAGTAGGTAACTAAAATAGATTCAATAGTTATCGAAAGAATATTATTAAGTTAAGTAAAAGCATTAGTATGTGTATGTGTAGTTGCGGTTGATATTGAATGACAATCCCAAGAATGATCATAATATACTATTCGTTGATAAAAACTGGCAGCTAATTAAAAGGCTTATTATGAACAGCATCATTAGAAGAAATTTATTTTAAAACCACTTTAATAATCTTATTTTACCATTCTCTGTTCCTCACCATCTAAAGAAAAATTTCATAATTTTAAACGTTTCACTATTTGAAAGAAGATAAAAGTATTTATTTTATTTGTTACTCTCGAACATTCCCCTAATATTAATCAAACACGTTCAGCCATTGGTGTAAAATATGGAATTTTATTTCACATCAAAAATTTATTATTCATAGATATTACTATTTATAATTTTTTTTTTAATCTATCATTGATAGGGTTTCTTAAACACTTTGCATTATTTACAATCTTTCTTATAACTGTATAGATATTGGAAGCTGTATAATGTAAAACCATATTAATAATCGTTTGATGTTTGTCTTTATCCTGTTTCAAAATGCCACCAATAATAATAATCAAAATTAATAAAATATTAAACGCCATCGTTTTAACAAGTACTTTTTTAAATCGAATGTCATAATTTCATTAATAATTTAGTAGTATCTGAGGACTTTGGCCCAAAATATTATTCGAAATATTAAAACATTATTCCTTAAATTGGATACAAATTAATCTAATTTATATTTTCATAGGTATTTATGGAGTAAAGTGTATTATTAAATTTAAACTTAAGTGTCCATTATAAAAGTATGATTCGTTAACAATTAAGATACAACTAAATCTTCACTATAAAATATGTAATATTAAAACCGTTATCTCTATCTATGGAATTATAAGCTATTTAAAACTCCATCAGCAATTTTGAGAGTTTTCTCAACGACAATAACAGCTGCTCCTTATACTCCAAACTACTATGTATTGTATAGTTCCTCGTTTTTCGTTTGAAATATTTAAAGTATTTTTATAAGTATTGAAATATTCAAATATTCGGTAACATGTGTAGGAGTTAGGAATCTGGATGGAGTTAAAAATCTGCGTGGGACTAACTCTGGAGAAATTGGCCACCCGATTCTAAGTATGGGTACTGATCAAATAGATATCTCGTCGTATAAATAGAGACAATATGCTATTTTTTCAGGCCAATGTTACGGCTATAAATGACTGTATACAGGAGAATTTAAAGCGATACTTTAAACAAAAATGTATCTATGACAGATAGTCAGACTGCAATTAATTAATGCACTTGCAGGCACTATAATCTAGTCTGGTATAGGAATGCCGAAAGAACCTCAATGCTTTATCCCAGGAAAATGGGGTAACTTTTCATTGGGTTCTGGGGGATAAAGGAGTTGAAATGAGTAGGCAGACAATTTTGCTAAATAGACAATTTTGCTAAATAGGAATATCCATCAGTGTTTGTTGGACCTGAGTTACCTATAGGAATATCCATGTATCTGGCCAAGATGGTAATAAACTAATGGTTCCTTCCTAACGCCGGCAAATTGGAGAAGCCTTATGCGGCACCATAATAAATCATTAGTTACGGACGTCCTTTCAGG